>VZTG01004094.1:833605-1001028 GCA_013397845.1 Melanocharis versteri
TCTTCTCTTCTCTTCTCTTCTCTTCTCTTCTCTTCTCTTCTCTTCTCTTCTCTTCTCTTCTCTTCTCTTCTCTTCTCTTCTCTGCTCTTCTCTTTTTCTTTCTGAGTTTTGTGTGTGAGACAAATGCAAATCCTCTTGGTCAGGTACAGTAAAATCAGGGATGACTCAAGACAGCATTCTTGAAAACTGAATTTCTCCAAATGCTGAAAACTGCAAAGGTCCTTTGTAACAGGGTGGATGACAGATGTTATATGTTTCCATTTTTTCCCTCAGCTTGAGTTTTACCAACACGCAGTCTGAATAGGCTTCTCTTCAGCATCTTGCTGCCACTTTTAATGACAAGGCTACTTTTTAACATCTTTGCCATCTACACTTCTGGCTGCACTCTCAGTTTGAAGACTATTTCCCTCCTCCTTGAACTGCCTCACCCCAAACTGACAGTTTAATAGACATATTGTGCCATGTAGACTATGATAAAGAATTATAGCAATAGAAATTGATGGTGAATAAACTAGGCTAAAAGACATGGAAGGTTCAGCTGGGATTTTGTGTAGGAAGATAATCACACTAACTCAGCTGAAGATGTGTTTGAAACATAAAGGGATTATTTTCTGCAACTAGAGACAAAGTAGCATGGGGGTTTCTAAAGGATGGACCAAAAATCACCATGAAGGCAAATGGATAGGTGAGTGACCCGAGAGGAATAGGCATGCTTCTGCTTGTTTGGGTGTGGAATTGTACTGGTTTTGACTGGGACAGAATTCTCCGTAGAAGCTTGTATGGTGCTATCTTCTGGATTTCTGACCAAAGTGGTGGTGATAAGAGCCCCTCAGTACAGCTCCTGCAGGGCAGTGCTTAACGCAGCCTCAAGGTTTTCTTATGCTGCTCTCCCAGTGAGTGGAGCAGGGTGCATGCGAGGTTGGGAGAGGACCCAGCCAGGACCACTGACCCCTGATGACCAAAGGGACGTCCCATACCATGTGACATTGTGCTCAGCTATAAAAACTAAGGAAAGAAAGAGGAAACGGAGAATGTTCAGAGTTAAGGCATTTGTCTTCCCAAGTAACAGTTCCATGGGATGGAGTCCTGCTTTCCTGGAGATGACTGAATACTTGCCTGCCCTTGGAAAGCGGTAAATAAATTCCTTGTTTTGCTTTGCTTGTATGCACAGCTTTTACTTTACCTATTAAAGATGAGTCTAACTCAGCCCATTTTCTCACTTTTAGCTTTCCAATTCTGTTGCCCATTTCACTGAGGTGGGTAACCAAGCAGCTGTGTGGGGCTGAGCTGCTTACTGGGATTAAACCACAAGAGAAATTAACAGAAACAAGAGCTTCTCAGACCTGCATAGGTCTTTTTTGTTTGTCTGTTTTGTGTTTTTGTTTTTGTTTTTGGTGGCAAAATGCTGAACAGAGCTGGGTGGCCTTTTCTGAAGAGCGATTCCATCAATGGCACTCTGTATCCCCATATTTTAGACAATTTTTCCAGAAAAGAAAATCAAGACTAAAATGCATTTGAACTTGCATGTCTAGATTCATCGACTTTAAGAGTCCAGAGAAGGGCCATAAAAGTTTACTGGCGGGATGGAGCATCTCTCCTATGAGGAAAGGCTAGGAGAATTGGGATTGTTCACCCTGGAAAGGAGAAGTCACTGGGGTGACCTAATTGCAGCCTTCCAGTACCTGAAGGGAGCCTACAGGAAAGACAGAGAAACTATTTATGAGAGCATGTAGTGGCAGGGCAAGGGGGAATAGCTTCAAACTGAAAGAGGGCAGGTTTAGATTAGACATTAGGAAGAAGTTTTTTACTGTGAGGGTAGTGAGGCACTGGAACAGGTTGCCCACGGAGGTTGTGGATTCCCCAACCCTGGAGGTGTTCAAGGCCAGATTGGACAGGGCTCTGAGCAGTCTGGTTAGCGGAAGGTGTCTCTGCCCATGACAGAGGGGTTGGAACTAGATGGTATTTAAGGTCCCTTCCAACCCAAACTATTCTATGATTTTATGAAAAATGCCTCAGTATTTTAGCCACGCTGCAGGTGCCTGGTCTCCACTTTAACAAATTCAAATGTCAGTACTTTACACTGCACTAGTGCAGTCCCACGTTTAATACTGTGTGTAGTTTAGGCTGCCTCAACGTAGGAAGGACATCCAGCTGTTAGGGTGTGTCCAGAGGAGGGCAACCAAGATGATGAAAGCCCTCAAAAACAAGATTTATGAAGAGCGGCTGAGCTCACTTGGTTTGTTCATCTTGAGAAGACTCTCAAGAGTAGGCTGAGGGGTGCCCTCATCACAGCCTACATCTTCCAAAAGGTGGGCAGCAGAGATGGGGGTGCTGATCTCCTCCCTCTGGTGAGAAGTAGGACACGAGGCAACAGAATGAAGTTATGTCAAGGGAAGTTCAGATTAGACATTAGGAAAAGTTCTTCATTAAGAGGGTGGTTGGTCAATGGAAGCGCTCCCCAGGGAAGTAGTCACAGCATGAAGCCTGATAAGAGCTCTGGATGATGCTCTTAGTCATATGGTTTAGTTTTAGCTAGTCCTGCAAGAAGCAGAGAGTTGGACTTGATGATACTTATGGGTCTCTTCCAGCTTCAGATATTCTGTGATTCTGCTGAAAAGCTGTATCAGCCTGACAAAAGGAGGTCCCATTCTCTCCTTGGATCTTGGGGTGCAGATTGAATTCCTTCCTTAATCCCCTACCCATCCTGTCCAACCACTTGCTTTCTGGTTAGATGCTTGCAGTACTTTTGGCCTTTCCCGAGGGACCTGAGCAGAATGGGTGACATTCTCTGCTTGAGCCTAAACCTCAATAACCACTGTAGAATTTCTGAGCACAGCTAGGCGTGTAATTTTAGATGTCATATTTTTTAGTGACATTTTTTAGATATGCCTGGAAGCTGCCAATGGACTGTGCTTTACCATGCCTAAAAAGCTACTGTGGGAAAGTAAATTGACTCATCTTTGGCCAGCATGTATCTGCTGATAATGGGGGAGGGGGCTGCTCTGAATTATTTATAATTTTTAAAATAACCCTCCTAATAATACAAATAATACTTTTGGTTTATCCGAAAGCCAAATGGAAAACAATGTTAATCATTGACTTGCAAACTATTGCTCAATAAAGAAATGAAATAAATATCAATTTGTTTCAAGTCCTTAGGAATGAACTCAAACTCAAGATATCAAAATACTTCATGAAAATAACTTCCATTTTTAAACCAGCTGTAGTCCTAAGCAATTAAAATCTTTAATAAGAACTTAAATAGAAAGTAGTTAATTTTAATAGTTCTTTTTTTCTGGGGTGTTGACCCTGGCTGTATGCCAGGTTCTCACCAAGGCCTTTCTGTCATTTCTCTCCTCAGCCGAACAGGGAAGAGAAAATATAATGCAAGGCTTGTGGGCCAATGCAAGGACAGGGAGAGATTACTCGCCAGTTAGTGTCACTGGCAAAGCAGACTCAATGTTGGAAAATTAGTTTAATTTATTGTCAGATAAATCAGGATATGGTAATGAAAAATCAAATCATAAAACCACCTTCCCTCCAACCCTCTTTTCTTCCAGGGCTTAACTTTGCATTTTGTCTCTCTCCTTCCCCCACAACAACACAGTGGGGTGGGGAATGGGAGCTGTGGTCAGTTCATCACGTGATATCTGTGCCACTGCTTCCTCCTCAGGCAGAGGACTCACACTGTCCCATGCTCCCATGTGGGGCCTCTCCCATGGGAGATAATGGTCCATGAACTTCTCCAACACAAGTCCTTCCCATGAGCTGCAGTTCTTCATGGACTGCTGCAGCGTAGACCCCTTCCATGTGTTCCTCAGGAAGGGACTGCTCCACTGCTGCCCCCCAGAGGGGTCACAAGCCCTGACAGCAAAGATGTTCCAGTGTGAGCTTCCCATGGGGTCGCATCCACCTGCTCTGGCAAGGGGCCTTCCATGGGCTGCAGGGGCACAGCTGCCTTCACCATGGTCTTCACCATGGGCAGCAGAGGAATCTCTGCTCTGGTGCCTGGAGCACCTCCTGCCCCTCCTTCATCGCTGACCTTGGTGTCTGCAGGGCTGTTGCTCTCATATATTCTCACTTCTCTCTCTGGCTGCAATCACTCCTATGCAGCACCTTTTCTACTTCTTAAATCTGTTGTCCCAGAATTGTAACTGTCATTACTGATGGATTTGGCCTTGGCCAGTTGCAGGTCTGTCTCGGAGCCTGTTGGTATTGACTCCACCAGATATAGGGGAAGCTTCTGGCAGCTTCTCACAGAAGCCACCCCTGTAGCCCCGCCACCTGCCACAACCTTGCCACACAAGCCCAATACACTCTTGTTGATTTGAAAACCACTTATGTTCTTATTTTCAGAATTACTAGCAGTTGTAGGCATTCAGATATTCTGAATGCTGGGTCATGGTTTTTGTATCCAATATTTATATCCAAGATGAAAAATGCTAATCTTCATGATTGTGGTTTTTTTTTTTGCTTTATCCTCTGAAAAGCTGAATAATAGCCATTTAAAAATATTTTGAGATTCTTTGATAACAGGCACTATATGAATGCAAATTATAACACTTTTAACACACTGACTTTCAGTTTATTCTTCTCTGTGTGGGAGTTATCAAATATGATTTTACTTTAGAAAGTCATAATTTTATTAATACAATAAAAATGAACTAAGTGGAAGGAATGTTCAAGATCCAATACAGCTCTATGACAGCAAGGACTTTTTCACAATGAGGAAATCCATACTAAACTACCACCTTACATTTTTTTGAGCATTTTTTTTCTTTTATGCTCACAATCTCTAAACTTCAGTTGGAGGTTCACAAAGCATGATTATTGGTGTCAGTAATTGCACCCTTACTGCATATTTATCCTGGGTGAGAGGCAAAACCTGGTGACTGTCCCTGTGCTCAGTGATTACTGGCTTTAAATATAAAACCTGACCAATATTTGGGGATGTCATTATCCCCTTTTCGATCCCATTACAGAATTACCAAGGTGACAAGATGGGGGGGAGCTCAGATACTCAGATGCTGTGTGAACGGACTATTAAAGGTGAGTTTATGGAATGGTCAGTTGTTGACTGGCCTCTAAAACAGGTATCAACCCTGCTAGCAATTCTGTTTATGTCTTTCAGTCCGAAAAATAGGACACAAGAATCATCTAGGTTTCAATTTGTTTGTCTTCAGGTGAAAATACAAAGAATCTTTGTACTTACAGTGCTCATGATAACCAGCCAGGGAGACATACATCTTGTGACTTAAATTGGATAAAATGCTGGGTTCAGAACACGGCTGGGTTAAAGCCCAGGCTGAGGCGTGAGATTATAGCCACAGAGTAAGCAGACATATGGACTATATGGTTTTGAGACATCTTCATTCAAACTGATTAATTTTTAATAGGTATCCACAACAAAGAATGCTGTAAGCATTGTTATCCTTTAACGTTTCCTCTCTGATACTTGATTTTGTAATTTTCCTTTCTACTCCGTTTTGTTTCTTCATCCTTAATTCTACCGAAAGGTCTTATGTGGATTTCTGTATCTCCAAAATCTATTTATTCATTTACTTACTTTTCTGTTCTCACTTTTTCCCCTTTCTTTTTGCTTTCTCACACCATTGTCATTACCAGCAGAAAGGGGCAGGGAAAAGCAATCCCAATTAAACATGGCATTTTGCACCTTGCTCTCCTAGTAGCAGCAGTCAGAGAGAGGGCACTGGATTAAACACAACCACGTAGCATGACCGTGGCGCTCTGCGCTGCCACATTAGATCTGGCCCCAGCTGACTTGACCCAGGTTAGCAGTAGGTTTGCGGCAGGATGTAGGATTTGCCTAAGATGAGTGCTAGCACGTGAGAAAGATAAGCAGCTCAAGAGACTCATAGTGGGATACAAACACGGATATGCTGCCAATCTTTTCACAATGGGCACCAACAAAAATTTTTCCCACTGGCTTGTGGCAGAATTCCTATCAGGCACGTACACTTGCAGAGGGGTGTCAAGGGACCGGCAAACATATTCCTTCGCTTTTGCAAGCAAACAAAAATGCTCTTTAATAACCAAATAAAGAGGCAACACCTCTTGAAAAACTTCTAGGAAGTGTGCCTGTATTTTGCATTGTATTCTATTTGTATTGCTTGATTGAGAAAGAGGTTGAAGATATTTTACGAGATAACTAATGATAAAATCTGCTGCTTTTCAGTGCCAAGAAGATTGTCTAGATGAACTTCATGAATGAAAATCAGCCTGACAATTCTGATTTAGCAATAACTACAAGGGCAGTGAAATACAGAAAAAGTGGAAACGGTAACCCTTGCTGTCCTTTTAATCTTGACATTGACGTCCAAAGGGCATTCCTGAGTGCACAGAGACCTTCACATCTATGTTATCACTCTAAATTTTGGGAGCAGTGACAAGTTACTGGGGGGGATCAGCTGGGTCTCTGACTCCAGTTTCCTTTCTGCAGCAATAGAAGAAAATATAATTAATGTCTTAGAGGGACCCACCAGAAAGTTTATCCTTTTTCACCTGCGTGTCACCCTCTCAAACTTCGGTCTCCTAACACCCTACCCTTTAGGCAACATTTTGCAAACACAGAAAGAGAAATATTTAGGAAAAGAACAGAACTGTTACTCTCTTATCACATTATGGAGCATTTTCTGTGAAAGTGCAATGGACTTGGTGCTTTGTTAGTTTGTATAAAATGATGTTATTCATGTGCTCCTGTTCTTTTCTTTCTGCACACTGATGCCCCACTCTTTTGCCACGCACTGCAAGAAGAGAACAAAAATACCCAGCTATATTTAAATTCAAAGTGTAAGATGAGATACAAGACTAGGATCTCCACAATGAGGGCTGAGATGTTAGTGATCAGTATAATAAGCACTGCACACAATATGCCAGCTGCTTAGTTAACCAAGTGCATTGCAGGAATCAGGAGACACATTTAAAGGAAAAGTTTGAGAACAGTCCTTTTAACATTTTTTTCTGGAGAGTGTAGTTACTGCCAAGCATCTTGTCCTTTTAAAGGGGAGTAAGAGGGCCTGTGACAGAACCCATCCCATCTTGACAGTCACAGCTGGTGTTTAAAGGCCAAGGCTGATAGACAATAGCATATTGGGGGCACTTTGCTGTTGCTTGTCCAGATGGTATTTGTCTTAATCATCCGTCAAAATCTCCAGTGATGCCAATCTAAGGCCTTTCAACAACAACTTTCTGTTTCAAAGATTTAGCCTTATTCTTGGTCTTGGTTATTTTTTTTTAAATTTTTTTTTCCCATGCTCCTAAGGTTAACGGCTCCTGAATGGTGCTGACAAGGAAATTCTTCTTGTGAAACTCCAGAGATATTTTGACTGTTTTTCTGAATTTTCGGTAAAGCTGACTGCTCCTTGCAACTCCCCACTACATTAAAAAAAATATGCTGCTCAACAAGTATTCAGTAAAGAATGTAAACTAGAAAAGAATGTAGTTGGCCCGACTTTTGCATTACATTATACCTCATAGTTCAGGCATTTTGTTTGCCTTACAAGGTATTACAGACAACACTGTAAATGCAGATCAGAGCTGCAGTAGCAGAACACAACAGAGCTAAGCAGTTGATTTAATGAGGTAGGAATTTAATACAATGCTTTATTCATAGAATTTGAACGTTGAAGGCCAGATGGTGTCAGCAGTATTTCCCTCTGACACTAGATCCAAAATTAAAACAGATTTCTGTTTTATCTTATAGTTCTCAGCTCAAATCTCAGTACTCTTTCCAGGTAATACTTTCCTGGAATAATTTCTCCCTTTGCATTTCTAAAGTACATGCCACGTAATTAGTTCATGAGCCACAAAAATGTGTGGTACTGGAAATTTAAGACTCTTATTGCCATGATGCAAGAAGTCAGTCTTTTTCTCCTTATCCTGTATTGACTACCTCTGACAAGTTATTGCTGCGGTCAATTCTGTGTAGGCAGGTGTTTTAGAAATAGCATTTCAATCTGAGAAAGTGTGTGAAGTTGTCAGACTATCAGGAAAGAATTGCACGATTGGTTCTCCTGACATATTGTGCTCCTAGTTTGCATCAGTTTGTATCACTAATGTTTTCCCTCTCAACAGTGCTAATTCATTTGGCTTTGTTTTGGGAGAGGGATATAAAAGTCTGGTTCTGTTCACCTTTCCGGGTTGAAAATTGTTCCAGCAATATTTTTCCCAGTGTCTGAGATCTATTCTGGTAACTGAGCCACTTTCTGTCCCAGAAGCAAAACCAAGTATCTGGAAATCCCCTCAAGACATGGTCTGTCTTTGCAAGAATCTTCATCATCCCCTTAGAGACCTCAGAGGAGAAGCTGCAATTATCTTTTCACCTGTGCTCTAACTCTATCCCTTCTTTTCTCTCACACTCAATCTTTTTAAAGTTCAAAGCATTTGCCTACTTTGTTGCTTCAGCAATTGGGCTGCATGCTCTCGCAAAATAAAGCAATCCAGCCCAGTCAGTCCTCAACACAAAAGTTCAAGTACTGGAAATCAGTTCTTGTATAATGGACTTGGATATGGATAAGCCAGGTTGGAGGAGGGAGCTAGCCAGATGTTTCTGGAAAGTTTCTTTCTGCATCAAATCGCTTCTTTTTTTTTCTTTACAGTTATTTTCTTGTTTCCATGTTCCAGCAGGGATGAGCAGAAAATATAATTGTGCACTGCAGAGAAGTGAGTGGGTTGCAAGGCAGTGGAATTAAATTGTTTGCCATTGCCAAGAAGAGAACAAAACATAAGAGTTTGGGTATATTATCATCTCTTGAAAGCCCAGAAGAGTAGCATTTTGCCAGCACACCTCCTAAAAGCATTACAAATGGGTGAGTAAGTGTGAAGAGGCTGGGGGGATGATAAGCAACACTCTCAAATTATCTTAGTGCAAATCAGAAGAGCTGGAACAGACCAAAGAAGTTATTTTTAGGTTTATAATCTTTAAATATTGAATTATTTTCAGATATATAAATATTAGACTCCTTGAAAATTATCTCAGTGCTACCAGTTCCTGATTACTAACTTATCCTACAATCACTGAATAGTCCAGAAGGGACCTCGAAAGATTATCTGGTCTAAGCTTTCATGGGAAAGGCAGCCTAAATGAGATTATTTAGCACCCTGTCCAATCACACATCTTGAAAATTTTCAGCAATGAGGACTCTACCACATCCCTGGGGAGGATATTTCTTAAGGTGAAATTACTCCCAGTGCATGCCTTGTCTTCTCTGTGCTGTTCCTTGTGAAGGGAGATCCTCTGTCCTCTTTGGAGCTGACCTTTAAGTACTGGAATACTGTGATGTGGTCCCACCTGAGCTTTCTCCAGGGAGAAAATACCTAACTCCATCAGTCTTTCTTTACAGAGCAGGCTTTCCAGCCCTTTGAACATCTGTGCCACTCTCCTTTGGACCCTGTCCAATGTGTCCATGTCTTTCTTGCATTGTGGGGACCAGAAAGGGGCACGCTGCTCCAGGTACAGCCTGACAGGTGCTAAATAGAATGGAATGATCACATCTCTACCTCTGCTTGTAATGTCCCTTGTAATCCCCAGGATTCAATTTCCCTATGTTCCTCCAGCAGCACACTGGTCCCTTGTGTTCAGCTCATTGTCCCTCAAATCCTTTTCAGCAAGGCTGCTCTCCAGCCACAGAGATCCTGTCCTGTACTGGGCTCTTGGTTTATTCCAACCCAGGTACAGGACCTTGCATTTGGTTAAATTTCATACTGTTCTTGGTAGGCAGTCTTGCAATCTGTCCCATGAAGTCTGTAAGATGGTTCTCCCACCTGACATGTTTGTTCACCCCACCACCCAGTCTGGTGTCATCATCAGGATCCTGCTGAGTTTCTTGCACTCAGGAGAGATGAATTCCAACAGAATAAAAGAAATAATTTGTTTAAACTCTGAAAATTACTTTTTTTGTGTGTTCTTCTAGTACTCAGAGGTTTTACTTGAAAATTTTAATATTTCAACATACAAATATTTATGTGAAAATATGACTGTAGACAGACAGGTATAGACAGGTTAAATTACTGTGCTTGATGAATATTTTGAGGACTCAATGCAGCTCTTGCATTGGTTACTTGCACCTTATATGACATCTGAAAAGCCTTTCCAGATTTTTGTGCCTTAGCAGTGTTGGGATTTCTAAAATCTATTGCAGTACGACCATTAATTTGGAGACTGTGTTTTGACAAATGGATGTATCCAAACAGCATTATTCATACTCATATTGTTCTCTTGTTTTCAGCCTTTTCTTGCTAAGGTTGCCTCCCACCATTCCCTTCTTCACAAAGTAAATAATAATACATAAGTTAGGTGAAACAAAAAAGTCCTGAAGAGTTTGGAAACAGAACTTCAAACGTAGTCAATACCCTCCTTGGAAACTGGTTGCTGTAAAAAAGAAACAAACAAAATAGTACTTGGCCTGAATAGTTTGAATTCTGGTCTTGCTGAAGACAAGAATTACCATTGATTTTAATGGAGTGAGGATTTTAAACTTTGTGAATGACTTTGTGAAGCAAAAAAAAGACCTAAGACTAGGATTTCCAAAGGTATCTGAGGAAATAAGATGCTTCTGGGACGCCTTGAAAATCCCAGCCTAAATCAGTTTCATTGTTCCAGCAAACGACTCAACCACACATATTTGAATCTATCTTTCTGTGTCTAGTAAACCAGATGGATTTGAATTGGTATCCTAAAGAGGAAAGACACGGCCTGCATTTAGCCATCATTTGAGTCATCTAGACTTACAATATAGAGCATAATTGTTTCTGTAATCCTTTTGTAATATCTGGAAATTAGTTATCCTGAAATGATGTATTTTAATTTATTTTCAAAACATTAAATATTAAAAGTGCTAGCACATGACCTCTAGATGTAATTAATATAAGAAATGATAAACCAGGCATATAATTAAATATCCTTTCCAAAAATAGAGTACTGAGGGAAGCAGTCATTAACTAAGATTATATTACCAAAAGGGAAAACATTACTACAGTCAGTCATCATTGTGAACAACAGCACAACAAGGTTCATTCCTATGCCTGTGGATATCTATTTATAGTATAATGACATGAGCTGTAATAACCACATGATATCTCTTCCAGTATCTGAACTTGTGGATATCTACATCTGGAGAAAGAACACAGCAGGCAATGTTTACGTTCCCTGCTCTTATTCAACCAAAAACATATGAAAAATTAAGACCTCATAAAATAAGAGTACAGTTTTTATTTACTCCTTTGTTTAAAGCAGTGTTTTTTTAACTGATTCACCTGACATCAAACCACTTTTTCTTCCACAAGAGAAATAGCTATCTCTAATTACAAGACATGAAGAGAATACAGAGTATGCCAACATGATGACACAATCAACCTTGCCAGGAATTTGAATTTAGTGTTGTCTAGTTTAAATTCATAACTTTCAAAGAAGGTAGGTATTGTTTAAATTTGTTTTAATAAGAATTGTATCATTAAATTCAATAGTTATTCTTGCAAAATAGGAAAATAACTAATAGCGGTGGAGAAGAGGGACAGATTTTAGATCCTATTTCATAAATTCTGTCCCCCTTCAGCAATCCCGTGCCATATAGAGATGGTCCTGGGAAAAAAGACAGATGGTAGTAATCTGAATTTAGGTAAAATGAAGAAGACTGAACCCTTTAGGAATAAGCATGAAAGCCCTCTGAATTTCAACTTGACTGCATAACAGAAATGCAGTGGCTTCCAATGTACATATCCCGACCGGTCAATTTTCCACCCTTCTGAACCAGCAGAATGAGCACAGCTATCTTCAGTTTACTAGAGAGATGTACTATTCCTGGTAACTGTCTTGGAACATACATCATTACCTACATATGACTATTTATCTGACTTTTGCTTTAAACTTATCTTCATATACCCGATATTTGTCTCTATTGGGATAAAAGAAGGAATGAAAATTCTGTAAGTGCAAGCTGTGCTTCTATTTGGACTAGTGATGTGTCTTCCTCCTGTGTTGGCAGCTAGGCAGTACAGATATTTCCTCCTGAGCTATAGAGGCTCAAAACCACACAGAAATCAGAGGTTTGATTCTTTCTGCTGGCAACTTACTTGAAATCAGGGCCTTTGACTCTTCCAGCCCTTGTAGAGCTGAAAAAGCAGATCCACCCTTGCCCCAGAGGGACAAGCCCTACTGATTTTTAAAAGTGCAATATTGACTAAAGTTTCCTTAAGCCCAGAAAATAACAGATTACTTTGCAGAGCCATAATACATTGTTTTGCTACTAGCATTGATGATACACAGCAATATCAAGGTTACAAAATTACTTTATGCAGTTTAAAGTCCACCAGGCTCAACACTGACTTTTTTTTCCTAAATTAAAGTCCTTTTTGTCAAACAATTCTAGGAAATTATAGATCTACTTGAGAGTATATTAGCTTCTTTACGTAAGACCATGAATTAAACCTTGAAAATTAGAGAAAGCCTAATATTAAAAGTTCACTATTTAGAAAATATTTCTTCTAAAGATAGACTTGAATATTTCGAGGAAGAATTCTAGTCCTGATCCAAACTTCTGTGGTTTTCATGTTCAAACGTGTTCTCATAGAAATAAATCTGAGCCAAAGTAATAGAATTTAATTTTTTGCTTTGGCAGTGTACCATGTGTAGAACTTGTGTAGGACTTCCTAAGACAGTTTACAATACTGGTTTTGTTTCCTTTTATTTTTATTTGCCTTTTTTTTTGGTCTCCTTTCTATGTCAACATTTCAGTGAGATTTCTGTAGTTAAGTGAGATTTGGAATTGTAGAATGCCTCTCTCTTTTTTTTTTCCTTTCAAATTATATAAAAAATATTATTGAAACTCTTAGTTAGAGAAACATGACTTAAGTCTTGAAGGAATGTCAGTTTTTATAAAATGAGATAATTAGGTCAGGGACACTGTCCTAATTCCCTAGGGTACAGGAGCCCTAAATATCACAGGCCATGAAAATAATAATTGCTTGAAAATTTTTATTGCTCAACAGAAAAAAAAAAAGAGGGCTTATCTCGTGAACAAATTTCTTATAATAGTAAGCAACAGCAGATTGTCTTTGGAACATGTTAATGTATTGGATATGCTTGGCGATGTTTTAGTAGTGAGAGGGGCTACTGTGGTGGCTTCCGTGAAAGCCGCCAGAAATGTCCCATTGTCCGGTGAAGCCAATATCAGCCGGCTCCAAGATGGACCAGCCTCTGGCCAAGGCTGAGCCCATCCGCAACAGCGGTGGCACTGCTGGGATAACAGATCTAGGATGGCACAAAAGTTGCTGTGCAAGAGCAATTGCAGGCAGAGATGAGGAGAGTGAGAACATGTGAGAGCAGCAGCCCTGCCAGAGGGAGGGCTGAGGAGCAGGGGCAGGAGGTGCTCCAGGCACCAGAGCTGAGATTTCCCTGCAGCCCGCGATGCGGACCGTGGTGAGACAGGAGGTCCGTGTTGCAGGACTAGGCCATGGGGCAGGTGGATGCCCAAAGGAGTCTGTGACCCCATGGAAAGCCCACGATGGAGCAGGCTCCTGGCAGGACCTGTGGCTTCACGGAGAGAGGACGCCGTGCTGGAGCGGGTTTGCTGGCAGGACTTGCGACCCCACAGGGACTCAGGCTGGAGCAGCTCCTGAAGGACTGCAGCCTGTGGAAGGGACCCACTCTGGGCTGTTTGCGAAGAACTGCAGCCCGCGGAAAAGACTCACTTTGGTCAAGTTTGTGGAGGACTGTCTACCTTGGGAGGGACCCTGTGCTGGTGATGCCTAAAAGAAGGCTACCTGGAACAGAGGCTGGACAGAGTTAAAGAATAAAATAGATATTTATTGAAAGGCCTTCACAGGACACACCCTGGGAGTACAAAAGTCTGGCCAAGACTACACACAAGATGGACTCCCAAGATGGACCCTGGGTCATGGGTTTTCGCCTTTTTTATAAGTTTTGGCCCATTTACATATTCGGGCTAATTGTCCAACTACAGCTTCAGTCTACGCAGTCCTATCCTTTCGGACTGTCCCCTCTCAATCCGTGGTTGTTTACATTCTTGGGGTCTGAAGCTGCAAATGTCCTTGGTTCTTCGGGTTGGAAACGGTGTGTTTTGTCTAGCCAGGCTAGGAGAAGAGCTGTTAGCACTATACGTGAAGCCCAGAGTTACAGACACACTAACGCAGTATAAAATCTAAAAAATATGAAAGTTAAAACGAAAGGTATCACTGGAGCAGGGACAGAGTGTGAGGAATCCTCCCCCTGAGGTGGAAAAAGTGGTAGAGACAACATGTGATGAACTGATCACAGCACCCATTCCCTGTCCCTTCATGCTGCTGTGGGGGAAGAGAGAGAAAATGGGGAGTGAAGTTAAGCCTGGGAAGAAGGGAGGACTGGGGGGAAGGTGTTTTAAGATTTAATTTTATTTTTATTATCCTGCTGTAAATTAAACTGAACCTTTCATTAGATTTTCTCTCCCTTGCCCAGCTGAGAAGAGGAGTGACAGAACGGCTCTGGTGGACACCTGATGTCCATCCAGGGTTAACCCAGCACAGTTAAATAAGGCATTTTCATCTTCAAAATTTCTGCTTGTTCCAGGAAATCTGTTAGTGTGAGATGAAAAAATGACTTTTTTTTAAAAAAAGTTATAGTTAAATATTACAAAAATAAATCAGTCATACACGAAATACAATATTAATCTTGTTTAGCAACTGCTGAATTGACTTTAAGAAACTGTGGTCAAAATTACTCTTTCCTTAGATAATAGAATAAAAATGTACAAATCTTTATGTGGTTGTTCACAAGCACATACCCTCTGCAAACTTATCCCCATCTGCTGGGTGTGATGCGTGATTTCTGGAAAACATCCCCACACTAACAGCGCTCTAAGATACCGGTGATGTGAAGGCAACACGCCAGCCCAGTATGAAGCTCTCACCTTCATGCCCAAAATTACCTAATGCAAAATATGTTCTTATTTTCAGAGTATCCTTACACAAGTTTTAAACCATTTCAGGCACTAAATCTTTGAAATTTTTATATCAAGATATTAATTATTAAGTCTGTTCCATGTCATATTCCCCAAGACATAATGTAGGTAAAAATAAGAGCTATTTTTGTGTTTCTGGAAAAAAAGTTTGCAGTAAGTGACTTAAAATATTTTTATTATCTTGTTTGGCAATATTCTGCTTGGATTAATTATCAGTCTGATGGTCTGGCCTGGCTGAGGATCTGGGTGGCACACATACATGAGACTGCAAAACCTGTATTTCCTTCTCTGTAGCTGAGAAAAATAGGGCAGGTTCCTCATCTTTTCTGCCTGCAGCTAGACCTGAATTTGAGGGATTTTGCCACTTGAATATGCTTTAGGCTTTGCTGGTTTGTCTCCTTAGTCATCCGGTCTCTGCGACCTGCGTACTTTTATTGCTGCTGTATAGTGAATATGAATTCAAATTCTGCAGATTTCACTAGTACCCTGTTCAGCTTCAGCAAGGCTGGATGAAATATAACAGCTAAGTTCTTCCTCCCCCAAATTATCAAAATCTTGTATTTCTTTCGGTTCCTATGTTAAACAAATTTGAGATTTATTAATTTTTCAACACCCTCTGTCCCCCATTGTATATTTAATCCTACATGCAGGACTCATCTCAGATTTTAATTCTAACAATCTGTTTAGGTTTACCTGGGTCTAACAGACACTGTAAAAGCTAAAGAGTGGAAAGATGTTGCCTGCCTTTACTTTTCTGTAGCACATAGTGTATTTGAACTAGTGATCAAGGGCTTTACTGTCAATTGAATCTATATTCTTCTCCATGTCAGGTTTAAAGTAGGATGAACTGTGCTACTGTTTTCATACTTGAATGCTGCCTATCAGTCCCTCTTTTCCTGAAGACATTATTTAGTTGTCCTGTAGTCCTCTCACAGGTGATCTTCTCAAGTGCTCATATAGTTATCAAAAAAAAGTCTGGACGCTGTATAAAGAGGTGCATAAATGTATACTGGACAAAAGTATAAAGAGGTGATGCACTGATTAAGAAAATCAAGGCAAGTCTGTAACCTGCTATTTCCATTTGATGGGGAAAAAATGACAGTATTTTCTCTTTGTAAATAAACATAAAGTGGAGAACTAATCCTTCAGGAAAACTTTCCTACTTTCTGTCAGATGTGGTTCTGAGACAGAATCACAAAATAGTTATGGTTGGAAGGGACTTGGAGATCGCCTAGCCCCACCCCTCTGCCAAGGCAGGGTCACCTAGAGCAGGTGACACAGGAATGTCCAAATGGGGTTTGAGTGTCTCCAGAGAGGGAAACTCCAAGACCTCCCTGGGCAGCCTGTTCCAGTGCTCTGCCACCCTCAATGTAAGGAAGCTCTTACTCATGTTGAGGCGGAACTTCTTGTGATTTAGTTTATGGTCATTTCTCCTCATCCTGTCGCTGGGCACCACTGAAGAGAGTCTGGCACCACCTCCTCAACACCAGCCTTTGAAATATTTATACGTATTGATGAGATCCCTCTCAGTTTTCTCTTCTTCAGACTAAACAAGTCCAGCTCCCACAGTCACTCCTCATAAGAGAAATGCTGCAACCACCTAATCATATTTGTCACCCTAAGCTGGATCCTCTCCAGTAGCTCCTGGAATATATTTAAGTGCAGGTATTAATACAAGGTTGAAGTGGAGCAAATTTGTTATTTTTGGAGAAGAAAAGACAGAACAGCAAACAGTTTCTTCTATGTAACCTAGTTTCCAATTTTCTCTGGAGGACAGTGGGTACCAGAACAAAGATATGATTTAGGCTATGGAAATGATACTTAACTCTGTTTTGAGTGGTCCCAAAGAAAGATCTGCTGCTCATTTTTCTTTCTAAAATGACTGTACTGCAGAACCCTAGAGCCTTTATGTTCCAGGAGGAATGAAGGGATGACATCAGGAATGCCGCTGTACATCTCTAATCGCCACCTTGCTTTGCGTGTGGCAAGAGACCAACTTCTTGTAGCCATACGTAGTGCATGCCAAAGTATGAAAGACCTGGGAACATGTAACAATCCCTACAATATTCAACACAGTTCCTGGGAGCTGGTGAATTCTATTGTCATATAAAGCTTACTAGAATCTTGTAGAAATTGTCCCTGCTGGTGCCTCAGCCCTCCGCACACTTCTACTCTGAAAAGTGGTTCAAAGGAAACCATCTCTGCTCTATCCCATGAGCCTAGCAGATGAAGACTTGAGAATACAACATGGACTTCTCAGCAAACTCCAAAAAGCTTGAAGTACAAAGGAATTTTTTTTTCATTCATATAGTAAGATTTGCTTGAAGTGTTGGAAAAAATAAAAGTTATGTAATTGGTGTGTATGTTACTATCTTTCTCTTCCTGCAGGAATAAGTGGGGGGAACGTCTCTACAACTTATCTGACCCCTTCATCCAGCTCACCTGGTCTCTTTCTTCTTTAGTCATATTCCCTAAACTTTCCACATGTTAGATATGATTAAGTCATTCTGCTTTTGACAATATTTTACATTTGTATTTTAAGCCTCTATCCACTATCTGAAATGTTTTTAGCATCAACTGAGTGGTTTGTTTGCCCTCTCCCATTTCTGTCATCTGAAAAGAAATGCACTGAGTGTTTTTGGTCTTATACCTCAGACCCAGATTCCCTCTGCCTCAGGTAGCATGGGATTCAGGAAATGCAAGAACTGGACTCTTCTATCAGGCATTCTTATAATTTTCTTTTTCTATGTCCTATATTTCTGTATTTGGACTTTTTGCCTTCTTGTGGCAGCTGACAACCAACTACCCACCAGCTTCTCACTCATCTTCTCAACGTGGGATGAGGAGAGTGTCAGAAAAGCAGAAGTGGCAACCCCATACATCAAGATAAGGACAGTTTAACAAGTGAAAAAGCCCAAGCAAACCAAAAGAAAGAAGTAATTCACTACTTTCCATCCTTGGACCAGTTCCAGTAAAGCAGAGTCTCAGCACACCTAACAGTTGATGAGGAACACAAATGTCATAACTTGAACACCGCTGCTGCTCCCTTCCTCTTCATTCCCCTGAGTTTTACAGCTGACCACGATGTCATTTGCTGTGGGATATCTCTGGCCAGCTAGAGTAAGTGGCTTACCCTTCCAGCTTCTTTTGTGCCTCTGTCCACTTGCTGAAGGTGCCAGAGTGGGAGAAAGAGAAAGCCTTGATGCCGTCCAAGCACTGTTCAACAGTAGCCTTGTGTGTTATGAACAAAGCCACAAATCTACCACAGTCACAAATTTTGGTTACAAATCTACCATAAAAGCTGCTGGGAAGAAAATTAACTCCATCCCAGCCAGATCCAGTATGCTTTCTCACAGGAGGACATGAATTCCAGTAAAAGTTCTTTTTATCTTTTTATCACCATTTTTATTGAAAAGAATCGAGCGCTGATATTTCTTCTCCCCTTCTGTGAGAATAACTTTTACTTACTCATTTTTTGTACTGATTTGCCACTGCTGCTACTGAAATGTGTAGTCTGTATTGGAGACCTCAGTTTGTCTTGAACTATGGTTATTGGAAAAATGGATTTCCTAAGAGATTTTGGTGGACTTATGCTTTGGACTATTTCAAGGCACTAAACAGCGCAAGATTTACCATTCTCTTCAAATGTATCCATACCTGTTAGAAAGTGGTGGCCATACACATTGTAGTAAGAAAGGGAAAATTGTATGTATTACAAGCACGTGCTTTCAACAGCTCAGTATGATTGCTGTGTATCAGGGTCAGATTACCTGCTACAAAATTCTGGTCCAAGCACAAAGAACTTGTTAAGACATCACAGAAGAGTTTTGCAAACTGATGGAGCTTTCTCCTGTCTTTGTTTACTGGTTAAATTACATGTAGCAATGCCTCTTTCATAAACCATGCTGCTACATTATACTGTAGTACTCTGTTAAGCAAGTGCTTTAAGTTCTAATTAAACATTGTGGCTAAATCAAGGTCACTGTTTGTAAGCACCTACTGCTAAGAGCTGCTATTTCAGTAAGTCACAGCTGCTTGCACAGTAACTTGTTACCCAGTTACTATTGTGTTGTTATTCTAGTCCATTCAATTCCAAGTTTTCTGTAGCTGTACTCATTATTGACTGAAAAACAGCTGTGGATTGGTGTACTCTTTCCAATTCAGAAAATGTGCTTTAATTGCACTGTTGATATTAATCGGACAGTCTGTGTCATGATCAAGGGCAGTTGAAGTTTGCTATGCTTCTGATAATGCTTTGACTGAAGAAACAGTCCACAAAGTTCTCTTTTCCTGCCCATAGACTGGGGCACAAGACAGCAGTAGAGGGAAAAATACTAATGGGAAAAGTTTGCCATTATGTTGTTCAGCAGTGCAAGTGCATAACTCTGGGCTGTCATTCCACGTTTGATGATTTTCTTGGCAGTTGTTGTTAGTTCTCAGTGGAGGTCTGTAGGATGTTGACTTAGAAAAGACAGGTTCCACTTAAGGAACTCTAGGAGCATTGTTACTAGAGGGTTACTTTAGTTACAGAGCTTAAATCTGGTTAATTAGATGAAGGCACCAAACTCACCGATGTTACTCCAGCAAAGAGTAGACCTCACCTGACAATCAACAAATACAAGTTTAAATAAAAGACTGGTTGAATAACTTCTCAAAATCATGAGACAGGCCTCTGTGGTACATCATTCATGGTACATTTATGGTGCTGAAACCAGCAAAATGTTGCTGTTGAAAATCTGCACAGGAAAGTAGCACTCTCTTTGGCATTTACCAGAGCAGTTATTCTCAATTCCTGCATTTAAATAAAGACAGTTTGAAAGTTTGATTTGCCTATAAGTGGCTTATCTACTTTGCCAATTTGTATTGTTAGTGTCATAGCAAAAATTATAGAAATACTTTTTCCTTACTATTGCCATACTACATGCATAGCTTAACCTTTAAAGCAAAATCTCAACAGATGGGATGATGCAAAAATCCTGTTTGACAATGACCAGGTCAAAACTTCTGGACTTTCTCAGCTCTATCAACATAGTTTTACTGATATAATGGAATAATGCTTATGAACCTCTTGCTGAGGATTTGTCTGACCACTAGTTTATGATCAATGAGCTGTTGTGCAGGAAGACAAACTGTTCAGGAGACAAATAATGATGTTGCTTTAAATATGACCTCCTTCTGCCATGACAAGATGTAATTGGACAGTAGGAAAGAGCTGCTGAGCTTGGCTGAGGTTCTCATCAGAAAGCTTTCCTCTCAAAATAAAAAAGAAAGGAGAGACTAGGCTGAGACACTTCCCTATTTCTGTTACAGGTTCTAACAAAGCTAACAAAGCACCTGGGATCAGCACAGAAGAGGCAGCAGTTGTTCTGCTCATGTTTTGTTGTTAAAAAACAGGTTCTGGTCTGTTCCTTTATCACTAGCACTCATTAAAAAGGCATGGAATATAGCACCCTGCTCCATGTCAGTATCCCTCACTTTTAACCCCTGCCATTTTAACCCAGCATGTGGAACAGCAATCAAAGTTGGAGCAATTTTTTCAACTTGTTTTCAGCATTGTAAGTTGCTACTTCAGTTTATGTTATACCTGAAGGAAGGCTTGTGTGCTTGAAAGTCTGCCTGTTTGGCAGCAGCATCATCTTATATAGTAAAAAAACAAACAGCCCCCCCCCAAAAACAAACAAACAAACAAACAAAAACAACCTCCCTCTCCCACAGTAATAGATGCTGAAGTCTGACCTACTGTATGCCATGGGTCACTGAATTCCCCCAGATACACTGTAGCTGAGCATAATAACCCATGTTTCAGCTGAAGCACACCGTGCTGGGCTAAAGCATAACCACCTGAATGGAATCCTATGTTGTTCTTGAGACTTGAGGAGGTCAAAAATGTTGGACTCGATGATCTTAGAGGTATTTTCCAGCCAAGATGATCCTATGATCCTGTGATTCCTTTGTAGGTTGTTCCAGTGACTTCCTTATCATTAGGAAATTGTGTGCTTTATTTCCTGCTTAATTTTCTTGATTTCAGTTTTCAGCTGCCGTTTTCTGTTATGCCTCTGTTAGATTAGAGAGCCCTTGTATTTTCTCCCTGTGAAGGTACTTACACGCTGTAATCAAGTCACCTCTCAATCCTTTTGATAAGCTACACAGATTGAGCTCTCTAAGTCACTTATGGCAAGGGTTGAGAGTGCTGCTGCTAGCTCAAGTATACAAGCCTGTTGTGGTCAAAGATTAGTAATTAATGCCATTAGAAATGGACAATTCTTTGTGAGTGACTGAGCCTCACAAACAACTTTTGGCTGATGAGTTCAATAATGCCAACTGAAATACCTGTAAGCCAGTTATCTATAATTATGCATATATTCATAAAGACAGTGGATGCCACTTCTTCATTTTAAAGTGGTCTATGTAAGGAAAGGGTATTCAGTGAAAAGAATGAGAATTAGAAGCTCTACAGTATAATTATTCCCTTTTTAAAATTTAAATGCTTGTTTCTGTCTTAGCATTTCCTCTTCTACTTCATTTTTTTAATGCTGCTTTCTGATAAGACAAAACTGATGACATAATTACTAGGTAGAAATTGTAGGTATCGAGAACCTTCTTGAAATCACCTCCTCTCAGTTTCCTTGAAAGCTAGACTAACTGAATATATTTGTAATTGAAAGGTTGTTCAGCTTTTCATGATTCTGCACAACTGGAAAAAAGTTTCGTGGCAAAACATACAAAGCCGTATTTACACAGGAGCAAACGATTGTTTCACTGCTTCATTAGCAAGGTGCTGTGTCTGATTTTATTTCTGCAGTAATTAGGAAATTACCCTTAAGGTATCCTTTATCATGAGCAAATCCTAGAGGAATTTGGTTTAATCTGTGGTCTGAAATCAAGACTGAATTGTTATTTTCCTAAGTTTTGGCTTTGTGACTACCTTAAAAGAGAAACTAACCCATGTATGGTCAATCCAGCAAAGTCTTTTTGATAGATGCCTTGTGGAAACACAGAATCAGTTCTGAACCTGTGTGTTGCTCAGTTCTCTTTGCTGTGTTGAGTACATTCATGCAGAGTCTGTGATATGAGAGCAATCTTTCAGACCAGGCCTTATTTGTCCTCTTGTTCCACTCAGTTGCATTCACAGAGGCAAAACATGTAATGTTACCAGACTCCTATCTGGAAGATTTCTCTTTTCACTCTAGTCCACTGCAGTCGCCTGTCAGCGCTGACCCCTTCACTGTCAGCATTGTCAAACCTAACAGCACCTGAAGCAGGACAAGAAGTGGACAGAACAAAGTCTGAATGAAATGGCTTCACATTCACTTTTAGCAATGTCACTTCCTCGCCACACTCAGTATTTCAGGCTTTCTTTTGACAAGGTTGCCAATAATTTTGGAAATACATTCAGAGCAGAAACTTTTGAATGAGTGGACTTCTTCAGTGCAGAACAAGATCTTCCCACATCTTTATTCTACCTGCATGTGGGAACAGTGGCATGGAGCAAAATGCCAGGCATGATTAGAGTATCAAACTCTGGTGGTGATGCCAGTTTGCTTTTTGCCAGACTGCCCTTTGAAGGACTAGTAAGAGGGTGGAAACACTTTCTAGTTTGTTGTTAGGATCAAATTGAAAACAGAATTAGGGCCAATAACGAGCTTCAGATTGTGGTGACTAATGATAAATAATTAATTTTTATTCCCAAATGATGTGTTCGGAGAGGATGCAAACCTCCTCCTATTTTTATCATGTGCATTAAATAAACTAGATGGGGAACTGTGTGTGATTTTGGGTCTCCATGCTGAGACAGCTTTTCATCCTCTGAGCAAGATGCGACTGAAGTCACAGAGTTTGCCTGGACCTGACACCAGTATGGTACTGGGAGGGCGCTGTTCTCTACAGCCAAAGCCTCTCTCAATGGACCAGCTCTGCACCCATCCCTCTCTCAGGTGGGCAGTCGACACATGGGATCATTTTTTGTGTATTCTTTTTGTAAGACAGGAAGGTCAACCTAGTAAGTAAGTGCTTCCTACTTTCTACAGTTTATTTCTGGTATCTTAATTAAAGTCTCAGCCCATGGACCCCTGTGATTAAATACAAAACTTTTCCTATTTTTATTCTGTTTTTCCATGTATGCAACTATAACAATGTGACTGCATCATGAATAAATTGTTTCTGTTTTTCATTTCAGTCTGCAGAGAACTATGTGAGCAGAGTGCACACTAAATATATAAATGCCACACACAAATAAAAAAGAAATACCATATATTATCATTAAAAGATTTCCATGACTAGTCGAAATATCATTATTCTTTTGTAACTGGTTCTATGGTTTCTCAGCATTTGGGAATACTTTAGTAGATGCTATAATAATTTCTATTTTAAGAAAATGTCGGGTCTTTTATGAAGCATGACACTCTTTGTTTCCATTCTTTGTTACAGTCTTTTGAATTTCCTCAGTATTTCTCTAATAGTGTGAGAAATACTTTCAGGGCCAAATAATTCAGTGAGAGACTAAAAGATATTCTTTTCCCCCAAAAAATCTATTCAATATGCTTTCTTGATGTTTTGAGAGTTCTTCTTTTGTCTATCATGTTGATATTCTGCATGTAGTTTGGAATAATGTGAGGAGTCTTTATGCCTTCAAATCACTATTGAAAATGATTATGCTACTTTGTTCTTAAACTAGGCTTTAGTGTATGTGTACATATACTAAGAATAGTTCTGAGACATGACATACAAGTTTAATTTTTCCTTAAAGAATAATACTCCCTGAAAGTCAAGAAGAGAAGAAAGGGTATTTGACTGGGAAGGAAAAAAATAAGATGAAGAGGTCTTTGTGAGAAATTTTTAAACTTTGTTCTGGAAATTCTGATGCTGAATTTATTGATAGAGTAGAACAATGTTTTACTTGCAGACTTGGAAAGGGGTGGGGGAGCAGGTTAACAGAACAAATTGGGAGGATCATGTCTGTCTGCTTTCACGTCTGTTTGGAGGGTACTAGTCCAAAACAACATAGTGTTTGATCTGGAAACATGCTTTTCTCAGTCACACAGATAAATAGTTTCTGACATGAATGATTTAGCAGGACACAATGCAGTGGTGAGTCCCCCAGAGTAAAAAAATGCATTTCAAATCTTCCTTCAGTTTTAGGGTAGGAAGAAAGATGAAACTGAGTATCAAGCCAGTAGAGGCTTCTAGTGAGAAACAGGAGAGGATGAGAAGCCAAGGGCTGTGAGCAGCAGTGGGAGGAAAAACCTGGAAGTGCCGCAGTGGAAAACAAGTTTTAAGGAGACACACAGCTGTGCCAGGGACAGGGGGAAATTGAGAGCTGGGCAAAATCCTCAGACTTAAATGCAAGTGGAACTCTCAGCCAACAGCCTGTTGTCTCTTCATGCACAGTGACAAGGGACCTGCAGTATATGATTACTCTCCAGAGGAGTCTGGGCCAGAAAGGGTTAACAATGCCAAGGCAGAGAAGTCCAGGTAACAATTCCCAAAAGGCTGATGTTGAAAGACAGTTTTGCTTATCTTTTCTTGCATTTGTTGTCAGTTATCTACAGGCTTTGTAGCTTCTCTCACATGCCAACCTCTATTAAAGCCCTACCTTGCTTAATATCTGGGTTAATAAGCTCTGCTTCCCCTACCTTGCCTGGAAGCTGTGCACAACTCGTCAGTGGGATTTGTAGGTTGCAAATGAGAACTTAAGAATGTTCAAGTGTTGTCCCTGTGGTACCACTGAAGCAAGGATGTTTCATTCACTTTCAAACTTGATTTGGGTTATAAGAAGTTTATGATTTTACCTGTTGTTTTCCAAGGCTAACCACTGGATTGCTCACAGCCAGAAACTCCACATACTGCAGCACAGACCTCTTACAAAGTTATGACAGCCAGGTCTCTGTCTTTTGCTTACTGGTCCTTCTGCTTACTGTGCTTTTGCTGTCTTCTAGCTATAGAGCTCCATCTTTGTTTCTTGTCAGGCATATGGTTGAGGCTGCAGAGGGTGGGTTGTGTCTTATTCACTTGCTGATTGATTCAGGAGAACGAGTTGGGATGGTGAAATTTAAACTGGTGGTAAAAGGAGTTTCCGCAGGTGCCTTGCCGAGGGGTTCCCCCAAGGACGACTGGTGGGTCTGGGGAAGGAAGCAAGCTGCCCTCTATTGGCAGAAGGCAAAATTTGTGCCTTTTCCTTTCTTTTTGTAGACGAGGGATTAAATGATTCTGGTGTTGTCTTTTTGTCAGAAAAAGCAGATATGTGTCTTTTTATAGGTTGCTACACTGAGAAATGGTATGAAATTTGGCAAAAGATAAATAAACATGAAAATGACACTTTCACACTGTTTTTTCAGTCTTGTTGCAAGAGCAAAAAAGAAACACAAGAATTTGAATTTTCATTTAGGAGGATTTTCTAGTCCATCACTTTTGTATTAATTTTATCAGTGTGAATAGGAACATGAACAAAACCTAGAGAGTGAATACTGTGCTGGGGCAGTAAATGTATACAAGTGCATGATCTCTGCTGGTAATGACGACATACAACATGAGGATAAACCAGAGCACATAAGAAATCTGCAGACATCAGGAACTGGGACCTTCTCATCTTCTGAACTTTATTTCTGTAATTTACTTTACTTGTTGCTTCAAATTGCCTCCTTGTTAGCAGAACCTACCGCTAATTCTAGACGTTAGGTGACAGCATTAGGTGACATCCTCACTAAATACTACAGCAGCTGGCACCTCTGGAAGCACTGTGTGAAATCTTCACATTTATTGATCTCTGTAGAGGAAGTTACAACTTGCAGAAGTTTATAGACCCTTGCTAAACAAGCAGAAGTGTTTGTGTACATGATGAGTTCCAAGACCAGTAAATATTAGTTTGACTCAGCTTTATGCTCCTATAACATACACTCTTTTCTTCCACACAATATACTGATGGAAAACTCAGGCACCAAAGTGAGTAAATCAATGAATCACATTATCATGTCCAAAGACATAATAAACATACATTATTCCATTATGCCTCATGTTTCTCTGATGATTTCAAGTAATATTTAACAGTGGGAAAAGTTCTGTTTGCATATGTTTCTTTCTGTAACTGCCTATGGTCCTTTTCTGGATGACAGGTGGTAACCAAACATTGTGGATTGGCCAAGAGAGTTCTGGGGTTTAGAATATATCTCTTCTGTCTTAAAAAATGTCTTTAGGACTCTGTGGAGATGAAACATGCCCTCTGCATAATCCAAGATGAAGGACAGATTCCTGAACAAAGAAGAAATGCTCAAGTTGCTTTGGTTTTCCTTAAAATGTTTACCTTGATATCTATACTTACCTGTGACTAACTGTTCTAGATACTTCCTTGGCTGCTAGATTTCTGTGCATTTTGTTTGTTTATATTTGATGTAAAGGTGAGAGCTTTTCTTTCTCCTAATATCTCCTCAAAAAAAATATATATCCCAGGAAAGTGTGATGAGGGTGCTGGGAAAGATACAGAAGAATTGTAATCAGAGGCAAGGTTGGGGTTTATTGACAAATGCCATGTTCCAAGTGTATAACATGCAGTCCTCCCTAAAATGTTGTTGTCTCTTGCAAGTATTGCACTGTTGGAAGCAGTTGTTGCTATAGAAGCACTGGAGCCGCTGACAGTGCTGGCAGCAGGAACCACAGCAACAGCAGAAGGTTACCTTATGGGCTTGGGAATGAGAGTTTGCATTTTATATCCCATTGCTCCTCTTTGCATTGGGAAAACAATGAGAGAAGAGAAGAGAAGAGAAGAGAAGAGAAGAGAAGAGAAGAGAAGAGAAGAGAAGAGAAGAGAAGAGAAGAGAAGAGAAGAGAAGAGAAGAGGAGATGAGAGAAGAGAAGAGAAAGAGAAGAGAAGAGAAAGAAAAGAAAAGAAAAGAAAAGAAAAGAAAAGAAAAGAAAAGAAAAGAAAAGAAAAGAAAAGAAAAGAAAAGAAAAGAAAAGAAAAGAAAAGAGCCTTATTATTTTTGGATTTGCAAATTTATTTTTAACTCATCTCAGGTGGATGAAATTAGATGAATTTGTGAAATGAGGATAGGGAGCTGTTCAGAAAGGTTTGGGTATACTCAGAACTGTTTACAAACAGCTGCCAAATAATAAGGAAAAAAAAAGATCAAACAGCCCCAGCAGGAGCTGTAAATGGCAGTAACTGCGGCGGGCTAGAGGAAAAAGGGAAGAAACAAGCCTCTACAACAGTGAGAACTGGCTTCCGTCGTAAAGGACAAGAACTTGCATAGAAAACTCTCTAGTTTGTAGCCCTATGCCATGACTGTCTCAAAAATGATGTCTTGTATGTGGGTAATAACCACTGTTCAACAGCTTTAAACACCACCCTTCAAAAGAGGAGTACTTGCATGGGTGGGAACAGTATTCTACGGGACCAGATGAGACCCCAGGTGTCCACTTCTGAGTCCAAGAAACAGTCTCAGGAAGAGATTCTCTCCTGTCCCACAACGTGTGAAGCAGGAATGTGCTCTCCTCTGACACAATTTTGTTATATTTACTTCCTGACTGTCACTCTTTTGCACCGCTGCATCCTGCCAACAGCCTCTCCACTCCACCTCCCCGGCTCATTTCTTCAGGGCAGAGCTTCTCCCTAGCCTGCTGGGCTAAGAAGAATTCCTTTGTGGCAATGCTCTCTCTTATTTCCTTTCCATAGGATATAAGAAAAGACGTCAGTGATAAGGACTCCCTTATCTCCTGCTGTTCAGATATGAAGCACTTTTCCCTCCTCTCCAGTACAACTGAGGATGAGCTCCAGCCTGAGAGCAGTCTATGTGCACGCCCAGTTTTAGGGCACTGAACACAGCAGGAGAAAGCAATGAGCATTTAGCAGAGTTGCTGAGGAATTCACACTTCCACAGATTAGAGTCTATTCCTGATTTCTGACTTAACAATAATATTTGAGAAGATCCAAAATGCTGTGCATTTGCTCTTCATTAGTTGCAAACAGTGAAGCATTAGTGTCATTCAGAATTTCATGCTTTTATTTTTTTTTAAATTTCATTTTAATCGCCATAATGTGAGAATGGAGATACAGTGAATACTGGGCCTGAATAAAAGCCCATCTGGAGCAGCAGCCTCAGTGTAAGGTTAGGGTAGACAGTGATCATTCTGTTGTATATTCTCCTTGCCTAAAATTGTCTATGGCCCAGGAGGGTTTAAAGCAAGAGGTGATGGTTCTGTATTTAGTAGCCCCAGACTGAGTATTCTTCCATGATGTTCTCCAGATGATTTCACAACCCGTGGAGGTGTTTAAATCCACAAAGCTGCAAGCAGGTCCACGGCTTCAGTATCTGGTTTTGGACAAAATGGTACTCACAGTTTGTCTGAGCCTGCTGGCAGCAGGGAGAGGCTTAATTCATGCCTCCTAGATTTTGTGGCAGAAGAGTCAAAAATGTCATGAAGTCATGTCTGTGAATATGGATGAACTGGATAGCAAAGAGTAAGCTGAAGATAATGATCGGAGAGTTTCGTGTGGTAGAAGAGGATTTGATACTACTTATATGTACCTTAACTGTTAGTGTCTGAACTGTATATATATAAACTGTGATGGACTTTGCCATTACAAGATAACCTTGAAGGTAGCTCCAAATATATCTAACCCCTGTCTTTCAGAACACCTTAATCTTGCATCCTGACAAATATTACCACAGCAAGTACTATATAGATAAAATTTGAGCTAAAGCTTGCCAAAGTTTACCAAAGCTTTTCCATCCATGAAATCCTAAATAAGCTAAGTATAGAAAAGTGGTTTAAGGTATCTTAGTTTCACTCTGTGAGCAGCTTGCAAGGCTTAAATGACAGTATTCTACCTTTTGAAAGGATATTCACCCCCAAAATTATTCACCCTCCCCTTTTTTTTTCCCATTTGAACCTGCCTAAACAAGGATTCATTACTGTTAATGGTATTTTCTTTTTCTTTAGTGTCATTAAATAAACTCTACTTGAATAGCAACAACAACAACATCTACTTGGATAGCAACAAAAAATGGAGCCAGAAGGGAGAATCTTATTCTAGTGTAGGATATCACTAATGTAAATAGTCTGCTTGAAAATATTAGAATGTTAGAAACACTGTAAACATTTCAGATGTTATCCCATGCAGTTAACACAATGTCTAGGAAAAAAATGAATTTGTTTAAAACCAGCATTTCCTAAAGCAGAAAAAAAAAAGCCTTATACATAATAACAAAAATGAAGCTTCTAAGTGAATAGTACACAGCTCATTAGAAAGAATAAACTCCCAGGGTCCCTGAAGGTAAAATACAATGAATGTAGCCTATTTAAAACTTCATTCAATGAATATGACTTCTTCGTAGTAAAGCAAATCATATTTCATAACACAATGGATTATTTTAAATGACTTATTTTTTACTATTTAATGTTCTTATTATATAAGCTGCATTTTCCACTCAACCGTCTTTAAGAAATCATATTTTTCTAAATGTGGTTTACTAAGGAATGCATTTAAAAAATGAATCATCAGGCAGTACTGAGATTTCTCTATTGTTTAGTTGACATATAAATATTTGGTGATGCATTTAAGGTAAAAAGTCTCCCTGTAGTATGCTGTAGTAATTTACAACAGCTGTATTAAAAGACAAGAATTTAAAAGTTATGCCTGGAAACTGTTGGGAGACACTGGGCTATGTGGAAAAATACTGGCACACCAATATGCCAATACTTAACAGAATGTCTATGATTTTACAAGGTGTTGTAAACAGTGTTTATCCTGGGCCACTTTCTTTAGCCTTGCTTTCAGGCCACTGATATGTACAGAGGATTTAGAAGAGAAGATGACGCAAAGACAAAGAATAACTTTTTCATTTGACGTCAGGTAAAGCAGTAAATGCATCTCGTAGCTGATCCAGAGCATGGAAGAAAGAGCCTCTTCGTGTCCACCATAATACCCTTGCTGAACGTGAAGTGCTTGGTTAATCGGTAGGTAGTTGGTGCCCAGTTCAGAATTCTTATTTCTATAGTATGGTTGACCACATCACAACAAAACAGCTGAGGTTTCTCTTTAGTGCTGCCAGCCAGAAATGATTACAGGTGTTTAAAGGCACAGCCTCTACTGACAGATGGGTGAGCAGTGCAAAGTAAGCGAGCAAGGCAGAGGCCCTTGGTTTGACAGGACTCCTCCAGCTGATGTACAGTAGCCTGTGCTGACCATGCTGGGTGAAGGGTGCATTTGCTGCTCATCTGATTTGCATCTCAGACTGGTCTACATGACATCTCTCATGAGCATGGCTCGTGATGTGTTTGAAGGGACTGTTCTGCATAAGCAAGGACTGTGTGACCAAACAGGTGCTTTGAGTTCACTTCTGCTGTTCTCCTTGAAGACAGACAATGTTCCAGCTACATTTGGTTACCAGCATGGGAGACCATAATCAGTTGGAAGCTGAGATGCACAGCAATAGCACACTTTTATTTTTGGAATATTTCATGGCATTTGCATGCTTGTATTCCATCTTGTCTGACTTCTTTTGTTTGTCTCTGAACAACTCAGACTTACACAAAGAAGATTTGGACGAAGAAGCCCACATTCTGAGACCTAGATTGGATAATAATGGGATATGACTGTAATTCAATGAGATAACATATAATTTATTAACTTTGTTCATAATCTGGGAATTGTATTGAGTGTCCAGACGTGCTGACTGGGTGGAAGTGTTCTTCAATAATTTTGACAAGTTTTTCTTGGTAAGAAAGCTGCGACCTTTCTCTTTCAATATTATTGAAGTCCAAGTCATTTGCAGGTTGAATTACTTCAAAATACTCTAGACTGCGTTATGATCTTAAACAAACAAAAGAATCATTTTTGCCTAGCCTAGGAGGGGCTGAATCCCTCAGATATGGTCATGAATGTATTTGTGATTTGTTAAAGAATGAAGGACTTTTAGGTGGTGTTATAGGTGCTTTATCTTCAAAGTCCCTATCTTATCTAGTTACAGGTACCTCAAACTTTCTTTCTCTTTCTTTCTTTCTTTCTTTCTTTCTTTCTTTCTTTCTTTCTTTCTTTCTTTCTTTCTTTCTTTCTGCCTGCTTGCCTGCCTGCCTGCCTGTCTGCCTTTCTTTCTCATTGTTTGCTCCTACTTAGGGCTTGGACATTTCTCTCCATGTTACCAGAAACAGTGTCCATTTCTAGTAATAATGAGACAAGCTTTTTAAGAAAATATCTTTTCACGAGGTATTGGACTAAGTCCCACTTCATTTCACAGGTCACACATGACCATGATATTCTTGGCTGCTCCCCAGCCATGAGTACAGCCTGCCCACTAGGGATGTAAAACTACACAGCATTCAATTTGGCCCTGGAAAAGTCATAGGGGGTCCCAGAATTTTAAAATTTTCATTCTTAATAGCTTTAATCAAAGAAGGATTGTAGGAATTCTGACATTTTTAAAGGTGTCTCTTTCAGGAGAACAAAAAAAAAGAGAATCTACTGTTGTCGGGGTCTGTTGTGATGTTAATTTTTTATCACCAAAATTTCACTTACAGTGGGAAGAGGGTTTATCCCCCTCGGTGTATTATGGCAGCAATGTAAAAATTGAAACTTATGCTGAGATTGAAATAATGTCTTAAGAAGGGTGAAAGAAAGAAATGTTAAGAAAATTATATGTTTTCAGTTACATTTATTGTTTGCAACTATCATTTATATGCTAAATGCTATCCTAGGTAATTACTACCCTTGTCTAGCAAACCTGTGGACTATGCAAGAAGTGTAATTTATTAGGTATCCTTCATATCTTTAATAGCCCAAACCTCTGGTCACCACCAAAGAGCTGCTATTTGGTCTGTTCCTTTAATTGCTTTTTAAGTGATTGTATTTCACTGGAAAACACAGGTGAGATTTTCTGCCATGAGCAGTCTGTGTGAGATATGGCTAAAACTCAACTGAAATTCAAGGGCCTTTGTTCCAGTATCTTGTATTTTATATGTTAAGCGCTGGTTGCTGTCAGTCCCTTCCCCTACCCAAAAGTTGTCATGTGCCACTCTAAGACAATGTGTCTGGCTGAGTTGTAGGTAGTGTGTTCGTGTTTGGGTGTAAATTGTGTCTCTTTCTTTTGCGTGTGAAGCAGGGTAAAGCATTTTTCTTTACAAGAGAGCTTCTCCACTACACGCATGCCCATGCCCCAGAACTGGACCTGCTGGCAGAGCTGCGAGATGTCAGGGGAGCCCCAATGCTGCGGGCAGGCCAGCAGCTTAAGCATGGTACTGTGCCCGAGTTAATAAGCCTGGTGCTGGGTTAGAGGTCCTGAGTAACTCATTTGTGGCTCCCTGTGTGTGACTAATGCAGCCATTATTTTCACACCGCATTGTACGCCACGGTACCTCCAACATCTAAGCCTGGACACCACTAACTGGCATAGGAATATATATTTAGAGGCTTATTTGCAAAGATTACACAGAGCTGGGGGGAAGGGTAGAGCTGTTGGAGGGGTCTTCTCTGTTTTGGAGAAGTGTGGATTTTAGGAACTGCACATGTGGAGGCGGGTAGAAGTCTGCCCAACACATAAGTTTGACACTGATTTAAGAAACTGTGTGCTTGGGCTAAAAGATGTTGAATTGATGAGCTCTAGTCACTTCCTTGGAGTCTCCAGTCCCTGGTAGAACTTGTTTATAAAAGAGATTTGGGACCGGAATGTTTAGTAAATATTTAATTAACTGAAATGTTGTTAGAGTGCAATGAATATCTGCAACTAAACTTTTAGTTTCCACTCCTGTCACTCCCTTTGCAGTGCGGGAGATGCAAAGGATAAGGAGCCATGCAAGTTTTGTCAGTAAGACTAGCTGTGACTTTTAAATATATTGTCTACACCCTAAGGGGAGCCTATAAAAACTTGAACGTGAAATCATTACACTATTTTGTCATGCCCAAATGACAATAACAACCATGAAACCTTTTCTGTAAAATGCCTTTACTTAGGCTAACTCGATTTGCAATGATTTAAATACCGAAACAAATTCCCTCTATTTCCATCTAGCATTTAAACAAAATGACAGCATATTGGCACCATCACTGCCTCATCTTACTATAAAACAGCAGAAATGAGCAATCTGTCAAGTTCCTTATCTGTGCTCTTTTTAGTCTTGTACAGTGTGTGCATCTTCAGAAGAAAAAAAATCATAAAAACTGCTGTGCTCCCTCCCTGTGTAGCTGCTTTTAATATCCTCATTATAGCTAAAGATCTAGAAACCTGGAAAAGCTTCATTGGTATGGATGAGTGGTCTTACTGGTGAGGAAAAAACCGGGAAGGTAAAGCAGTGATGGCGATGCTCATTCAACACTCCTGGAGATGAATAGGTATCCTGTATTTGGCCGGAGCTACTTCCGAGAATATATGGTGGTTTAAAACTCGGTTCACATAAGCACAGTACACAAAGCAGTTCTTCTAGGGAGTGATCATTGGCCAGCCGTGCAAGTAAAGGAAAAGACTCTTCTCTCTAAATATTCCTGGTTTTTTCAATAGAGAATATTCAGGAAGTAATAGGCTAATTCAGTCTGCCATGAGTCTGGTCAAGTGAGAATATACGACTCAGTCGAAAAACTCACTTAGAAATTGAATTTGAATTTAGATTTATCTAGGCTGTTTAGATTTACTAAATTACTTAGGCTGATTTAGATACAGATGAGTCAAAGACAACTTGCTCAGCATTCAGAAGCATATAAACCATATGTATTGATGGATTGCTTCTATTAAGAAATGGATTCCGGTTTTTGTTGTTCATGATGATATTTGCATACGATACAATGCTTTAAATAAAAAAGATGTAGTACTGAATTTTGCATGTAAATATACCCATAATATCTATGTAAAATTAACTGAGAAATTTTATATGAAGCAGTCTATTACATCTACAGTAATAATCTCTTCTATTGCCTTTGTTGAGATGTTCACAATGTGACTTTAAGGTGGCTGTTCAAATAATCATGAGAATTAAGCCTCATGCTTTTCAGGTAGAAACAAATACGCTCTGTCTTATTTTTAATTTTTTTTAAAGTCCAATGGAGATGAAGAACAACATGCATAATGTTGTCAAGGTGGTTATTACTCCTGAATTCAAATGAGAGGTATAAAACAGAAGCAGACTGTGTCTGTAGCAGTGTGAAAATGTCAGAATAGAGGTCAGCATGTTACAAGGATTTAAAGACAGCAAAAGGCAAAAACGAGACCAATTTTGCAATTGATTTTAGTATTTCTTCACAATAAGGTGGTCTTTAAAAAATGTTTGACGTAATTACATCATAATATCCAAATCTTTGATTTTTCTGCTTATTATTTATTTGATAATTGGAGAGTATGATTCTTAACATACTCCTTTTGTCTGGCTTATATGTGACCACTTCCCAGTGCTCCTTCTTGCTGCATGCAAAGCCTCCAAAGAAGCTGAGTTCAAGTAATTGTGCTGAATGGAGTTATGCTGTTGTAGACAGCTACATGGTACATGCCATAGAGAAGTGGGAGAAGAGAGTCTAGTTCCAGGAAACCATAGAGGGCTGCAAGAAGTTAATTGGATAAACCTGCTGATAGAAAACACAGTGTTTGTTATTCATGGCAAGAAGAAATAGAGCAATTTGTATGTTCTGGTGTTGCATGGGGGCACAGGAAGATACCAAAGATTCAGACTAACATCTGAAAATATCAGATTATATATTGGGCTTCTACGACTCTCACTGAGGAACAAAATTTTATTTGATTACACGCTGCACTAATATGCAATGGGCATGGCTGCAAAGGTCTTGCTTGAAATCAAGATCTAACAGAGGGCAGTATGGAACATAGAGATGGAAGACAAAAACAGCATGAAACTACACAGCCTGTAAAAAACAACATTTAAAGATGGAACATACAGAAGATAACTCCATAACAATATCCACAATTGGCTTTGTTCTGCCAACATATCCCACAAAATTGTTACCTCTTGCAATATTTTATACTTTCTTTTCCCTTCCTCTCTCTTCCCCTTTCTTCCTGTTCCCCTACTCCTCCTTCTTTCCCTTTCCCCCTCTGCTGTCCCCCTTCCCTTTCCACATCTCCATTCTGTTTTTGAAAAGGCTGGAAGATTTGTTGGCTCCATTTTACTTTGCAAGAAATAAATTCTTTTTCCTTTATGTCAAAATGCTCTCTTTACTCCCCCTTTGTATAAAAGTGACTTTACATTATGTAAAACCCTCAGTAGTGTTGTGGGTCCTGACAATTCTTGGCAAAATTGGCTGGAAATAATTTGCACATAGGCTGATGTTCAGTATCAGTCCCATGTCTTGCCAAATGGCTCCACTACTCCTGCCTTATGCAACTTCTAGTGGAACAGCTACAAAGACACTTACTGTAGTGTCAAGTATAATATTCAATGTACAAAAGCTCTAAAAGAAAAAAAACAAGGCAGAAAAGTATAAAGTGACAAAGCATGTAGCTAATCTTGCAAAGACACAGTACAGTTTCCAAATTCTTGGGAGGCACAGAGAAAGCTTTATTAATGGTTCATCATCTTGCCAACAATGCCTACGTTTCTCATATGCAAACATTACTGTTCCGGGAGGGAGTGGGTGGGATTTTCCATACATCAGATTGTAGCCATGAAAATGACAGTATTTTTCCAGAGTAATTGAAGCATTACCAAGCACGAAATGATTGATAGTGTCTTTAACAGCCTAAGAATACTGCCTGCTTTTCTTACAAATAAGTTACATGTATATGAAGAAAAAGAGGATGTTACATGACTAAGAAAAAGAGGGTGGGAAAATAGTTATAGCACTCTAAAAATGCTGCTCAATGTATTCAGTTGATTTTATTCATTATCATTTTCACAAACCACTTGTTCAATTTCCCTTTTTTATTTTCAAATCATTATACCATTGCCAGAAAGCAAAATTGCTGCTTTGTAATGTATGTAACATAATTGACTGGGTACATTAATGTTTGTTGCAGAGGCACTTAAGTTTTTAAGCATTCTGAGAGTTACAAAGATGTTGCTAAAGTTGGCAACAACAAACTGATTTTCTGTCAATACAATAAAAAGGATATTGCCTGCATTTCCTGCGTCTGATCAGCTCCAGACACGCACATAAGGTGCTGTATAGCAGAGGACTATGCAGAAAGCAGTTCACAATTATGACTAATTTACAATCTGGAAATTAAAAGTGAGTAGAAAAAGCTGGTATGTGGCTTTTGTGCTTTCTCCGGCACAGGGTTAAATTTCCTTGGCAGAAAAGAGAATTTTAGGGAGGAGAGAGTAAGTGTGGGATAAATTAATTTGTTTTCTCAGACCTAGTAATGCCATACTAATTGGCAAGTGAATATTTTTTTTCAAAGTATATCTTGCATAGAAAATGTTACAATAATTCTTTCTCAGATGGGTGACTAGGAAATAAAGGCCGAAAGATAGGGTCTTTCAAGGAGTATTTTTCAAATATGTGAACTTAGTGCATATGTTACCATTCCAAGTTGCAAAAATATTTTATTGAGAAACTACTGAGATTGTGTTTGGGATCATGGAATCATGGAGTAATTGAGGATGGAAATGATCTCTGAAAGTCATCAGGTCTAATCTGACCCCAAGCAGGGTCATCTAGAACTGACTGCTCAGAACTACGTCCAGATGGCTTTTGAATATTGCCAAACAGGGAGTCCCTACAATCTCTCTGAGCAACCTGTGCCAGTGCTTGGTCAACCTCACAGTAAAAAAAATGCTTCCTGGTATTCTGAGAGGACTTTCTGTCTACCTAATTGTGCCCATCATCTCTGGTCCTGTCAGGGGGCACCACTGGAAAGATCCATGTTTACACCCTCACTTCAGATATTTATAGATTCTGGTGAGAGCTCCTTGAACCTGCTCTTCTCCAGGCTGAAGAGGTGCAGCTTTCAGCCTCTCCTTGTATTAGAGCCTACAATAATTTCTGTGGCCCTTTACTGGATCCTCCTCGATATTCTATGTCCCTCTTATCCTAAGAAGCCCAGAACTGAGCAGAGCACTCTAGTTGTGTCCTTATATCTGTGGTGCTGATTAGAGGCAAAGGATTACCTTCCCCAAGTATCTGGCAGAACTCTTAATGCAGGTCAGGATACCATTAGTCCTTTTAGTGACAAGGTGACACTGTTGACTCATATTCAATTTGGCGTCCAGCAGGACTTCCACGTCCTTCTCCACAGAGCTGCCTTCCACCTGGACAGTCCCCAGCAGCCTTCCAGCTGCACCGCCTGGGGTTTTTCTTTCTCAGATGCAGACTTTGCACTCCCACTCGTTGGATTTCACAATGTTTCTGTCAGACCATTTTCCAGCCTGTCAAGATTCCTCTGCATGACAGCACAATCCTCTGCTGTATCAGCCACTCCTCACAATTTAGTGTAATCAGGAAAGTGTCTGCCCAATTATTAGGTCATTAATTAATGTGTTAAACATGATTGGACGCAGTATTGACCCCTGGGCTACATTAGTCACTGGTCTCCAAGTAGGCTTCATGCCACTGTTCATCACCCTCTGGACACAGCCAATTTTAAACCCACCTCACTGATTCTTCCAGTTCATACAGCATCTCTATGAACACCTTAGGGGAGACAGTGTCAAAAGCCTAACTGAAGTACAAGGTAAATGGTTAAGCTGCATCCTGGAAGACATGACCTTGATTAGTGGCAGTTGAAGAGGTGAAGATTCAGCTGTGACATCGATGGAGGAGAGCCGTGCAGTAATTGTTCTTTTCCACCACAGAGAAGAGTGGCCAGTCAACTGGGCAGTGCCAGCAAGGAGCAGTTGTGAGGCAGCAGGTTGTGCCTGGATAATCCATTCCAGAAAAATGCTTCTGTCTACTACTCCAGACTTCTAACGTGGGAGCTGTTGATTGTACATCTTCTTGGCAGCCAGCATAGTAGTGCCTGAGCAACATTAGTGCTGATTTACAGGGACCATAAAAGCAGAATAAAAGCAATCCCCAAGATGGTGGTAATGAAGAGACAGCTCCTAAAACCAAATTCTTCTTCTCACCTTCGGCACTTCGTCATCTCTTTGAAACAATTAAAAATCAACAACTTCTTTTTCCTTTGCTTCTCATTTCCCACGTCTGTTCTTTGTGCTGTTCTTCTCACTATTATATATTTATTAACTTTTCCTCTTTTTACTTCTCCATTGGTTCATTGTAGCCATGGTATCACTTTAACCTTTATGTAGAGCTCTCCACTGTATTAAGGCATGGGGGTTTTTTTCAGCATCCACATCAATGCAAAAAGTCATTCCTTTTGAGTCACTGGAGTGACAGTACTGTGTAACAGATTCAATTGGGAGAATCAGAGATTCAAACATTTAAAATGAATCTATGATAAAATTTAGCCTTTGAATATTGATTTAGAGAGGTTAATAGGATTTACAAGATTAGGACATCAGGGCTGTCAGAGTGGCATCAGGATTATTCATTTTAAAAGAAAAGAGTAGAGCAGACAGTTGAAAACCATCAAAACTAATCAATGATTATTTTATCAATTATGGATATGGTAAAAATTCTCATTTTTCTACTCTTGGTGTGTGTTTCCTGTATCTCAGTTCCCAGGAGAAGGGTGAATATTTTCAGACATAGGATATTGCTGCTCTGAGGTTGCCAAGATAACTTTATCTCTGACTTTTCCAACTTCCCTTTGCAGTTTATCACCACAACAATATAGTTTTAGTACTCACTGGAAGTGTGGTTTGATTATTTTGGGTCTTTCTGCTTTTGTGTTTCAGACCACAAATAAGCCCTCACATTGACTGCAATTAGAACTGCATGAACAGTGTGATCAAAGAGGGGATAAAACCTGAGTCTCCCACATTATTCTCTTCAGACCACTTACAAATATCTCTTGTTTAGTATTGGGGTTGCTGAACTCCCCTTGATTTAATGTTCAAAGGTCCACATATTTTGAATTAAAAAAAATGCTTCAAAGAAAAAAACTAACTGGATTTTTTGTATGACTAAGAAAAGTTCTGGAAGATGATTATTCAGTGAGAAATCAGTCTGAGAATTAATGATACCATCCATGACTAAAGTATTTTCGAAACTGAAGTATTTCACGTACCTTTTAGAAAGGAAACTCATCTCATTCATGCAGACACTCCTTATGCCACACATATATTTGACCTAAGACTTTTTAAGAAACTTAGCATGTGCATCAGGATCAAGGAAGGTGCTGTCTGTACTGAGGTTTGTGCTTCCTATTCTCAACATAAAATAAAGAAGAAATAAATAAACCCCCCCAAACTGGTTAAAAAGGCATGTTTTCCATCTTATCTCTAACATGACAAAATTAAAACTTTCTATTAGCCTGCCAATTGTTTTTCTTTCTCCCTGGAGGTAAAGCTGGAAGTCCAGTTCCTGAAACAAAGGAGTGTGGTTACGGAAATACATGCACAGACAGTTCTAAGAAATTATCTTTAGCTGGTTTTGTGCCAGCCATCTTAACCACATGTTTTATGCTGCAGGCCTAGCTTCTGCACTAGACCATTGCGCAGGTGGAAATACGTATTTGTGGGACACTGAACAGTAAACTTCCCCAATGCAACACAATTACAGAAACATCTGTGGAAAACATCTTTGATCCAATTCACTATGAAAACATGCATCACTCGTGATGGTCTAGTAGCTGCAGATTTGCCTGCACTGCAGAGCCAGAAACAATGGGGAAATTGCTTCAAGACACACCAATAGGTTTCATTCTGGCACCTGTACATCTCAGCTGTTGTTCCTTGCCTGTTATGGTATAAATCGATTTAGTGTTAGAAAGGAGACAAATACATCTTGCATGCATTAATGAAATCACACAGACAGCTTGTAAACAGAAGAAAGAAAAGCATGTGAAGAAATCACTTGAATCAAAATAAGTTGGACATATGAACCAGTTTTGGTAAAATAAAAATCACTTTATGCCCCTACTTGGCTCTTGATTCAAGAATCAATTGGAACTTGTTTGAAAGTTTTTGATAATTTACTGTTCCTGCCCTTTGTACTAATTGCTTCAGGCTAGGTAGAGAAACAGAATGCCCATGTTTAATGAAAAAGCTTATTTTATCAGAAAAACTGTAAGGGTTTTGTTTTGTTTTGTTTTGTTTTGTTTTGTTTTGTGACTTCTATCTATCTCTTTCTGTTCCTTTAGAAGCTTCTCTATCTGCAGTTGTAGCCAACTCTACCAGTTTCAACCAAATTTGACAGATGGATTTTAGGATCTTTCTGTCAGTGATCTCTCTCACTTCCATTGTAATATGTGACTTAGTAGGCAGGAAAGGTCGTAAAATGACCCTTCTTAGTCACTAGAGAATCTACAACTGCAAGAGACTCAATAAATACCCCATCTGTGGAAAATCTTATTGGAGCACTAATTAGCTACTGGAAGATCAAGACATGAAAATCATATCAGGTTTCATTAATTTTCCAACTTTGGAATTCTTTGGTATGAAATATCAAGGCTAGTTTCATAAATACAGACTTTTACGTTACGTTAAGATCCAGCTGAAGACAGAGTAGTTGAACACATAATCAGTTTAATTTTCTGTGGCAGGTAAAGAAAGCACAGCAGTTGTAGGCTCTGGGCATTTCTTTTCTTCAGGCTTTATTTGTAAATTACATAAACACAGGGGCAGGTATAAACAAAATGATGGCCCTGAAGGGTGATTTTGATATATTGTTCCATGGATCAACATGTTTATTAATAGCACTGCTCTGGAAGATATGGAATAGGTGCTGACAGTCACTAAAAGTATGAAATTGCTTTTCCATCTACCTATTAATCTCTCAACCTGTCAAAGTGAACAGAAGCCTAACTGGCCTTCTCATTAGTAAGGGTTTTGAAAGTTTTAGATTTCTCTTTCAGAGAGTTTTTTTATACTCTGCTTTCATCCCTTCCTCTTCCAAAGGGATGCATCACTGCCTACAGGAGAAAACTTAGTTTTCTTTACGTAGACACACTGCAGGTTGTTGGTGTATGTGAGGAAGTAGTCAAAGCTGGCACCTTCACTCGTCATTATATCTTATTTACAGAAAAAGATGAAGATCAACCAGTGAGTCTAAAATGCAATAGACAAGATGACCCTGTAGAATACCTCTTGTTAGAAGTGAGCTGCAAGTATATATCTTACTGCTTAATTCATTCACTTTCTTATAACTATTCTATTAGCAAACAGACCATTTTAAATTGCCCCCCATATTAATTTCGGAAAACTACAGCATGAGAGAGGTGGATTATTATATTCCTAATTAAAACACAAATAAAGCAATTACAGTTTATATGCCATTATCCTGAATCTACACAGGATGACGTTAAACAGCAAAACAGCCATTAATTTTACTGTTCAAAGAAATGCTCATAATCTTTTAGAAATGTCATATAAAATATTCATTCTGAAATGCCCTACGGTGATTTCTGAATTTATTTAAAGTGGGCTGTTGATAGCTCTTTTATAAATAAGCAATTATAGTACACTAAATATATCATAGCCCATCACATTATACATTCCATAATTTCATGGATGAAAAGCCTACAGCTGATCTGCATAAATGTGGTACGTTTCACAGCAGGTGAAGAGTTTGATTACACAGGATAATCAGTGTTATTATTTATAGTAACCATTTATACCTGTTATTTATTAAAACCCAGCAAATCAGATATTGGTTTATTTAAGGAAGTCACTGTATTATGGGCCGAACTAGGCATAAGAATATTAAACACATTTAAAATGCACTGTTACATTAGTCGTTTGAAATCAGCCAAGGTCAGCAGGGAATGAGTAGTTAGTATTTGGTAGCAATGAAGAAAACTGTATTGGGCGAGCAGCTGGGGTCCGTCCACATTCCCTCTGGACGAGTATCATCACTGCAAACATCATTGCCCCACTGGCAATATCAGATATCCTTGCAAGCACGTTATCTGAAGAAGCCAAGGGTTGATTAACTGCAGAAAGGTTGAAACAATCTGTGAAATATTCAGGTAATTTTTTTAGGACCTCATGTACAGGATTTTCATGAGGGCTGCCCTGCACAAATTACCACACCACAACTTACGATGTTCATATCCCAGAGGTCTGGGAACTGCCCGCTCTTTGAAGAAGGGAACAATGTCTCCAAGGAAAATTCAGACATATAAATGACAACTGGTAGTGATGTCTTTTTCAACCTTGAAATGAAACAACACACGCTTTCAAGATAATATTAACATAGGAGGTAGTATAAGAGTGGATCTTTATTTGGAGGCCTCCAGGGGCAATTACAGAGAATGTCCACAAAAGCTTACCCACACAGGGTGAATACAGTTTTTATAAGTATAGGAAATTAGCATAATTGACAAAAAAGTACCGATTAGGACGACAAGTGGTGATGCAATTCCCTCCTAGGTCAAGCCCCTTCTCTGGAGCCCCCTCCTTGGTACTAGCTGTACTTTTTTAATGAAAATGTATCTCAAAGATTTGTTCTCAACCTTGCTAGCCAGGAAGAACTAAGATAGCATAGGGGCCCCGGAATTTGTTTTGTCTTCTGCCTAGGGAAAGTGCATAGAAAATTCCTGGGAAAACTAACCACTAATATAATAGGCTACAGAGCTACAAATATATGTGCAAAGGATAGAGAGACCATATAAAAGAAAAAAAGGCAAAAACCAAGATGGCGTCAGTAGGATGAAAGTTAGTTTAAAACAGCAGAAAAACCCACTGAGAGTACAGAAAATCACCTTGACAACGCTCTTGTTTTGGTGGTAGTAATATGGCAGATCACATAGTACTCCCAGTGTATGTTTCTGAACTAAGTATTTGAGCTTATAGCAGTGAAAATTATCTCCACACAAAAATTCAATTTGACTTTTTTTATATATATATTTAATTTTTAAAAGGATGTCACTCTGTGCTGAAATGACTGAGTATATATGTCTAGCACAGGTCCACTCCAGCTCTTTTCTTTTGAAAAAAACAAAAGAAGCAAAGGCATGGCTGTACAGTGTAAAGGCCTGGAAAGGAAAATAAACCCATTGTTTTTCGTGCTGTTTCAGAGATAGTTCTTATGATCATACCAAATGAGCTTAACTGATTTTCACAGGAAGATAAACTCTGTTCATATTAAACTAAAAGGAAGTTTTATGCAGGCAGTATATGCAGGCATATACTAACTACACAGAACAAAACTTTTATGCAGGTACAACTTTGGTTGTACCTTTGCCTTGAGAGGAAATGAACAGTTGTTTAAAAGGGGTGGAAAGAGGAGAGATCTTTTCCATGTTCTTAACCTAAGGACTAACTGCACCTGAATCCAGTAAATACTTCTTATAAAAAGTTAGATTATGAAATTATCAGGTAGTCTGTGGAAGAAAATGACCTAATTTTTAACTGTTGATGCTGTTCTACTTTTAAAAACAACCAGTCAACCAAATATCCATTAAACAAGGATTAAGAAAGCATTTAGATATTTAATGGAAAGTGGAAATTCTTCAAGAGGAAGAACTTGCATTTCACAATACTGTTGGTATTCAGAAATAGTTGGCTGAGAGGCTATGCACATAGTTTCTGTTTTTCTGTTGGTACAAATTCCCTTAGATAGAAAAGGGAACATAATCTAGTTCTCCTTAGGTTTATGTAACTGCCTTAATGAATTTTCTATTGAGAAAACTGTGAAGAAAACTTATTAAAGTACTGAAAAACAGATAAAAAATATTCAGGATGGTTTAAGGACATTGTGGAAGAAAGTTTGTCACCCTTCTTTATTAAAAAAATTGCTGGCCAACCTAGTTCTTTCCTGTAAGGGTGACTTTGTGTACATTCCAAAATAATCTCTAGAACTGCTATTTTAGTCACTGTATACACGGGTTTGTTTTTCACTCTGTGAAGTTTTTTTAGAATCAGAATTCTAAATATTAAACTTTGCAATCTTCATAATATATGAAGAGGTCTTGTTTGTTCCAATTTCATTGAAAATATGTCATTTATATGCAAGATTTTCATTCAAACATTATTTTCATCTTAATATATAGATGTGACAGCTTGAAATCCAGCAATGATTTAGAAAGGCATCTAAATGTCTTCAACAGTACATGCCTAAGAACAATTCTAGGTATTAAATGAAGTTAAAACAAATGTCAAAATTCATGAGGATTTTTAACAAGCTCTTATCTCCAAAGACATTCAGAAAAGAAAATGAAAACATCTGGGATTTGCTGAATGAAACCAGAACAATTGCCTTGGCTGACATGCAACCAAACAAATTTGAAAAGGTCGAAAGAGAAGAATCTTTCCATAAAACAAAGTGAAAGAAGGGATATTTAATATTAGAAAAATAGAAAGACATCACTGCTCATTGGGACAACTTAGCAGTTTTCTAGTCAGAAGAGGTACAGGTATGAAGACAGAAATGTAGAACAGGAGACACAACTGTGAAGTGGAAAGAAATTGAGAGAAATGTACAGTGGAGAAGTCAGGGAACTCCTGGAAGTTATAGGAGGACCATGTAACAGAAAGAGGAAAAAAAGAAGCATGATAATTATAGTTAGGGTGAGGAAACAGCTGCAGACAGTAAAAAAGGTACCTGGTATAACCCACTCTTGAAGGCTGAACCATAAAGACAATGTGAGGAGACAGGAAATGTGATACCAACAATGTTAATATGCTCAGTGTTTCAGATAAAATATTTTCCTCGTGTAGATGACCCATAAAGATGTTTAATGTTTTTGTCTTTAAATTTTTGTCTTAGCAGGAAGCTTATGTGTCACAGTGAGTAAATACTAAAAGCAGTGGATCAGAAATCATATGAAAGAAAGATTCCTGTAGTTGCTTGCAGGCTAGTATTTCTACAAAATGTAAAAAATCATAGGCTATAGAAAGCATCTTGGCATAAGAGTTTTCTGTCAAATTCCAGAATTGATACGCTAAAGATATTTTAATAAAAACTCAACTTTGCGTTAGCAAGTTGAAAAAAAAAAGGCCACAAACAACGAAAGGTTTTTCATTCAGAGGTGCAAGAAGATAAAAGTCACTGATATATCAAGAAAAGGAGACTGAGGGGAGACCTCATTGCAATCTACAACTGCCTCGTGAGGGGAAGAGGAGGGGCAGGCACTGATCTCTTCTCTGTGGTGGCCAGATCACAGAGTGACAGTCCAGTGACAGGACATGAGGGAATGGCTTGAAGTTGTGTCAGGGGGGGTTTAGGGTGGATAGCAGGAAAAAGTTCTTCACCCAGAGAGCGCTTGGGCACTGGAACAGGCTTACCAAGGAAGTGATTGTAACACCAAGCCTGAGAGAGTTCAAGGAACATTTGGACAATACCCTTGGGCACATGGTGTGACTCCTAGGGATGGTGCTGTGCAGGGCCAGAAGCTGGACCCAATGGTCCTTATGGATCCCATCCAAACTGGCTTATTCTGTGATTCTGTGAAGATTATTTTTTACAGAGAAATGTTTAAGAATGAAACATTGAGTCTTTTTATGGGAATTTCTTAAGCACTCATTATCACAAAGATGATTTGGATGATTTTCCCACAAGCAAAGAAATTGTTCCAGCACAAAAATTTGCTTTTCGTAAGTGCTACCTGGCACTTTATGGACAGCAAAGATTGGAGTACAGGTAGGAGGTGATTTAAGAAGGGGACTTTTGTAATAGGCAAGAGGTAAGTGTTAGGTGAAAGGTGAATAATAACCAAATGGAAGACTGAATTCTCTGTACTGAAAATAGTGATAAGTGGAAGCTGAAGGCATAGAAAATAGAAAGTAAAGTTGAAGACTAATAATGGAAATAAAAAGGAGATTTAAATGTTGATTCTAGAATTTTTCATAGAAATAGTTTGTAAGAAAAGTGCACCTTCTAAAGGTTTGATCATTTTCAGAGAAAAAACTTCCAGTTAATTTTCTGTGCACAATTTCCACGGAAAAAGTTAGATTTTTTTCCCTTTTAAATTTTTCTTTTCCTAAGCAACAAAAAAGGTTAGTCCATGAATGATACCTGAATTGCAACAATCTCTTGGGTTTTTTTGGCTAGATTGTCACAACATATTTAGCAATTAAAAAAGGAAAACAAAAATATCAACACCAAAACCAACAGTAATGAGTCAAACCTGCACATTGCCTTATGGGTGTAATTCAGGAAACTGCTGTCATAATACATACTGCACTGAATAAGCTCTGTGGAGTTTCGTGATGTAGAAAATGCTGTGAGAAATATGGTTTAGGTGGGAATTCTCATCCTGCCATTAACGTTGAGATGCTGAGAGACCAGGCCAGTTCCTGAATTAAAAAGCAAAACAAAACAAAGCAAAACAAACACAAGGGGAGGGGAAAAAAAAAGAAACAGTAGCCTTCTAAAGATAAAATCATGGAAGGCTGGAAATTATCCTGGGATGAATATAATACAAGGATATGTTAAAGTTGGTAAAACATTTGAACGCTGCTAAAAAAATGAAACCTAGTTGTAGGTGTGGATGTTTGTGACAAGCTGTTTAACAAGATAGGATTAATGTAAAGTAAGAGTCATACTACCTAACCTTAGCATCACATAGGCAGCACCTTCGATACTGATTCCCTGGAGGGCAGAAATACATATACCGTATATTCCCAAACAGCAATTTTATTATTTCTGTAGGCTTTCCACAGATTATATGATATTGTGTAATGCTGCATGAATTTAGCCACTTTTATTTTGGACTCCTTTGGTTTCTAGGAGAATTTCTAAAATTCTCTAAAACTTTGTGTCGCAAAAGGAAAATGTTCAATTAACTGTTTGTTTGGTTTTGGTTTTTTTTTCTACTAGCTATAATAACAAGTAGTTATTATGTAGTGGTTTAATTTCTGAGTCCTGTTGGAATGAGTTGTGCGTTAGCTCTTCATTTGCAGCCGCCAGACTCTACCTTGTCAAAATGAAGATGAAATATGCAGCAAAAGCAGCAAGGTGACAAATTTTATCTACATGATGGTTGAGACTTTTCCAACTTCCTCTTTGGGTATGTAAATCAGTCAAAAGATAAGGACTTAACTCTTGGCTTCCATGATCCTTAGATCCATAGTGAGAGAAAGGTAGGTTTCAGTCATGAACAGATCCAGAAAAATAAAGACTAAGGTTCTCAGGGATCTCATAACTGAGAGACTGGCTGTCTCTATATATCAACTTATCTTTATTTAAAAAATTTAAAGTCTGCAGGTTTGTTGTAAGGGCATTTTAATTTGTGTTTTTACAGCAAAGCAAAGCAGATAGCTAGATCATGTGAAGTGAAGCTAAGAGCAAAGCAGATTAGAATGATTTTAACCTCCTAAGGAAAATTGTTCTTTCCATATTGGCAGTTTGTGTCTTCCTTGTCAGAGAAGTAGATTTTTTGAAGAGTGGATGTTTGAGATATTGAACGGTAAGAATTCAGGGAATTTCCCTGATGGATGTATGAAAAAACACTAACTTTTTATTTGTCATTGTTAAGTCAACAGTCAGAGACTGATGATGCAAACTATGCAGCAGTGGATGTAGAAATGTGAGATAAAAAGAAAACATTGACAGGCAGAGGGGACTAAAGTAATCTGGCAAGGTTATCTTATTATTATCTCTTCATTATCTGTCTGTGAATGATCAAAAAATTAACATACCTTAACTATGTACCACTGTTGCAGAGGCTTTTCAGTATTTCTTTATCTTTTCAACTAGACAAGGTCAGGCAAATATTTGAACATACTCCTAGAGATCTTTACTCAAAAAAGGACAGATTACATAAGGTGTGGGCTATTTTTATATTTTCAAGATCCACTCTAACACGTGGCTGGGTTTTTCAGGCCATGACATATATATTTTTATGTATGCATATGTGAGAAACCATGGGAGTAGAAAGAGGAAAATATTATTTGATCTGCCATAACAGCAGTAACACTGATAGTGCATTCGAAAGACTTTAAGTTTTCTTTTCAGTGTCTGGCACTATTTTAAACCAAGAAGGAGGTTTCAGCCTAAATAATGCTACTGAACTTCTGCCTAAGAAGAAGACAAGCTTAGCTAGTTCAATTGGATGAATATTTATGTTCTTCTCTCTCCCTGTCCCCTTACTCTGCCATAACTACACACCCTAAGATGGTACCACCAGAAAAACTCATTATGCTCTGGTGCTGAGCAGAAATGATGAATTAGTAACTGAAAGACTTTGTAAAGGCAGGACATACCTTTATAAAAAAATATATTCTTCAGCTAATCTTACAGGAAAAAAAGAAATAATTCAGAATATACACTTAGAAAGCTGAGGAGGTGTAGTAGCACTGTATAATCTTGCAAGATTGTTAGTGGGCAGAGCCTGGGTGTGGTGCTACACAAACTAGCTAGGGGTTAATCAGTGGGAAGCAAAGTGACAGACATTGGAGTAGTTTCAAGAAAACATTGTTAGAAATAATATCCTTAAATTGATCCCATTAGATGGAATCTGCCTAGGAATGAAAACTGAAATAGGAGAACTTGTGAAAAGAACGTTGCCATTTTTAGCTTGGTTGGTGACAAATGATTAAGAGAAGGAAGAAAGCTGAGAGCTGAGCTGAGAGCAGTAGCTGTGTAGGTTGGTCAATTGCTCCTGAGGTAAGGAAGAAGCACAGAGGACTTCTGCTAGAAATGGATCAGTGACTGACTGGAAATTTTTAACTTGATTCTTTTCTTCCTCAACTGGTCTGAATGAGAAAATCTTCCCATGACACATGCAGAATCAGCCAGTTACATTCCAGGATATAAACAGTTAAAGTCTCACTTTCCATTTGTAAATTATACTGAGTATGCTTAGATATTCACTTCTTGCTGTTAAAGCTATTAAGTAAATAGCTTCTTATTTCAGTAAATAAATTACTGTGAACTCTGTAGAATTTTGAGTATTCACTTATTTAGTCACTGCTTTTCTCACAATTCTGTATTTCTTATTTTCATATCTGACAGTCCAGATTGCACATATGGTTAGGCCTACCTAGATTGTTATGCAGATATTTTCTGGGTAAAGACTTCTGTATACCTCCCAGCTATTTGTAAACAATCTTCTCTGATATCTTTTGAAAGCAAGATATTAGTTTCTTGAATACCTGTGTGAAGCATTCCAGTGGTGACCACAGATACTACTAATTTTTTAACTTGGTGATAGTGCAAAGGTAGTTTGCAGCATTTGTCCTGTGACACTAAGATCCAGAGAATGTAAGTTATTATGGCGATGTGAGGATGAAAGTAAAATTTGTCTTGTTACAGCTGTAATGTAGAGGAGCATTGGAGTTGTGTGTGCGCGAGTGCATATCCATGACACTTAATAATTCTCTGTTACTTCAAGGGTGCTCCAGTTACAGCTTTGCAGGTGGAGACAAAGGACTGACTTGCCACAAGGTGAGGACTACTATGGCAGCCAGCTTCACAGTAAAGCATTTGTCCCACTGTTATAGGCACAGACAGTTCTGGAGAGTACCTCAGGCTGCTCCTGATATCCACAAACCAAGAGATAGGCACAACCTTTATGCTTAAGATCTATTGGTTAATTCCCTGGGTGAGCGAGCTGGCTGCGGCAGGTACAGCCCAGTCAATCCCTGCTATAGAATTGATTACTGCTCCTTGGTAATTTGATATAGTCTAAACTGATACTGCAGATGTAGTCATGGTCACGTAGGACAACCTTTTCTATAGAGCTTAGACAGCCAGGAGATATCTTGTGCATTATTAAAGGTCATAAATAGAAATGAGTTCTGCATGCACTGCAGTGATCATGCAGGACTATGGACCAGCTGGGCTGCAGCTCCTAATTTCTCTGGAGATGTTCTTGCAAGGGCCTTGCAACAGATACTCTGTCAACATCCCAATAATGCCTGGCCACCCTGTATGAGAGATTTCACCCCTCATGTAAACACTAGCCCACGGAAAAATTGGGTACACCCTGAGAGGATTTTTGCAAAACCCATTCCATTCTACATATGAATAGCTTGAACAGAATAACTTCCAAACCCAAGCTCAAGTGTTGCTACCAAAGGAAATTCAGAGTACTCTTTTTTTTTGTAGATAGTATTTTTGTTTTCAACATCTCTCTGAAGCTAAAGTATCCCAAGTTCATGTAAGTAAAAATTTGTGTGTAGTTCAGGTTAACACAAAAATAAACTAGAACTAAAATAAAAGTGAGGATAAAACCAAAAAAATACGGAACAAAAACTTAGGACATTTAGAAAGTACTGTAATAATCACGTTGCTTTTCCTTGTACACATTTCTGTCTGAGACATTAAATATATTACCTGGTGACTTGGAAATTAATTGGGAAGTTATAGTGCTAACTGGACAGTTGGAGTTATTAATTTCATTGGGTTTGATTAATGGTTTCACTTTTAATGAACCATTAGGATTTAATTCTGACTTCAGTTACCCATGAGTAAAAATCTACATTGAAGTTTCAGGTTTGCTTAGATTTTACATTCATTTAGCAAAGATATATGACAAAGAGATGACATGTTCCATGCAAATATTGGCACTTGTGTAAAGACAAGGTGTAAATGTAATAAATGCTGCAAAGAGAACATGGCTTTGAGAGTATGGCTTTGGAACAGTTTCTTCATATTTTTGCCTGTGTCTTCTAGAATTTTCAGATTATTCAGTCTTTTTATACATACCAATATTTTATGCTCTTTTTAGTACATTTTAATATCTATTCCTCTCCATGATAACATTCAAATACCACAAAGAAAGAGGAAAAAATTATTAATTCCTTAGTATTTTCTTAAATGTCCTTATAGTCTGTAGTTTATGGAATAATTCTCCTTCAAGAGGCACACTGGTAGCGGCAAAAGAGACTCTGGTTGGTGGCATCTACCCCCTCTGCAGGAAGAGCTCCCCCAGAGGCACTCCGGCAAGTCAAATTCCCTATGGCACTCAAATTCCTGTAATTAAAGAAAAAGGTTCTAATGTCTTAGGTTAAGATTAACTTCTGGTGCTCAATCTCTGCTCTTATTCCCTACAATTCCCAGGAAAAATAAAGATGTTGAAAGCTGTTCACGTGACATAATGCTGTGCCAGAGTACAGGACGCTCCAGGTGAAAGGTAGAAAGCCTCTGCAAATTTCTGGAGCCTTTCGTAACCTTTCGGAGACACCTTGCTGTTCACCACATTATGGTCTGAAATGTTATCCTCTACAGCAGGTTACTCACAAAAGTTTGAAGAGGAGGCAAATTTTTTTGCCCTAAGCATTTGAAACCAATGAATAAAATATTAACAAGTACAAATCTATACAAAATCCAAACTGTAAACTTTCAGTGCCATGGGCAGCTTTCTGGGATAACAGGAAGCTAGAACAGGAAAGAAAGCTTAATGAAGTAAGGGGAAAATCAGTATCAGATAAGTGAGGAGCCCTAGGCTGAAATTTTTATCTGGAATTAAATCTTTTATCCTAATGAAAGCACACAGCTATAAGATATCAAGACATTGATGCTGCTGATGATGATTATTAGTATTAGGATTATTGGAACAAAATAGGAGCATTCTGACAGGAAATATGAAGAAATCACAAGTTGTTTAGGGGTAAAAACAGGGATATTCTTGACACACTGAAAAACCCCCAAAAGTATCTAAAGTTAAGCTGCTCTGTGACTCACTTTTATTTACTGGGGCCTCAGATGTTCAGTGCTTAAATGGATGCCATTTATTTTCACTTTCCCCAAACTGGTGTCCTCATTTATCTGCCATTTAAGCAGACAATAGTGCTGCTGACTTAAATGACCTCCATTGGCATCAGTGGGAATATTTACATGCTTAAAATGAAATTTCTTTAATGCTTTACAAGACTGGCTCTTCGGAGACAGGTATTTTGTGCTTCTTCTCCCATGAACGAGGACTAATAATTTGAAATCTGCTGTCTTTTTTTTTTTTTTCATACGTGTGGCACCAATTTGTAGTTTATTGACTCTGTGCAAGGTGTTGATAGTTAGTCAGGAGAATATATCTTTTCTCAGCTGAAGGTAGCAAACACTGGCCCCAGGGTTGATATTGAGGAAGTTGAGGCTCAAAGGCTGATACAGCGTAAGATGCCAGGTTAGATGAATAACTCCCTTCCAGCAAAAATTTTGATATGCAAACTACAGTTATAAGTAATGGGTGTTTAGAAGTCATTTTTTTGAGGAGAAAGTATGAAAACTCTGGCTGCTACTAGATGACAGATCTGATGACAGTAATAGTTATAAACAAAAATATAGCATAGCAAAGGGACACCAATTTTTTTGACAATGATTTCAATTTATGATCTGTAATGTTTAATGGCAGAGCGATTTCAGATGCAGGAGTGAAAGTAATTTTCTTTATCAGTTTTGGTAAGAAAAATACAAAATAAAACAAGTCACAAAGAAGCTGGTATTTTGGAAGAAAACTTCCAAAACACTTCATAGTCATTAGCATCTTACGATATTTTTCAGGCTTCATCACAACTTAGCTATTAAGGCAATGCAGACACAAGCCATTTTTATTGCTTTTCTTTTCCTTATCAAAATAAAATCTGCTGGTTTGAATTTGTTGTGCATTTTTTTCCCCACAAAACCTCACTGATTTAATTTGTTCTCCACTATTCAATGATAACTTCTTGGCTTTAAAACTAATCTGAAAGTCAGACCTTACCAAATGATAGCATACTATATTGTGATAGCCTGTGTAACTGATGCTATAGAATGTTAACTAATAATGATTTTTGAATGTGATACTGATCTTGTCAAAATACATAATTAAGATTCCAATAGTTTAATTGGGAGAAGAAAAATTATGGAAATGAAGAGCATTATGTGTTTGAGGGTGTTATAATGCAACTGATAGTTTTTCTGATGTGCTATATTTTATGGAGTTTACTCTGACTAATCCTGGAGAAAAAGCTTTGACTCTTAAGGTACTTTACTAAATCATTGCTACAAAAGATGAAACAAAAACATTGTAAACAGCAGCATGAGAAAGAAGAAAAAGTGTGCTTTTTCATATAAAATTATTCTGCGTCATGCAGCACTTTTAATGGGACATTCTGAATAAGTAATTAGGTGTAAACTTCCCTTATTTCATTTGCAGATTTACATTCCCGTAAATCATTGCAAAGGTCACTCTCTATAGATTTGCAGCGAGGTCTGAATGTCACAAAGTATTTGTTATCTCCATACAAATAGTTGCAGGCAACATCTTTATTTTTAATTCACTGGTTTACATCGTTGATTTTTATCTCATCAAAATTACAGCAAGAATAAATGAATTTATGAACTAAAAATAAAATGAACCTTATGTAAGTAGTTCTGCTACAAAATAATGCATATATATTTAACCGTGTCTTCAAAGTTGTGTTACCTTGTGACAGTTTTGGAGCTAAGAGCAGTGTAGGATAAAGATGCCTTTAATTTTTAAAGGAAGCAGAATTAACTAAAGTATTTTTACTCTGAAAGATACATAATACAAATATTTCAATAGTCTGCAGACCAAATCTGCTCATTTTACAAGAAATGTGTTATCAATTTGTATGACATTGACTTTCTGCAATTTTAAACTCTGAGATTTAAAAAAATAAGCTGTGTAGTGATCTGCATCAGAATTAGTAGTGACTCAAGTGTATTAAACACAGACAACCCAACTTCTCCGGTGCATGTCTAATAATGAACCTTGGTGAGAAGAGAATAACAGTGGTCATCCACACACGAAATTATGCTGAACTGATGCACAGATCTTTGCCATTAAAAAAAAATTGAAAAAACTACTTACTTATTAGTTAAAACAAAAGGAAAAGAGCACCAACATTTTTTTTCTGTAGCCTCCAACAGTCTCCTAGATGTCATTTCTAGTCACTGTAGGAATTAATTTTAAAAGATCAGCTAATCAATTGTTTTTAAAAACTATGTTTCTATAGTTGCATATTATTCATAACATTAATGTAAAAGCTGATATCAATTATATAATATAATTCAGGGGGAAGAAAAGTGCCACAAATTGAAAGGGATACTTTAGCTCATTGATTGATTTTTATATTGGGTCTCGAGAAGAACTTAGAAAGGCTGAATGCTGTGAAATTCCAGTGGATAATGACATTTCCTTCTCTTGCTCAAAAATGGAAAAAGTATTGATGCTTCCCAGTTGATTTACTTCAAAATTTGGAGAAAAGAGACAGAAAGAGAGAGAGAGAAAGAGAGAGAAAGGGAGTGTGAATACATATTTATACATATTTAGATAACTGATGCATAGGAAAAGAAAACCCACTATGAAGTCACTCATTTAGGTTGCATACTGATTTTGTGAACATAACATGGTTAATGCAGTTACATGAATCTAGGTAAATGTAATTATCCCAAATTAACCATTTATCAGAAAATGAAGACAGAAAAATTATTTGAGGAAAAGATCACAGGAACAGCTAATAGAGGCAGTTCCCCTTGCTCTGCATGTATACTGGAATTTGTCTCTTAATAAGATGTTTTAAAAAAGGTACGGGTTTTTTTTCTTGCATAGGAAGATTTAGGGTACAAAAATGAAGTTTTGATAGAGACCTCACTTATATCCAGGGTTTTGCCTTCAAAATAGGCTTTTTATATGTTCTTTTGAGTCAGAAGAACTTTGGTCCCAGAGAAGTAGAGATGTTTTTTGGTTCCTTCTTCAAGGGGTAGAGAGTACAGAGCAACCATTGTTCTTTGATAAATACTGTAGCAAGTCCCACCTAAAACACATACCTTCTTTTCTTTTTACTTCATTCTCAGTTTGAAATATTCATAGTGTTGACACAATTTACAGACTGATAGTTCCAAAGACAGAGGCTTATAAAATATTTGGCAATGGCAGCACAGGTATTTCATACATTGCCCAGCTGTTCAATATCAGCGTAATTGTGGGCAAGAGGCTTGGGAAGTATTTCTGCTTGATCAGACTCTTGAGATTATCAGCAGGAGTGCTTGTTTTGATGTGAACATCTGTGCCAGACTAAGAAACACCAGCCTAAAGCTGCTGAGTGGCCATCAGATGGTAAAAATGGCTTTTATCCACTTCTGACCTTATCAAGATCAGCTTCTCCCAAGTGAAAGCTTTTACAGCTTTCTTCCAGTGTTTCACAAAGTCTACTCTTTAATTCATTCATTCATAAAGGTTATCTATAATTTTTTAATTTACCATGCTCTCAGAGAGACTTTATTCCAGGTCATTAATTTTTTTCCTGAGTAATTTCAACACTCTTCCCTGCATACTCTCTAGTTCTTCTGAAATATTGTGTATAGTCTGTAAAGGATTTAAGACCTCCTAAGCCAAAACTTCCACCCTAAGAAGAGAGGCAGAATCCCTTCAAAATTTAAGCAATTTTAAGCGCTTCAGTCTGACAGTGGTAAAAGCAGCAGCAGACACGTTAACAGCTTTGAAAATAGAGCTATTTTTTTTCCAAAATTTATAGCTTGGAATTTTGAAATATATTGCCATTTTCCTCCCAGAAGCTTCACTGTCAGTTACTAAGTAAAACCATCATTAATCACAAGTAGCTATAGTCATGTGCTGATTGTAATTTGGTCACATTGAACAAAAGACGAATGATATAGAATACTATTAGCAATGATGGTTTTAATGTAGACATTTATCATTGATTCAGGTTCACTTGATATGACTTTGGGATAAAAACAGGGAAAAATTGCCTAGCTGTTGGAAATTTTATTGCTATTAAATCATAATTTTGGCAAAGATGTGCAAATAAAACTGGCAGAGCTTTCCTTTCCCATTTTTCCTCTCCTAAAAGACACAATTACAGAGGACTCAGAAGAATCCAGATGCAGTGCAATTAGAAAAGTGAATGCTGATTAGTTGTCATCTATCTAATATCTAATAATAGAAGCACGGTTTTTGGCAAGCTATCTATTTATAGGAGTCATTCAATTTACCCAGCTCATCAGAATAGGTAAGATCCTATAGGAGAAGGATAGATCTACATGCAATTTTTGAAAACGTGTATTTATTCCCCCTCTCACCTCATAAAATTCTTTCAAACAGCCCTGCACAACAGTGCTAGCGACACTGAGACTGATGGCACACTGAAGAAAATCTTCATTATCCAAGCTTTTCATAAAATATGAGCCAGAAATACAAGGCAGTTTTAAGTTTGTGTGACACAAGAAAAAGAAGAAAAACAAAGTGATTATATGCTTTTCTTTTAAAAAATATATTATGCTTTGTGTGCTAAGCATCATTTCTCTTCTGTGAGGTAACTGTAGAGTTGCAAAACTGACAGGAAGAACATAGCATAGCAACGCATCTATGATTCAAAATTATCACTAAACCTTGAAGGCGATCTAGACCTAGCTGACTTCAAAAATATACACAGACTTGGGACTGAGTCTTAATTCTTCATCAAGAAAGAAATATACTATTTTACATATAAAAAGACAGAAAATGAAATGTGTGTCATTCTTGTTTTGGCTTTGAGTCTGAGGATGAAATCCAGGAGGCCCATCTGTGGTTGCAGGAGGGCCAAAATGCAATGGCCTTGAGTCAATGCAGGCAGGCAGGTGCACACTGGGAAGAAGAGGGAGCTGTAAAAGACAAACCTGCAGAATGTGTTTAGGAAATGGTTTAAGGGAGATTTAAAGCAGATTGGGCGGGGGGGGGGATGGGGGTGGGGAGACATAGATAAAGAAAGACTCTTAGATAGTAAATTTGTAAATGTCACAGGTCTGCAGGTCACAAATACCATATGGATTCAAATAATCACTTGCAACTAGTATAGACCCTGAAGGTGGGCTTTTTATTTTCCACAGTTTTGTTTTGTTCTGTGTTGTTTTATGCATAGCTGGATGTATCTGCAAATGCTGTGACCTGTGATTAAAGCCTTGTGGAGAGCAATCCATAGGCCAGCATGTATGAAAGAAACTGTGGTAGTGTTTACTGAGAAGAAAACACTTCACTATTTACTAGCAAAGTAGGAACTGAAGTCTCTGCAGTCTTTTTAGTTAGTTGTTCTTTGAGAATTGTAACTCTTTTTCATGTTTTTACAGGATGGGGTTTTTTACCCAGTATTAGGAACTATTTTCAATTAAATTCTGTCCTATTTGGGAATAAAAATATGTTTGCTATTAGCCTAAATAAAATCTTAAGTATTTTTCCTAAGGTTGTGACCAGATAGTACTGTCATGTTTAAACAACATCAGTGCACTCCCTTGCTGTTTGGTGTCTTACCACAGTCACACAGTTACTGAACACTGAAGATGAACTTATCAAATAGCCTAATCAAAACTTGTTTGTCTGTTTTTAGTAGTTAATTTCCCCCATTTCAATATAGACAGTGCATACTTTTTGTTCTATTGATAAAACCATTTGGAATGCTTTTCTATATTTTATAAAGAAAACTGCCTTGAAAGACATTACTCACGAGCACATTTTTAGCTTTGAAATCAGCTGTGCAATGCAATATGTGTAACATAGAATAATCTTTAAGACTCCTGCTAGCTGGCACTGAAATGAATCTTCAGATCCCTTGTTTCCACTTTCCCGCAGGACTCCTTGAAGATTACATGGAAAACAGTTCTGCCTTGATGTGTAACAGGGTTCATATAAAAGCTCCAACCCATAGCGACATTGGTGAACTCCAGCAGTATAGCATACTGCATAAATTTGTACATACTGTATATAAAGTTTGAAGAATTTAGACTTTTGCATACAGCTTTCTAGGATGTCAAGCTGCTTTGCTGGGTGGGAAAAGGCATCTAGCTAGTGAGTGATGGCACAGGGAAGTATATGTTTTTGATGTACATTGTCTCTGGTGACAAAATGGGGAGTGATCTGGTCCATTACATCTTTCAAAGTTGTGAGAAGAATCCTGTAAGCCCAACCTGGCCATATGCATAGATGCCAGCAATTCTCACCTCCTCCAGAACCCTTAGAATTTCCAAAGCAACCAAAACCGACTTCTACTACTTATATTCTATGAGGTACGGGTTTCAGTGGGCAACAATTCCATTTTTGTTGTAATGTCTGATATGCACATGAAACAAGGGTCTCAAAAGGAAAACTTTTCACCAATCATCAAGTTACTTCAATTTATAATTCTTAAAATATGTGTTGCTCATAAGAACTTGCATATTCTGGAAGTGCTGTTCTGAACTATGCTGTGTTTTTTTCAGATCTGGGTTTGTTGTTTTGCTTTGGTTTGGGTTTTCTTGTTGATGTTTTGTTTTCAGCTTTGTTTTGTTGGGTTTTTATTGTTTTTATTGACAGTTTGGGTTTTTTTAATCGTTGTTGGTTTTGTGTATGTGTGTACACGTGCACATAAATTGGGAAGTATCATATTTCTCATATTCTTAATTGATCTGTCTGAGTTTCGTAGAGTAGGACTGGAGTTGTTGTTGAGGAATGATTTTTCTCTATTTTTATCACAGTGCCATGTAGTTTGAAGTGTAGTTATAGATTTTTGCTCTTAAAAAATCATGTTAGAACTGAATTTTAAATTACTTTCCCACAATTATAATTTCTATTGCTGAAGTCCACAAGGAGGTCTTTGGATTTCCAGCGATCCAGCTAGAGAATCACGCTGATTTTGCCAGATACTTTGGAGACAAAACCTTCTCTCAAAAGCACTAATATGCATGTAATTGGACCAAGTAGAAGCTGCCCACAGCATCCAGTTACCAATTTTGCCCCGTGCTATCTATCTGGTAACAGGAGAGCCAGCAGCCAGTAACTGCACTGAGTAAAAATCCCTGAACGACCTCAAGGCTCTGATGATTTACTAAAACCTTTAACAACACAGTTTATGCTTCTGTATATTTTTCCTGTCACTGCTGCAACTGTGATTTATATAAGGAGTGCCTGTGCCCACTTTGGAAATATAGTCTTATGTTGTGCAATCACTTCTGAGCTGTTCTGCACGCTGTGTACTTTGATGAATAATACTTCACACAGAGACATTCCCAGCAAGTACAGAATTCGGGAGGGAGAGGGAAAACCCAACCCTGTCTACTACTAAAATTGTTTCTGTTCTCTGGTAAAGGTAACCACCAGTTTGTGTGTAGTGGCATTCTTTCACTGCACATTTCAGAAAGGCTTTGGTGGCTGTAGGCTACTGTACTCTTGCCCTTTCCTAAACCCACAACAAAAAGATACGTTGCTGGCACCTATATCTATAATACTAAAGGTCCCATTTTAGATGCCAGTTTAAAATAACCCTTGGGATAACATGAGTGTGTTTTTAAAATCCCTGCAATGTGTTTAACTGAAAGAAGTTGGTGATGTGATGGACAGTCATTACTAATAGGCTTAATCTATGCCAAAATTTCCATTTGAACAGGCAGAATGCCTGTACTAAACTGTCATCTTGAAAGCCATGGAAAAGTTTGATTAACTTCCTACAGATATTTGATCAGTGGCCATGGAGGCTAGGGATCCATATACTAGGAGCTTTTTAGAAACATTTTTCCTTCTTTTATTATCTTTGCAGGCTCCTTTTACATGTACAGCCTGAATAAAATAATCCTGGCAAAGATGCAACCTAACCCCTGTAATCTCCAGACTCGTCTAATCTTCAGATAAAATCTTGATAGTGTTACCTCTTGTAATGGCTCTTCATTTGAAGATGCCACTTATGTCTTCAACTGTTTCACACTCTTATTTTATGTTGAATTATTCTGTTCCCTAAAACATTAAGACTTATGGTTCATTCCTTTCTTCTTACCATCTCCAAATTAGTAGTGGCGGCTGATGATAGTAATTAGTAATGGTGGCATATTGTTGTTGTTATTGAATAGAATTAAACATAATCTTTTGTTGTAATTTTCACCTTTTAGGTAAAATCTGAGCCTCAGACCAAGAGCGAAAAAGCTTTTAATTTTCCTAGGCTTTAGGGGTTCTTTCATAGTGATTGTCATAAGCAGGTGATTAGATATTAAACTATCACTATGGAACTACGCATAAGACACAAGAGAGCTTTCCTACTGGGGTGTTAAATTAAATACAGCACCAGATACTATTGTGTGTGGTATTTAAGGCTGGTCAGGAAACAAGAATTCAGTTTTGGCGAATCATATAAAGATTTCTGGCCAGAGTTTTGTCCCACAATGGAGAAATCACAGATCTTTTAAAGCTGGTGGGATGGGAAAGTGAACCTGGATTTCCTATATCCCTGAGCTGTGAGAACCAGACTGTAAAATCAGTCTCTTAAAATATTAGGTTTGTGCTGTCCCATCTCATCTGAGAATTGACTGGCCATTAGGTTCTCCTGAGAGGAGAGATGTCACCATAGTCCAGTAGTAGCCAAAGCTGGCGAGAGAAACCTCCTGCTTCAATTTTTCTGAGAAGCCAATTAGGAAGTGATTCAATCTTTGATTCTTCTGCATTCCAGATGAGTGTTCTCAGGGCATCTTTGTCTCCCATCAAAATCCTGCACATTAGTCCTGGTTTAACTGCTGGTAAATATTGTATTTTCAATGACGGCAGCAAAGGATTAACCCAACAGCAGGCAGCAAAAAGTGTGTTTCCACCATGATGGATGGAAATGCAGACTTATTAATATGTATTTTCAACCATGTCAAGAAAGTCTCTCTTCTCTGTTCCTTGGCTTCCCCCAACCTTACAATTTGCAAGCTTGTGTTGTGGAAAAACATCCTGGGGATTTTGTGGAAAACTGCTTGATTCAGGTATTGGTGATTCTATTCTATAATTATCTTTTCAGCAGAGTTTCAAACTAAATAGGAAGCATTCCAACCAGACAAAGTTAGTGGATTAAGTCCCAATCATGCTTCTGAAATGAATCCCTGTTTAGTGACCCTTGGAGTGAAAGCACAACGTACAAAAAATGGTGTGAAACATATAAGCAAAAAGTGTCTCCCACACTGAAACTGCAGCTTCCTGAAAACCAGTATGATTTTTGTGTGGGTGACAAAGTTTGCACAGTTAGAGCTTTTTGAAAACAAATCCTTTGATAGAATTTGCTGCTGTGACTATAAGGTACATTAAACAATTTCTAAAATCCTTGAATCTAAACATGTTATTGGACAAAGTACAGTAATTTAGAGTTATTTATTTCTGTCAGTACCAATTTTTCTGTGTTATCTTCTTTTAAGAAATGCCCTCCTGACATATATCATGCTGGACAAATGTCTTTTATTAAACAGAAATTTCTTGTTTTGAGCCATTCTAGAGGTGAGAAAACTACTGTAATAATATTAAATGTCATTACCTAGTACAAGGCCACAAAACCTAGTCAAGAAAAAGATATCATTATTTAGTTACAAGAGGGAAAAATCCAGTGAATTTGCTGTGTAATAGTTACAGATCATGTGTCTATTTTATTTTTATATCTCATGAGATGGGAAAATGGACCAACTATTTGCTGCTAAATTGTTTCATTTTCTCAATATATAAGAATACATAAAAAGCTTCCAATTCCTGGTATATGAACTATGAAGAAGCTACAAGAGAAAATCTTCCTCTAAAGGCCCTTGGATTAAGCACTTCTCAGTCTCAATATTCCTTGGCTCTTTGCCATTCATTGGCTTTATCAATCATTTGCACTTATATAGCACTTTGCAAACACTATTAAAATTATATCTTTCCTCATTCCTGTGTGAAAGGTAAATATCATGCCATATTCACTAGGAAATGTGAATAGATTTATGTGGATACTAGAGAGAGCACAGTTAACCAGTAAGTTTTCCTACACATATTTATCTTTTCCCCTCATTTTGTATATTTCCAGAGAACAGGATTGCCATGTCATTTATTTAACAGATGTGTTTACCTCTACAGATTGAACCCATTCTACATTTGTAGCAATGTATATAACTATACAGTCACAGCATGATGACTCTCAATTTATGTTGGTATAATCCCTTTGAAATTATAATACCATGACAGGCCATGTTCCTCAGCCTTTGCCTGGGACATAGTTAGCATTCCTGCAGTACCTTTCTAAAGTACCCTAATCACTCAAGGGTATTAAAGTAAGGATATTGCCCATTGAAAAATGAAACACGGGCATTAGCACAAGGTTCCTGGGTTGGAACCAGTTACTTGCTCATATTGGCAATTTATAGGCAATGTCAGAACTGCCCACTGTTAAGTTATTTAAAATATATAATAGTCTTTGTAAGATATGCATAGAGAGAGTGGGAGAAAGCATGCTCTAAACATACATACGCGTATATGTAGTGGAACATCTGCTGTACATTCAGGTTTATGTTTTTCTTCATCGACATTAAAAGACATTTTCACTCAGAGACTGCATTCTGGAATCAGTATGTCACAAAAGCAAGATTTATTGTTTTGAGTTTATTCCTAAAGACTTATAAGAATTGCTGAAGAAATATTTTTTCCCCCTGTCCCAGGAGTGCTGTTTTCTGGGCCATGTTGAAAGTGGCATGAGAGAGGTGTCAAAAGCAAGAGGTGAGAACACACAATGTGGTTGTGCTTTGTCTTCATCCCTGCATCCCGCGATGATCCCTGCCAAGACATTGGAGCAGGATTTTCCCTCCTGCGCAGCCCTTGTTCCATAAAGGCCTGCTGGTCCCGGGTTGGTCCAGGTGCTTCCAGTGAAAGAAGGGAGGAAGCTAAGCCTAAGTAGCAGGGGAGATGAGTCAGTTACTTTGAGGTGCAGGATAAACAAAGGCTTTACTTAAGGAGGCTTCCCATTTTTTCACTTGGCTGCAACTTTCTCCCTTTGAGAAAGCTGAGGAGGCTCAGCCAAGAGCGCTCATCTTCTGTAAATTATGGGGTTTTATGCTGCTGTGGATTCCTCTCATATTCCAAGTATGTTTGCTGGACTGCCTCTATTATGAAGAATTTAAAAGAGTAAGTGCTGTGAATGAGGAAATAAGACAAGAGAAAACATCTTATGCCAGACCAAAATACTTTTTTTTATAGTTGTTACTGCTATGTTTGACCTGCTAAATTGAATACTAAAATGGGGCCAGGTAGGTCAGAAGTCCTGTCTTGCACTTCTGGCTTCTGATTTAGAAGAAATAATGGTAACCCTCTCAGTCAAATTCACAATAACAATGCCATTAAGTAAAGGATCAAGACCCCTTTTCTTTAACCTGCCAGCAATTTGTCTTGGTATAAGTGGTAATTACTAGCCAAGATTTGAAAAGCATTGCTTATGATTTTTCCCCCCTTTGGCATTAAAAGTTTTTTTCCATCTTCTCCCCAGCAAGCTAACTCTTTGAGTAAAATATACTTTTATTATTTTTATTAGTATACATTCAGCAGCACTACTATCTGCCTATGGCAGATGTTTTGTACGTCAGTGTAGATAAGTTATCTCAATTGCTATCTACAACATAATTAATTCTCAGACAGGATTGAAAGAGAGGGCTATTTGGACTTAATATCATTTAAGCTAAGTGCTATGATTGAGTTTTAGTGCTTGATTTATATAAAAATATTATGAAATGATCATTAATTTCACTAAGAACAAAGCAGCTCTTTTCATGAGGAAAACCAAGATGTCTTATTTTCGAGTCCAGCATTTTATTTTTCAGTTCTGCCAGCAAGCTCAAAAGTAGTTGATCATAGAGTTCTAGCAGTGAGTATCCTGATCTTCCTATAAAATCTGATTTTCTTGCATATTTCTTGCAATATAATAAACTCAGTTCTCCTCAGCCAATAAGCCCTCTTCCACATTCCCAGCTGCAAAGAAGATATTTATGATACAGGCTATCATTTTCACACCCTACACATAAAGTGTTGGAAAAGTATTTTTTTCATTTTGTTGTTTGTTTGGGTTTTTTTTAAGCCAGCCACCCAGTCCACAGTGACTTTACAAAATAGACAATAGAAATTCCACTCTATTTATTTCCTGGGAGTTTCTTTTTCCTGTTCAAAGACTAGGAAACATATACAGCAGTAAAATATGACCTTTATGGGGTTTGTTTTGAAAGCGATTTTAAAAAGAATATCCCTTCCACAGTTTTTCAGTACTTCAGGGAAGATTTTGATCTTTCTAGAAACGAAACGATGCCAGTGAGGCTGTGTCATCTGTGCTACAAGGGGTGGGTAGACGAGGCAGGCCTGAAGTAAACTCCGATGGAGGAAAATGCAAGCTGAACAAAACATCTAACTGCTCCATGAGAAAGGAACCACTTGCCCAGTTCCTATGTGGACAGTGATAATTGGCATCTGCCAATCAATGCTTTCATATCTCAAACAAGTAGGACTCTTGAGATGAAGCTGAGAACAAAGGGGAAGTTTTCATCAGGTGTGAAGCACATGAAGGAGAGGCAAAAGTCTTGTGGAAGGGTGCAAGTGCAGCTGTGGAGGCAGGAGGCAGGGAAGTCTCTCTTCATGCAGTATTGCTGCAGTAAGGGCGGAAAGCACAAAGCCACAAACTTCATGAGTTCAGCTGCCTTCCTGATCCAACCAGCAAAATCTATTATTCTGGGTGTTAGAATCTGTGGTTAAATACAGTGGCAATTACCCCATGGGTAATTATGTTACATATGAAAAGAAATTGTATCAAAATTGATTTTGCATCTATTTAGTGCATAGATTGTACATACTATGAAAGTAAATGAGCAAGTACAAGGAGGGGATGATTCTAAAAGTGAACACAGAAAGGCAGGAGCACTTGCATGTATGTGTGGGTCAGTTACTCTGCCAGAAATCCAATGAATTATGCTTTTATCTTTGATAAGGTATTTTATAGCTTCTCCTTGCGTGTATTTCTGATAATACTTTCTTATATATTCTCTCTGGCACACCACTTTCATTATTTTCCTATCACTTTATTGACGTGTAACATGCACTATTGCTTTGTCAAGCATTAGTCACAGCACCACAACTGGACTTACAGCTATTTAGTCCATGGATAAATTTGACTCAGCTGGATGTGAATAAACTAGGAGTGAAGTTATTTTGAATAGGTATGATACAGTAGTTTTGGTCTTAAAACTGGCTATTAACTAAAAAGAATAATATTTTCCAAATGCTTGGCAAGAGCTTGAGGGTTACATTCGCAAAGACGTGGGGGAGGAAGTGGCATGAATAAATTTTATAATTGTCATCAGTATTTCAATATTTATCTCCCCAACAGTATAATAATAATAATAATAATAATAATAATAATAATAATAATAATAATAATAATAATAATAATAATAATAATAATAATAATAATAATAATAACAAACTTACATTCATTAACTGCATCAAAAGTGTAAAGAATTGGTTTTTAAAATTCTCCTTTCCTCTGCTTTCAGATTTGGATTAATAGATTGTGAATCACGTGCAATATTTTCCAAATTCAGATAGTAAACTATCATATATTTCTTCTATTTCATGACAATTTAGAACTTTTAACTGGCTATGTAACTTTGGAGCAGATTTGTTCCAAATAACAGAATCTGCTTAATTCCCATGATATCACTTAGGCCCTGATCTTGCAATCACATTTGCACAGATGGACTCCTGTATCCAGACTGAGTCCACATATGCCAAAAAGGCTCCAGACAATGAAGGCTTTGGCTCATGGAAATCCAATTGCAAGATCAAGACCTTAATTCCCTTTAGTTTTGTCTCTTTCTAATGAGAGCTGTCAATTACTTATAGTAATTAGGTGGGCAATGGATGTTAATGGGACGAGATTTTAAATATGCTACTTCAAAATTATATGAATAAATCATACAAATTTCTTTGCCTGTCTTTTACCATATGTCCTCCTTCAAACCTGTATCATTTGTTTTATATCCGTTAAAAAAAGGTACATAGTATAGAAGCACCACAGTTGACTTTGAAGAACTTTAAAAGTGAGGTGAAACTTTTCAGTAACAGTCACAAAAGGGAAATTTTAGAAAACAGTGGAATAGTTTGATTTGAAAAGAAAGTTAAGGATTTGCTAGTAAGGATGCTCCATTTTGGTTGGTTTTTTTTGTTTTTTTTTTTTCTTAAATGCTGTTAATACTCACTTGTGAAACAAAAGTTTCTATAATAAATTGCTTTTAATTTGTACACCAGAGTGAACAAGATTGCAATGCTTATTTTGGTTATAAGAGCATGATTCACCCCTACCTTCCTTATGTTTAAAGTTGGTGTTATTTATTAACATCAGTAGAAATCTGATGGGATATCTTTCATTTCCTCATAAGACAGATATCATGCAAATAGTTGCCAGTAAAATGCAGATTTTAATCCATTTTCCTGAATTTAATGCAACCTTATGCAAATGACATATTATAATATGCATAGTTAGCATGCTGGGCACTGGATGTTTCCTTTGGAGAGAACAAGCTTAAGTTAAGCAGATATGCCTTCACTCTGCAGAATGCTCACTTGCCAGATCGGGTCAGTGCTAGAAAATTACAGGTTCCAGTATTTTAAATAGAGTCTTTGCAGAGAGCACCATTAAATAACTGCACAGATCTGTTCATTTCTCCAAGCAGAGGCAATAATTGGTAACTCTTGTCATTACGCACAAACACTGTGTTCCTCCAAGAATAGCCCAGTGTGATTAGCTCTCCATAGATCGGCTGTTCCTTTAGGAACTCTCAAGTGGCTCTTCCTCTATGCGCATTTGCAGATAAAGTCACTGTAACTGAGCACAGCTGATGAGTCATCTCGTTGAGTTCTGTACATCTGTTCCAAAACAGTTCATTGTTTTCTTGAAAAAAGAACAAACTTCTATTTTTAAGAAAGTCTGGGTTCACAACATTGTTATTAAGGGAAAGCTCAGGCAGACGTCTTATAATCTTAGCCTGTGACATGAAGAACACTCCTGCTGCAGCCCAACAGTAATACTTAGTCTAAAAATGCTTTTTTTGACATTGTTTTTCTATCTGTTGGCTTTTCTCTCTCTTACCTAAATGCAGAATTCAAACTGTGTTTTCCTTCCTAAATCACATTTTATTTCCAGGGATTAGGGGTGATTCAAAAGTAGTTGAAAGCAGAATGCAGCTGGAGTGCTCATCTAGTTCATGTATAATAAGGACTCTTAGCACTTCTGCCCATTCCTGGTCTTTTGAAATGCAATATTTCAGCAGGCTATTTAGTTAACACTTCTTCAAATAACCATAGATACACACACCTAAAAGATCAAGAGTTTAAGCTTTCATTTAAAAATAGATAACTGGGTATCTCTGCACTACTGAGGAGTCACAAAGGATGATAAAAATGTATACTTGAGCTAAATCGTGTACTGTGCCTTAAAATTATTAATTAGAATGGATAAATGTCTGCTGGTGTACTATAACACAATACTTTAACTTGAAGCTCTGTTGGCTAGAACTTAAATGTTTCCAGCTTGTTTAATATTGACTTAGCAATCATCAGGAGAGCTTTACTGCTTACAAATGAAATCATTTGTTTGAATGTTTGTTTAACTCTTAGACACTAATTTCAACTTTATGACTGCTAACTCAGTAGTTGAGTAGGATCAAAATTTGGGAATTGAGGATATAAACCTCATTGGTTATAGAAAAACTGGAGTGTAATTGATTCTACCTTTGAGCTGGGAAATAGACTTCTTGACTTGAAAAAGTTCTTTGTACTGCTCTGCAAAGATCAGACTCTCAAACGCTAAATAATAACACTTCTGCAAGCAGTAGGATTTTAATTTTCACAGTGAATATATTATGAATTTACGAGGTTTTTAGGACAGTAACCAGGGCAAACTTGCTTGGTGAAGTGATGTAAGTGAGCATAAAGACAGAAGTGTTGGTAGTTAACAGCATTCTTCGGAATAATAATTAAAAATCCCATGACTGCAGATGTTTTCTAAGAGGTCCAACCAGGTGAAAGGGAAATGATAATGTTAGAGTCACAAACTGGTCTGAAGTGTTGAATGGAGGTCAATATCTAAATGGGGCCTACAAAAAAGCAGGAGAGTGAGTTTTTACAAGGGTAAATAGTGATAGGACAAGGGCTAACAGCTTTAAACTGAAAGAGGGTAAGCTTTTGGAAATTAGGAAAAAAATCTTTACCGTGATAGATTACAGGTTGCCCAGAAAAGTTGTGGATGCCCCATCCTTGGGAGTGTTCCAAGCCAGGCTGGATGGGGCTTTGAGCAATCTGGTCTAGTGGAAGGTGTCCCTGTCCATGGCAGGGTGTTGGAAGTAGATGACTTTTAAGGTCCCTCCCAGCCCAAATCATTCTATGATTCTGTGTTTGCATCTCTTGAAGGGAGATTTAATTGTTTGCAACACAGAGTTATAGGCATAGAGAGGAAGGGACTCTTACTCTTCTTCTTTGAAGCTTAAAGTAGAAAATAATATTTTGTTTGCAATACTGCAAGAATCAGAAAATTTCACTTTGAACATGTCCCTTGGGCTTTCAGTTATGCCTTTAGTCTGCTGCATTTAGGCATCAGTAATGTGAGAGTCCATAAGATTTCACAGGAAGAAAAGAATGGTGAACACCATCTGCATCTTCATATTCAGTTTCTTTCAAGGCAAGGATGTAATAAAATCTCATAAACAAAACAATTACCAAATAAAAGCTGACCTCTTAAAACTTGCTGTCCATACAGGGAGGCCATTGAGTGTTCTTCCAGTGTTCTAACAGCTGGAAAAGAACATGCTTAATTTTTTTCATGGATTAATGTCCTTGTGTTGACATTGTCCTTTACCTTAAATAGCTGTCCATCTTGATACAGTTATGCATTGTAGCCATAGCCCTGTTTAGTATTTACTTCATTAAGCTAGAAAACTCAAGTTTTTAACCTTATTTGTTTAATTTTTCTTCTCATAGAATTAATCTTCCTTTGTCTACTGAAATCAGAATATCCTACTCCAGTTGGTATCTTTGTAACACCTCTCACACAGCATTCAGTGATTTCACAGGTTCCTTGCATACTGAAAATGGTAAATGTGGTGTTCATATTGCTGCTGTTGAAAGTGAGAATGCAGGGTTGTTTGTTTCAGTAGGTATCTCCAGGTTTTGTTTTTGCATTTTAAAACCTTCAGCAGTTAGATACTGTTTTGAGACGTAACACCTTGGCCAGCTTGACACTCCCACAGCTTTGCACAGCTGAGGGGAACAGACTGAAGTTGCAGTAAAAAATGAAATGTTATTGGTGCTTTTCTGTCAGCAAACGGGTCCTGAACCTTGGAATTTTTCCCCTTCCTGGATTGTCTTTCACCCTTCACAGTCTAGACTTATTAACCTTGCACACTGCAAAGTTTGTATTTCTAATCTGTGTAATCTTAGGGAAAAACACATGTTGACAGGTAGAGAAATTATTAAGCTCAGTTGGCCAAGTATCCATTTACTTTATTATAGTTTCATAGGAAAACAAGGCTTACACAGTTATGCTCTGTGTGTGGCTATATGTATGTAGCACACAGACATCAAAGCTGTGTGCCCACTCGTTTCTCACACCTACAAAACAACTTTTGCATTAGTTTCCTGATTCTGACCAAATTTGACGGAAGGGTAAAGTTTACAGATTATGAAGTTCCTGTAGGATTTTGGGAAAGTAGGTAAGGGGCTTAAAGGTAGGTATCAATTCCCTTCCAAGTATGGAAAAACTGCACTGTGAATTTATGCTTTATGAGACACCAAAGACCCCACGCTCTGGAGAAATACTTTATGAACGCTCAATCTTGGAAATGGTCCAGTAACAGGTTATATCTTAGACTCTGATGTTCATAAGAAAACTAGTTTCCTTCGTCTCGGAGCTCAGGGACCCACTTTGTAAACTGTGTTAGAATCAAGCAAAACTGTATGTCTTAAGTATTTGACTTAAGTATTCTGCTCTCACATCATCTAGATATGTCTCTCTTGAGTTCTTCTAAACTCTTGCTATTTGTTAGTCTGAGTGATCAATCACAATATATCTAATGCTTATACAAAATCACAACTTCCACATCTGGCTGCTTGCCTGTGCACCTGATGATTTCTCTGGAGAAACTGTATAAATTAAAGACAGAAAATAAAGGATTTTTTAGAAGTAAAGGCATCACAAATATACTTTAAGTACTTATAGTTCAGAGGAAAAACATGTATGGTCTTTTCTCTCGGGGTTTAGCTGAGGATTTATTTAAGGAGCCAGAAGAGAGCTGACAATAGCGTAAAAAGAACAGTAAAAAAAGAATCACAATTGTACAGCATGAACAGAGAAGCAAAAATGAATAAAACCCTCAGTCAAACTCATGAGTTTTTGTAGCTCAGGAGAATGCTGTGGCCAATCCATTCCCCCAGGCTTGGTCATTAGCAAACTTTTTACTTGTGAAAACTGTGTAAGATCATATCGTGGCTATGGTAAAGTGCAAGGCATAGAACAAGGAAAGGAAGGCTTTTAGATCAGCTCGAAAGCACACATGGTGCCCTGTGTGCTGGTAATTTTTTACAAATATCTGAACTGTCATTACTGAAAACTTTCTTCTGTCAAAGAATTTCTGTACCTCTGACTTCTCCCACCACTTTTTGTGCTTTTCTTAGAGAAAGGAAAGAAAGATCAAATAAACAAACAGCTATGAAATTTTATTTGCACTGATGTTAATTGGGCAGGGATTTGGGGTTTTGCTTACCGGTTGTAACTCTTGCTGTCTCATGTGGTTTTGCTTTTCTTATTTTTCTTATTAAGCTTTTTTTTTTTTACCGGAACCCAGACACTGGGAATGTTACTGCCTGTTATGGCTGAGTTGTATAAAATGAACTGAGAACTGACCCTTTAGTGCTTCCTATAAAATTAAGAGCTATTGTATAACAATATTTAAATTTTTTTTCTAGTACCTGTACTCATCCCGTAGAAATCTTCCTCTGCAAACATAATATTCTGTAAAATCTCTCTCTCTTCCACCTCTCTATGCCCCCTATCCCAGGTGTGTATATATATTTTGCTGAACCCTTCATCAAATGTAGAAAAATCCTGGAATCAGAAAACAAAAAAAAAAAAGAAATGTGATGGACATTTTGACAGACAATTATTTATTTATTTAGTGATAAATTATCCTTTTATTACCTTCCCAAGGATGCTTCTTGGTCCCAAAAGAAAACTGGAACACAATGTCACTCACAGCCAGTTGCCTGATTTATTTCTGCTGTTGAATAAGGAGTGATTTGCTACGGTGCCAGTGAAATACCTTCAGCAGGAATTGTGCTCCCAGTTGCAGGAGTAAAGCAGGGAGAAGAGAAGTTCCCTATTTTGCATGGTCTTGTCCTCGTCGGAAAAAGAGAGCCACCTATTCCTATAAAGCAATATCAAGTCTAAAAATAGCCAGGACTAGGAAGAAAAAGAAAGATTTGCTTCCTGCATTCCTGCACCAGTGAACTAGTGCATGGCCCAGATTTGTTTATTTAACAGTTTTACCTTTACATGATTAGTTTCTGTTCTTTTATCTGAAATAATGTTATTTTGTTTTATGAATTAAGTCAGCAGACATCAGTTTAAGATGACAGAAAATTGGCTTTCAAAAAAGTTGTTCTTCCCCCTCCCAGTTTTGAAGAATTTGTCTACAAAACTCAGCCTTACCTGTCACATTCAGGATAACACTATTGTGTCCTTTGTCTGAGATTCTGATAAGCATTTTTTGCCTGGTTGAACACAAAGACACAACTCTTCTACAGCCCCTAATGGTATTCTGGTATCTATTTTTATGATGTCTTTGATTTCCATGTGAATCTGAGTTTGTGATGAGCTATGTGCCTTCTCACAGCCTGTGCCCAACCCTATGATATTGGACACCAGTGTGATACCAAGACTCAGTAACTTGAATATATTTCTGTTGCTGCTCCAACCCCATTTGTCCAATCAGTATCCAGTAATGTGCAGATTGTGAAAATTCCGGTTGTTAAAGTGGTACTGACTATTAACATTAGTTTTATGCTCAAACCCCAACCTTTATAAATATTCCTGGGTACATTAGTTAGATGGACACTACTGTTGCAGTTTACTGGAAACTGTTTGTGTAGATACAGAGGTTTACAACTCCTTTCTACCAGAAGAGGTGCCGACAAGGAAGGTTGAGCTTTTTGAGAGATAACAATATTGGGATTTGTTCAGCTTCCAACTGGAGAAGGTCCGTTTGCACGCAGGATTCATTCCAGAGAGGTCCGCGCAAACAGCAGCCCTGTTTGGAAATCTGTCAATGCATTTACAGAAATGCCTGGTTTCCCTTATGGACTGTGACTGGAGTGGAACAGAGTAACTAATCCATCATTTCAGTTTGAGCTTTGACGCTGGGCACCATTATCAGGCTCCATGGAAAATATATCTTCAGCTATGGAAAAGAAATGAATAATCTTAACACGTTCTCAGATGTGGAAAGCGTAGTAAAAGTCTGAGGTTTGAATAAAGTATTTTCCATCAGAAAGCTGAGTCTTGCAAGAAGCAGGAACTCTCAGTTTTACTAAATCCTGTTGTTATTACTGAATATACACAGATGTGCATGCACATGTACACAGAGCTTGTCGGCAGTGGATATCCTAAACTTTTATAAATCAAGACTTCTGAACTATCAGCTAGCTGTGACCTAGTATTTTGCTGAGGTTTGACATTGGGGAGAAAAACATCTGGCATATCTGACCAGAAACTTGCTGTAGATTGCAAAGTGAGTTTCAATTATTCCTTCTAAAAAAAAATTACTTCACAAGGCGGTCTTCCTTAAACACGTAAAATTTTATGGGGTAAAATATTCTTACTCTGAGACTACTTATCAAACACACCTTGAGAATTTAGTTATTGAAAGTGCACAAAATTTATGCTTATATAACTCAATAATTGCAAGTACCTAAATGACCTGGAAGACTGTGCCTCATTTTAGGAAGAAATTTAACCTCCAGGCTGTCCAACTTGCCCCAGATTTAAACAGTTCAGATGCTTTGGAATTTGCATATTGATTATAACTGTGATTTATTTTAACTTTGTTTGACAATTCATGTAGGGATGAGTAAAAGAGGTATTTGTCCTTCTAGATGTCCTATTCTGTCCCAGATTACGTTGTTTCAAATGCCACATCTGCTCACTCTCCTCCCTGCAGCAGTTCTGGCCCTGGAATCCTGAGGTCTCCCTTGCTCCCTGTCCTGGCTTCCCTTCAGATCCTGTCCCAGGCCCTTCCTCTCTGTGTCATTCACGCATCCAGTCTGTCCTACCAGCTCCTGGGGTGTATTTTTCATTCAGCAGGATAGGCGAAGCAAGCTCATGGTGGAAAAGAAAGTGCAGCCTGCCTGTGCTGGCTCCTCTTCTCCCCAGCGAGAGCTGCAGGTGCCAGTGAAGAGTTGAGGAAAGAGGTTCGCTTCTCATTTGGAGCGAACTCGCAACCACAGGAGGGAGGGGTTTTCATCCAGGGTACTAGAGCTGCTTATTTCTCCAGGAGACACGGTTTAGCTTCCATCAAACTCCTTTTATTCTCCCACATGACTCCTGAAAAGTTAATAGCAGCCTATTAAGTGAAGGATTTAGGTGTTTTGGAAAATGTTATATCAATAGTTCCCAGGTGAAATAAGGAGTTATTTGTGTTGACTATTTTCCCTTTTCTAAGGTTTGGGAAAGGTTTTGAATCAACAGCCTTTTACTAACCTAATAATGCCATGCCCGCAGACTGACAGTTTGATTTGTCGACTCAAATCCTGCGGAGAGGGAAGGGATGACAGTAAGAGTGAGGCAGTGGGTGTGGTTATCGTGGAAGCCAAAGGCGGAGCAGGGCATGTCTCCTCCCAGCAAGCAAATCCGTGCAGGGAGTAGGTCCAAGGAGATTCCTGTCCAGCCTTTGCTGCTGTGCTGTGCACTCGCACCCTGCTTTAACACCAGTGAGTCCCAATGCTTCATTAAATCAACAAGATTTGCAAGAGTTTTCTTGTTTTTTTAAGATGTGTGTAAACCCAGCAATAACATTAGTGCTAATATTGAGACTTAAATAGTCAGTCTTACAACAATCAAACACGGATTAACTATACTTAGCTCTGCAGGAGCATTTAGATCTTTAGATCAAAATGACATACCTGAGAATAAATCTTTTGTAACTTTTATTTTGATCCCAGAAAGATCTTGGAATGAATGGGAAGCTTATTCTTATTTCTGCATAGTACAGAATAACTGATTTTTCTGTGGGTGATAATTGAAAGGGTGTTAGCAGTAGTCTTAAAGGTCACAGACCAAAAGTAATATCTTAGATAAAATCAACCTGATATTCCATGAGTTCATTCTTTTCTACTTGAAAGTATATATTTAATAGCATATGATGTTCCCTAACATTTAGCAGGTACATTTTTTGATTCCATTTATTCAGGTTTATAGTTAAACATATCCATTTACACATACTGCTTTAAACACAGCAGGATGGAAGCACTGTTCATTTTATCCATCTTAAGTTTTTGCATTTATTTTTCATCTTTTCCCACTGTGCTAACATCTTCAGAAACATTAATGTTTTTGATGCTGTAATATAAATGAATCACCTCAACATTGTGTTGTAAGTCAGTATTTCTCTCCCCCATCTCCACAGTACCTTGGCTTCCTCCCCACCCTATTAGCTTAACTCACACCCCCAGCATTGTGTAGATTTTATCAGGGGTGTTTAAATATGCTACTGTTACTGAGGGGTTAAGCAGGTAGGATGATTGCACTAATAAAAATTGATAAGTAGTCAGGTTATCCTTCCTAATTTATTGCCATGGCAACAGACAGCACATGTGGCTTGTTGCTGAAGAACAGAATGCTAATAATCAAATGTGTCTTACCCAAATGAATATATAACACAGCTTACTAATACAGTGCCTTGACATTGTATACATTACTGAACAACAGCATGCATTAATTCTGCATCTAAGTTACTTGATGCATATGCTCTGGAGAACAGGAAAAATGAAAAAGCACGTCTGATACATCAAAGCTGTTCATTAAAGTAATGTATTTTAAATAGTATATACAGTGAAAGATCCAATTCTCCAACACTTTTCTTGTTTATTTCAGTAGGTGGTTGGTATACTAGGAAAATGAAGTAATGCATAGTCATTGTGAGATGGCATAAAAATAACCAAAACAGCATAGGAGTTCAATTAAGCAATAATCTCAGGGAAAAAATGGTCATTACTAGCAGTTAATGGTTGGTTTGTTAGTTAATGGCCCAAGGCAAAGCTGAAAGCAGTTAAGCCTCTAACAAACTGGTTGTGAATTATGGCAACAATGGTTTTGCTGGGGATTTTCCCCCCATTATCATAGTTTATGATAGAAATAATGTATTTTTAAAGACAGTAGTTTTTACAGAGGATGTTAACTGGAAGTGTGGTGTTTCAAGGAAATAGAAAAATTTCTACCCAAAAGGAACAAAAACATGCACTTTAGATACATATGTAGTATATATTTTATACATGTATAGCCTGTATGTACTTCATATTAAATATAAAACTATGCTATACACATATGTAATATAGTAGAGATTATGTATGAGTGTAATTGTCAATTTGAAAACTTCTGTATCATTGAAAATCCACAGAGTTTATCTGTGTGTACATATACGTATATACATAGGCCTGTATATGTATGGACATTCTCTGTGTTTACTTTATACACACACAGAGAAACACACAGTTTTAGCCTTTCTACCAATGTCCTCTCTATATACTTTGGTCAACTGATAAGGAGAAGAAAGGACATGAGAAAAATCTTTCAAAGTTGGCAAATCAGGTCATCCCACTCATCCCAGTGTTTTACAAACATAAAGCCTCTGGTTCATCTGAAATACTCAATACCATCATTGTTTCTTAACTTGAGATCTCTTGAGATCTCTTAACTTGAGATCTCACCACACTTTGCACATAATCTCAGAATTAGTTTCTTTACAAAGTCTACCTTTCTCTTAAAGGCCAGAGTATTTGCTAGAATCAGAAAAAGCTGTGGACTCAGACTTAGGAGGCTTGAAACAGTTATGCAGGGGAATATAATATTGTATCTCTTTTAACCTAAAGCTTTGTTACGTCGAAATGGATATTTGGTTGTGGAAATTGTTGGGATGCAAGTGCAGTCTACTTCCAGAAAGCAAAAGGGTGATGGGGTTTTAATCAGCTTCCTGGAGATTTAAAATTATGTTGATAAACTGAAATGGTTGGTGAAAATTGCCACGATGTTACAGTAAAATAGCTTTGCAATGAATCTGAGGTGAGGCAATTTCAGATAAGACAGGAAACCATAAAACTGCCATGAACATAAAGCAAACTGTATTTACAGTATGAGTACCATATATTCATTCTGAAAATTTTCATGATTACTGTTCAGTGTTAGATCACTTATTTAGATGCTGGTATAGGTAGGGTGCCAATTCTAGGAATGGTGAATTTAGACTAGATTGTATTCTGGTGCCAGCTATTTTTGTACTATTTTACAAATACAATTTTAAGTTAGATATGAAAAAAATAGAAAAGAAAAAAGAAGACCTTCTTCCAAGGATTTCCCAAAAGTGAAATTTTCCCATAAGATCCTCAAAGGATGAAAATTTGTATAGGAACTTCAGAACTATTTTTCACTTTTGAAAACTATTCTTAAACATGTATAAATATATATTAAAAAGGTCTTAATTTTTGACAAAATTTAAGAAATGAATGGTCAGTCTTCAAATATGCCTATACACTGTCTCAGCTTTGCCGCCTTCCATTTTTTTTTTCAAAGGACTCTTAGCACCATACAATAAAATAAAAGAACTGCCACACTGCATAGTCTCTTTGTAGCCTAGGCTCATTTCTGAACACTGGCAATATTCTGTCCTTCCTGCTGTCCAGCAGAGTTTTCAACTAGTGCTTTAGGATACTTTTTCTTCCTTTCTTATGAGGTACTTGAGACCCACCAGTGAGAGCTGCTTCTCTGAACAGGTGTTACTGGGATTGCAAAGGAAGTTGCTATTGTGTAGGATCTCTGAAAAACAAGTAATTGAACTATGAGACAGTGGGAGGTTGGCAGAGGTGGGAGGAAAGGCTCCTTTTTTAAGCTACTGAATACTGTTATAAACGCTTGTAGCAAGGAAAGAATTCAAAGTTCCTCAGAGATATCAAACAAGTTTTATAGATCAATTTCAGCTTGATGTACCACGAAGAAAAAGGCAGGACCACTCAGCTGAATCACAGAGCCAGGTAGGCACACTTAAAGGATTGGATCAAGAAAAGACTATTTCTAACATTTCCTATACCACTATGTATTCATGTTACATGAGGCTTTACATTGGGCTCAAAATGTCAGAAACTACAGTAGTTTAACTACTTGAAAATGTTAGAGGAAATATTGCCTGCAAGCCCAGAGGCCTGTTATCTTTGACAACTATCTGTACCAAAATAGCTCTTCACCCAGTAGCAGTCTAGCTCTTCATCTTTTTAAAACCACTGAGGTTAGGTCTGACCCACTGATAATATTTCTATTGGGTTTTTTGGTCATTTTAGAAGAACATTACCAGTTCTACTATCATCACTTAACACAGGTTTGGTTTTACCATCTAGGTACTTAAAGGACAGAAAATATCTAGTTGTAGTGACATGACAGATGACTCATGCAGAAGGGTTTACAAAATATGGCTTAAAAGAGCAGCGCCTTCCTCAGTAGTGCATCCTAGGGAAGATCTCCATCCATTTTCACAGTGGTTTGATGCAGGAAATCAATAATGTTAAATTTACAGATTGAGATGTCTTCACTTGTGGTTTTCTGACACTGGACTTCCAAATCATCACAGTAAAGAGCTGCAATGATAAAATGGGTGTTAGCTACCTCAAGGCTGTCTATATCAACAGGACAGGGTGAGACTGGAATGTTTTACTAGCTGTTAGTAAGTTTTATAAATCCCTGATTCACTTACCTGAAAAACCTTTCCTCAAAAATACTTAGGTGCTATGGCCCTTTCTCAGAAAATGGATAGTGGATAAAAGAAATTTAGATTATGTGGACTGAACTGCACCAAGTCTAAATTGAACTTTGTAGATAAGTGGACACCTAACACCACTTAAGTGGCTTTTGGAGTTAGGAACTCTGAGTCAGTGGTATATTCTGTTTTCAGTGTTACTTAGACATCAAGGGCTAAATCCTTGAGGGATGGAGGTATTACAAGGAGGAGTACCTGAAATAGCACACGACTCTGCAAGTTCTCCACGGTGTATAGAAAGATGTTTAAAAGGGGAATACAGAAAGCCAAATAAATAAGGTAACCAGCACTGAAGTCAGCCAGCAGGAGATAAGAACTTGGGGCACTGAAAATAAGTCCTATATCAGACTGCAGATGGAAAAGAGATCCTCCAACTGTAAATGAGTGTGTGGAACCTCTCCTGATACAACGTGAGTAAGCTAGAACAGTCAGGGGCTTTTTTCATGTAAAACAACATATATGAAAATCTAACACTGTTAAGAGTGTTCTTGTAAGGTGTTGAAAGACCCAGGTTTAGTCACCTCTTTGAAACTGACTTTTTTACCTGTGAGTCTGAACAGTCATATTAATGGTTTCATTATAATGTCTGCTAGATGTCAGATCTCAGGGGTTAAACTAGTATAAACAAAATCTATCCCAATCCAGGTGAACACTCTAACCATTGAATTATTTACTAGGACCAGACAGTGGGTTTCATAATTATCTTAGTTCTCCTCTGTGTAAGACTCAAAACCTCAAAAACAACAACCAGTTCTGACTTAGCTGTAAAAATGGGAGTGGAAGACATCTAGGTAACAACATCCCCAGAAACCTGGATTTCAAGGACCTTTATGGACTTAGACACCTAATGTATCATTTTGAGAACTAAGCCCTTTTCTGTATACAGCCCCAGGGCCCTGCTGTACAAAGGTAAAATAAAAAGGCAGCCCTATACCCTGGCGTGAAACGTGTGGTGCTCTATATAGTTCTACTTTTCTGTATATGAAATGATAGCTAGAGATATTTTTTTGACGATATTCAAGCACTAATTAGATGACTTCTCATTTTCAGACACACTGAGCAATTACAAAAAAACCCTAAAGTTCACTGAACAATGAGTTCACAGTACCTCTGAAAAATCACTCCCTTAGTGTTTGCAAAGTACTTTCATGGCTAAAGATGCTGCATAAGTGTTAAGTATTATTAGTGCTATGTGTAGATTATGTTGCCTCAGTTGTGTCAGATCATGTCTAATCAGGATTTTTCAAATAATTCCCCTCTGTGTCTGGAGAGGAAATTAAATCCAAAAGTCTTCTGTACATCTGAAAGTATTTTGTGTTAGAGTTTGAGAGAAGCTAGAGTCAGACATGAGGACGGGGAGGGGGGAGTTGTATTTGTCAGGAGACAGCAGCCTTAGGCAGTGAACTATTTGTTCAAACAGCAGTGAGAAATAGGAGAGGAGTGCGAGAGTCATATATACAGAAAGTATGAAAATAGGGGCAAGAGACAGAAACAGAGACAGAAACATGATTCTGTAAATGAGCAGGGATGGGCAACAAAGAGGAAGCTGAGGAAACAGAATAGTGGAGGATGGGAGGGGAATGGGGCCTTTCAATGGATAGCAGAGTAGGTGCTGAGGAGAAATGGAGCAATCAGAAATCATCACAGAACTGACTGCATGACCTTAATTTCGCCCTCTTGTGCATGCACACCACAAGTCTATCTTTCCTTATGTAATCTCATGCTATTTTTTGCCCACGATGGGCTGTGTCTCAGGGATGCCTCAGAGCTGTGTAGCGGAGGACAGAGCTGCTGAGCATCATGGGCTGCAGGGAGAGACGCTGTTCTTGGGAGTGGGGCTGCCCACAGAGCTGTCCCTCAGCTACCAAGGTGTCTCTTAAAAGAAGGAAAACAACACCTTTTAAACATAATCCTGGCTGTGTCAGCAATGAGAATTTCAGGCTAAAACCTGTGCCTGCTTTCTCGGAACGCACTTCTTGGTGATATAAGAGCTATGGGGCCTTGGGCTTCTTGATAGAGTAAAAAGCATTTTAATCCCAGACTGCTCTGAAATTCACAGATCAGGGAAATTCAGGGATTGATACTCAGAGCTGGGTTTCAGTATACTTCAGAGTGCAACAAGATGACACCCAATGTCACACATCAGCAGAAGAGGATAGGAGTGAATATTGAATAGCTATCCAGTTAGGATATATAATCTCCATATACCATACAAAGATGTTGTCAGATTTAAAATGCTTTATGAAATATAGATAAGCAGTGATTCTGGGTATACCTTGGAGAAGTGGGGAGAGAAAGGCAATGAGAATTTTCCCTTCTCATGTAGGCCTGCTTTGTATGGTGATGTTTTTTCCCTCCAGTTTTTTCATAATCATCCTCATTTCCTTCTCTCAGTTCACATGCCTTTCTGCCTTATTCAGATCCCTCTTTTTCCAGGTTATAGTAGAGAACTTCCAACTTTCTTCCCATTGCCCAGGAGCAGCAGGTACAGTGTTGGACTCCTGGCACAAGAGAGATGTCTTTAATCCTTCTGTCCAAGGAAATGGCAGCCCTTGAGTTTCGGGCAACCAGAATTGGAAGAAAAGCTCTGGTTCACCTCTACACTCTAGATTGCAAGGTACATAGCTCGGGTGGAATTGTCAAATAATTATTTGCCAGATTGTGGTTGAAATAGTAATATGAGAAAAAACATAGCCTTTTTGAAGGCAGCTACAATTGCTAACATTTAACAATTTTTTAATCAATTGCAAAAAAATATCTTATAGAAGGAAGATGGTAATATCTATTCCACTATCATTAAAAAGTTACATAGCAATGAGCAGATGTAAACACACTGCTGAATGTGATATAGGCATCTACACTATATAGGAAAACAGAAACAGACATGCTCAGTGCAGAAGTTAACAGCTAGTTTCTCCCAGAAGATGAGCAGATATTATAAGCCAAGATTTTTGAGAGGTTTTGACAGTCTCCTACAGTATGCATTTTTCTAACTAGGAAAAACATCTCATTCACCTTTTGAAGATGTAGTATGTTTAAGGCTAAGCTGTAATTAGTACATGAATTGATTTTGTGGTAGGAATTGAATGCTTCAAAACCAAAGCTATGAGATGGGACAGGGAAGAAGTTGTAATTTAACAAGAGAATGAAAATATCTGTGGTAAGTATTGAATTTGCAGGCAATATTGCTAGATAAGGGGAGATAAAAGGTGGTGATTCTTGGAGAACAGCTGGCACCAGGTGGGACTTGCTGGATGAGGTTTGAAACTGGGAGACTGAGACTGCCAAATGAGGAAGGAAAGCAAGTGGTGGAGGCAGTCCTGGAGAACAGGAGGCCAGGGTTGGAAGCTAGGAGGCAGATGGGCTTATCTGCTGGAAGGAATATGCAAGCTGTAAAACACGCCTTTAAAATAACATTAAAGTAGCAAAATAGCACAATTAAAAGCTGTAAGGTACAGATTAAACCTGTGCAAACAAAATTTGTTGTGGAAGTAACTCCTTAGGAGTTCTGCTAAGTGCAGAAGTCCTCCAGCAGAGGCTATAGGGAAATCACAGTCTTTAAGGGTGGTCATATAAGCAGCCTTTACTTCTTGTGGTTGGAACCATGTATGCATTTCTCCTCTTACCATCACCTCTTACTTTTCTTTGAGTGGAGTCCAATCTCTTACTGAGGTGATGAGGTTATACCCATCTCTCCTACAAGAGAAAGAAATCAGAGAGACTTCTCTTTACCCGTCTTTAGTGGATGATGTGTGTGTCACTCCCAGCGCTTAAATTAATCCCGTGGCAATTCTCTGATGCTATGGTCTGTCTTTGTAAGGGAAATCCCTGTTCAATTATCAGCTTCTATTGGAATCATTCAGTTGATTTCAGCAGGGAAGGAAGAGCACAGCCAGGTCAGAACTTTTTAGTGGATGCTAAAAAATGTAGGAGCAGCTAATAGTGTTCTAAAGGAGAGGTTTTGCTGTGTACAGCTTTTATTCTGAAATAGAGAACAGTGTCTTTGTCTGGGTTGAGGCAAAGAAAAGGGTATGTCTCTGCTACTGTTTGAGGCAGTCTCTGCAGGTGATACAGAGAGTGAAAGGTGGCCAAGAGAGTGTCCCCTGTATATGAAGAGATCTCTAGTTTTCAACTTCTGGTTTCATTAATTGATAAGTCTCTTATTATTGGTAAGACTCTATAAATGAGAATGAAAAGGGGATCCATCCCACAAACTCAGCCCTACCTACTCCCTAAAATAATAATAAAAAAAAAAGGGAAGAAAAAAATAAAGCTCTAAAGAGAAGAAATGGAGCCTTGTGCAAAGGTGTGCTCAGCAGCTCTGTTGTTTTTCTTTGATTTTTCTTAGGCAGAATTAATCTTCTGGAATGCAAGTAAATCTTCAAAAGGCAATTTTTCCTTTGGAATGCAAATTGTTATAGTGATGCTTCCCATACCACTGAGGGAATACGGTAATGTTCCTATGCACTGATCCAACTATTTCCATTTACAGCAATCAAATACTCATAGACTTATCTTCATGACGCCCTGTGAAACAGATACACATTGGAATTGGAGTTTTACTACTAGGGACACTGAGGCAAAGTTTACAATCCATGGCCTTCCAGTCACTGGTGAATGTGTTCAGTTTCTGCTCAAACCTACTCCTGGACAGCTAGTGAACTGCTTAACAGCTGTTAAAATTTCCTTATGTGGGATCAGTAATTACATGAAATAAATGTATGGGCATACTTACGTCACCATAAGCTTGTTCTGAAGATCAGATCTGGTGACTGTTTACACTGCTGACCACTGCATCTGCTTGCATGAGCGGGTTGGCATCGGTCTTCCTTGTGGTCAGCAACACTCTGGAGGAACAAAACCTTAACATGCTTTTAGCCCATCTCTAGACATATAGCTTAGAGTTAGCAATAGCCTCCTTTGTCTGCCTGAAGGTATCCTGAAGTCATCTTTTCCCAGGCATAACATTTTTCGAGATTTTTTGGGTTGGCTCCACACACCCCAGCAATGTGAGTGAGAAGAACAGGGATCCCAAGTTCATGCTCAGGTATATGCTTGAGCTTTCTCTTCATCAGTGAAAACACAGTTTTGTAGTATTGGGGCTGAGTCTTTAATTTCCTAGGTCCCTGTAGCCTGCCTTTGCTACATAAATTTATGTCCTTCTTTCTGATGAAATTTTGGAAGGACCTGAGACCATCCCTGTGGGGACAGGTTTTGTCTGAGTTTTATTTGTGTATGCCAAGGTTGGAGGCACTGCTTCCAGTGATAAATATCTCCATTTCAAAGTGGGAAGATGCAGGAATATCTGCTGAGATAAATGTATCTGTTGTACAAAATTAATGCTGTGGAAGAACTGATTCACACATCACGTTTGTGCCTGTAGTTTAAATTAGAGAGTGCTTTTCACAATTTTTTTGGAGGTGTAGTGTGAGAGGAAATCAGACTTTGTGGGAGAAGTTTGTTACTCAGAAGAAGTGTCAATCTTCTGGCACTTAAATCTTCTCATATATAGCTAAAAATGAACTGTTGGATCTTTTTCAAGCTAGAAACCTAGCTGACCTTAGAAACAGCAGTCTGATAATATTGGCTGTAAATGTAGTTATTGAAATAAATGTTTTGTTAAACCTGTAAGTGGGAGAAAAGTTCATGTTTTATTGATCTGTTGTTCACTCTGTTTTGAACTTAGTGGTTTGGTACTAACCCTTCATGCAGATATTGATTATTTAGTAGAACAAGGACAAAAAAATTATGGGAGTGGAGGAAGTTTGACAGGCCGAGCTGTTTAAATTCGTTAAAATACCCACTGAGAAAATCTGAGAGGCCTTATTCAATGGAAAGACCAAGGCATATTTACATGGAAATGCATATGATTGTGATTAATTTGAGACATTAAAATTGTGTGAATGATAATTTATTAGAAAGGGAAGACCTAATGGCAATGGAGATGTAAACTAGAAGCAGAAATCCCTTTCAGTCTACAGATAAATAGGCGAACTATTTTAAAATATGCTAAAATTTTAAAATATTTAAAGGGAGCCAATTCTAAAGATCATTATCAACATTTAAGAAGATTTCCCCCCTCTTTTTACATCTGTCCTGTCTTTAATTTTGCTGTTCTTAATATTAACCATGTTGCTGAGTTTTCAGGGCTAACCCTCAGATTTTCATAACGCTCTTACATGAGGAGAAGTATTGATTTCCTTATTTATAATCTGATTTTATTAACGTGTAGAGTAAGTCAACATAGAATGAATCTAGAATTCACTGCCACAAGGTGCCACCAGGCTCAGTGGGATTCAAAGAGTGATTATGCACTTAAATACATAGTGAGAACTTCTGTGGTTTCACTTCTTGTAAGAATGATCCTATGATCACACTTTCTTTTCTTTAAAAGCTAAAGCATGACCCCTAAGTTTCAAAGTGGAGATCCGGTTTGCATTGTGACGATATTTGTCCTATAGGTACATTAATCCTTCTCTTGATTTCTCACCTTTTTTCTTTGAAAGACCACAGATTAAATACTGGATTTGATATATCACCAGTGTGATGAGGAAATGAAAATTCTGGTGTTGCTATCATATTAATGTGCATGCTCTTTTTGGGACTTCAGTTTGGATCCTTTGTTTTGTCTTTGTTCCTGCTGGTATTGTTTCTGACAAGATTTCTTAGTGGTGTGTATTGAATCTTAATGCTATCAGTGCAATCCTGTATCTCCAAACTCAATACTCCAGACTATATTAATTTTTAGAGCTGAATAATTTGCAGTGATATTTTATGGGTTACATTGCATTAATTCATTAAAAATATCAGGGTCTACATATACCATGGCATCAGGGAAGAATACTATGCAGAACTCAGTATGGAGATCCAGTGGTAAAATCCGAGATTTCACATTTTTGTGGGGTCTGATTTTCCATGCCACTCAGTTAGATAGATGAGGTTTTACACGTGGGAGATAAGGCACCACATTTGAACTCAGATTTATCATACTCTGTAAAAGCTTATTTAGAGAATGACAATGTAGATATCTGAATTATGTTATGAAACATAATAGTACATACACCAATAATAAATTTAGAAGGAAAGGTCTTTTAAAGTGTAAAAGTATAAGAACCTATCTTTTTCTTTTCCATTTTTTGTCTTTTTTTCTTGACAAGGTTTTCACTATACGCCATATGCGGTCATGTGCACAATAAACTGATTGCTCTTATTCCTTTATTTGATGGCACAAGAATCCACTGGAGAAGCTGGAGTTTCCAGCTGTACCTTTTCTCTTTGATAAAAATATATCCATCTTGCTCCTTCATGTAATGTGTTGCAGTTTCCTTTGCTTCTTCACCAATGAGGTTTTTTTTTCCTATGTTTTCTTTTTTCTGTCATTTCTAGAACAGAAACCCCTCCCTATATAATATCCCTAGAGCTACTATGAAATCACCTGAAAAAATAAATGTTACCGTGTTGTCCCTGATGACTTTTGTCACTGTATGCATAGGTGAATTGCATTATGCCAGGGAAGAGTACTGTGAAGAACCACCAGCAGAGGATATCCCTTCCAGAATTTCCAGGTTGGGGTGCATAATACAGCTGATCCACCCCTTTCTTTTTGCTTTGCACTCAGGAGAGTGGAAGAATGGGACTGTAACCTTCCCCACAGCTGTGTGTGCATCCTTGCATCTTTTCTCCTCCTGCTTATTTAGGAAGCAAGCTGCTCCTAAGAATTGCCTCACTGGCTTGCTCCTGACTACCTAGAACAGACCAGCTTCTTGTGGTCCTGTGCTGATGAGGAAGGAATGGTTATGAGTTGAATGCTGAATTAAACAAATCCCAGTAATTGAAAATCAATATTTTTCTCAAGCTGCCATCTGCAGGTGTTTAGCTGCAGACCGCTGATGCAGTAGCTGAGCCTTACGCATGAGATGCTGAGACACTGCTGGGAATTAATTGGTGAATTAATTAGAATAAAAAATGAGCAAACAGAATGAGGTTCAGGAAGCAGGTCTATCTGTGTGGATATTTTCACCATAGGAGTCTCCCTTTACCCTGCTGGGCTCCTGGTGTCTATCTATAATCCAGGGTAAGAAAGTTCAGAGCATGCAGTCCTCTGAAATAGCTGTCAGCACTTTACTTAAACATTGAAGACTGTCATAACCTAATCCTTTGCTTGTATAGCATGATTCCCTTTCAGGCATACTGAATAAAGTTAACAGTCACTTACATGAAGGAAGTAGATTGTTCTATAAAGCATAAACACCTTTAAATTCAGTTTTAAAATTCCCTTGCAGCTGGTTTACATTTCTTTGTAGAAGACAAAAGTAAAAATGTGTTTACCATTTTGCCAGATACTTCTGAGAATGATAGCATTACAACTGCAGGTGTGCAGATGCCGATTATGTCTTTTGTAGGCTAGATAAAGGAATAGCAATAGTATGATGTTTGTAAATATTTACTGCAGCTAAATTCAATATTTCTCTACCATGTTACTCATCCAGACTAACAGGGATATTTAGAGTTTGTGGAGAAGAAGCCTTATTTTTTTCCCCATCTCCTACCATTTACATGGTTCATCTGTTTCACTTCCTTTTCCAGCATCTGCTTGTCACCTCCATGTACTGGTTCCTGAGCTACATTTCTGACTGCTGTCTGCAGGACTCAGTAAGGCTCCCTTGCAACCTTCAGTGTCATGCTCTGCTCTGCCTCTTCCAGGATGTACTTCACACCCTGTAAGCAGAGAGAAAACCGCAGGGTGAGGTAAAGCTGGCACTAAGAATCTGCTTGCAGTAGATGAAAAAGGTTCACAATGCCCCAGTACCTGAAATAACTCGAGCTTCTAAAGTTCATGTGAACAGCAGAAAAACAGTCTTTGAAGGTACTTTGAATGCTGTTTGCAACCAAATGACTGAAAGATGCAGGTTGAGAGCACAAACTGAACGAAGATAAGGGGCTACTACAATATTGTAGCAATAAACACGTAATAATGCACGTCAGTGCAGCTGTGTCAAAGATTTTAGAAAGGCAGAAAGGAATGAAGGAGTAGGAAAGATGAGAATATAAAAGATTACTTGGCAAAATGAAGAAAATTCTCAGCAATATTTACAAAGATCTCTTGCCTTCATCCCTGAAAAGATAAAACCTCCTAGCTGCCCTAGCTGCCACGTGGGCTACACAAAATCTTTCCTTGGAGAGCAGACTTTAGTTACCTCACATCCAAAATCAGAAGAGAGAAGAAAGAGCTACTATAGAGGAAGAGGGAAAAATATATTAACCCAGGGGATCATTCCTAGGCAGAGAGCATCCTCGAGCACATAAACTGTCGTCTTCCTTGTCTGTATTAGTAAGCACACACATACGCTTCTGGAGCCTGCCACTGCATTAAACTTCTGCAGAGGGAATATCAGACAAGTCAAGAAGACCTGTGCAGGGTAGAAACTTGGAAAAGAAACATTTTGCTATTTTAAAAAATGGATTCATAAAGATACTAAAATTAGATCCTCAAAATCCTGTGCTTGGCTCAGCTCTGGCTGTCAGAGAGAGTCTGAGTCTGATAGGCAACTAACTGCTGAAGACCTCAGATATCTAGATGATTTTACATCATGCATGAACTGGGCAACCCCACAGAATCTGCAGAGGTTGTCTCCAGCTGCAAGCATTGTTTAGAAGAATCAGAGGCTGGGGCATCTAATGTCCCATTTGATCATGGTCCACCTTAATCAGAGAGGCAAGACTTTGTGAATAGCCATTGGGAATTCTAGGAAAGAGAGAAAAGATCGGAACTTTTATTGAACTGATAGCACAGAAACTGTACAGGACCCAGGCAATTTTCCCCAAAAGCCATAGCCCAACACTGGCTGATTGTGCCTCTGCTACATCATCCAGTTATTGTGCCTTTTATTTGACTCTACTGTGTTTGAATAATTATTTTCATTAGACTTTGCTTCTGTGTAATGGAGTTTCGCCATAGGGGCTCAATGACAAAAAATTCTCTTTCTCTTGCCCAAAAAACTCCTGATAATATCTTACTGCAAGATTCCACCAAAATTTTAGCTACAGCTGTCATATTGTAGTCGTCTTGAAGATGATGGCAACAGTTTACATGTAGCATTTATGAAAGACCAATTTCTGTTTTAGCTTTATAAATTGTTGCATATTTTACTTTAGAAGTCAGTTGTCTTCCTGACTCTGCCTTTAATATTCTCACATTGGATTCCTTCATAACACAGTGCATTTTGAATTGCCAGTAACATGGTCAATGCAGCAGACATTACCTTGCCTGAGCTATTTTCTGGTGTGGGCTGTGCAGGCAATGCCCTGTTAAACAGACTCCTTGATAGAGTGGACCAGTAACAATAAGAAAATGCTCTTTTTGGCTTCCGTCTGACCTTTCTTCACAGGCTTCATGAGAGTTTTCTCTACCATAGTGACAACACAGGCATTGACATAATTACACTTCAAACACAGAATTGAAAATAACAATTTAATAGGTATTCCTATAATGCTTTTCATATTTGAATCAACAGCCACTTTTGATTTCTGACAAGAGAAAATATTTCATTTCCAAACACACCGCAGAGATGAAATTTTTACTATTTATTATTCTGTTCTTTATCCTTTGCCAGCCTTATTAAAAAAAGAAGAGATACCATCAGCCCTTTTCTGTGACCCTTCTTCTCATCAGTCATCTAAATCACACTACATTCTGCTTTTTAAAAAAAATCAAATGGATGAAGAGATAGAAGCAATCTCAGAGGAAACTGTGTCAGTGAGACTGGGAAGTGGGATGTGATATTAGAAGATCCCAAAACAAAGTGAAACATATGGAAACTCCACCAATGCCACAACAACTGCTGAGGGTTGTATGCAGAGGAAACTCAGGAAAAGCACAAAAAATTTAAGATCGAATTGATTGCAGTGTTAAGTCTGCTTGTCTAAATTTCCAATGTAGTAATCTATTTTATATGACAGTGTCTGTCTGTAAAACAGACTTTCACAATGTGCTAAGTGACAAAAAACAACCTGGCAAAACATGAGCCTGCCAGTTGTACCCTATAAAATGATTAAATAAAAATGACATTATAGGGTTCTATATTCCTTTTCCTACTGATTTCCAGCTCAAATTTGTTCTGCTTTCCAACTGAAGAAAAAAAAAAAAAGTTGTTATTCCACCCTCCACCTCCCAGTAGCCAGTTCTATAAGCACTTCCTAGAACTGGGAATTAAGCCAGGATTGTGTTTTGGTTTTGATTTAGATATTGCATTCAGCAGTGTTAGTAATGCAGGTGCTGCTGGCCAGATTAGGTCTATCGGGACACCTGTACAGTCCCTTATATTTTCATTATGCTCTTAGTGAAGGTTTCACCATGTAGGGAAGGTATAATCAGAAGACTGTGGGTTTGCATGAATGTAGCCAGTGATTTCAGGCAGACAGCTGTGTTCAGATGCTGTAAAATATAAGATAAAATGAACCAACCCTGACCACTAGATTCAGGGTTTGTTTGTAAAGGGAAAAGAAGTGGAAATCTATTTACTTTGAAATGGTGGCATACGACAGCCAAAAATAAAGAAACCTGATCTCCCTTTTAATCACCTGTACTTTTAAGGCAGAAACACAGACTGTAAGAATGCTAAGAGGATATTTCTTGGGATCAATATTTGCTGCAGGTAGTCCTTTTTATTCTACAAAAGCCTGATTTTTGTATTCCTAGATGTTAACTTAAAAGTTCTCTTAGAATCATCTACAAGCTATTGTAATATTTTCTAATTTTCTGGTTAGAAGTGCTCAATATTTTAACAAATGTGGAATATTGCACTCGGCCACACCAGATCCCTTTGTCTGTGGCTATGGTTAGACTTCTACAGATCTGGTCTCTGGATGCTTCTTTCAAACACCTAAAGGTCTTGTCCTATGTTATGTGCACATAGTATGTGAATATCCATAATGCTACTCTTCCACCAAATATAACAAGATTTCTGCTGCAAACCAAGTAAAACAAATCTTGAATGTGGACAGAAGGGAATATATCAGTCAAAGTGTAAATTCTTGCAGATAAGGTATTAGCTGGAAGTTTTGCTACATTTTATTGATCATATATGTAAAGCAATTAGTGAAAATATTCATAAGTAATAAATATTTCAGTCACTTAAGGCAGTAATACCCTCTAGTTTGCCAGTAGACCGTAACTCCTCAAACCAAAAAACTTTCTGCAAGCTTTTTCCTAATTATTCAAAGCATTGTGCTTAAGATCACTGAGCCAAGACATTGTTTTAACTGTCCATGTGTCATAAACAGTTAAATTCAGATATATCAGCATTTTGACTTGCTCAAGACACTATCCAGTATCTCTGAATGTTTTCAGAAAAAGAGACTCTTAACTCAAAAGTCTGCTGACAGAATTGACATGAGTGGATCACATCAAGCACAATATGTTGTTCCTTATTTGGAACTGTACATATTGTTTTTCTTCCTCTGTGGATGTTTATTTGAAGGATGAATAGGTCACTCTTAGCAGGAGAGCTCATCATATGAGTGCCAGATACAGAGGACAGATGAGTCAGTTCCACACAGACTACAAATTATGCATGCAGGATAAAAGTATATTAATATTTGCATTTGACCTAAACTTCAACTTTCAAAATATGTTTAAAAGAAATTATTATGAAATTCAAAAATTATTCTGCAGAAAGGAAGCAGTTCAAGCAACACAGCTGAAGAACAAAGAAGTCTCTGCTGGTAGGAAAAGAACACACTGAGAATGAAATACTGTACGTCACTGTGCATGAGCTCAAGCCTATATTTAATACACATTTTGAAATGTGTTTATCTGATGCATGATTGATTGATACTGCTGCAGTGTTCAGATCTCAGCCACTGTCCAGTCATTGCTTGTCATTGTAAAATATGGCTTGGGGTAGAAAAAAACCACATTTCTTTTGTGGATGGCAGTACAAAACTTTAATTTTTTTTATTAAACCTTCATGTTTTGGTCACAGAACTGTTACTGACTGCTTTTTTCAATGTGTACGAATGAACATGAGGTGGGAAAGTCACACAGCTCCTTACAGGAACTGCAGTAAAGTCTAAAAAAAGAAAGCTGCAGTGAATAAGAGCACAATGCTGCACATGACACTCATATCTGTATTCTCTCTTCACTGTCTAAGAAATGGGAACTACTGGACATATGACCCAAAATTTCTTTGCTGTTTTGCTGTAATACAGGCATGTTATTTGCAACATGTGCACGGATTTCAGAAGCATAACAGATGATGAATAGTATACAAATAAACATGAAAATAGGTGAGGCATATTTGCAGCAGAGTTCCGGGGTGATGGGGATTCTGATGTGCACATGTTCACCAGTTAAAATGGAGCCACATATACTAACCATCTCAGGAGGAAGGCTAGTGATCTTGCAAAGAGTCTCATGAAATAAAAATGTATGTTTCACTGCTGGGGAGGCTGTTGTCTGGGGGAGTGAGGGGAGAAGAGAGGGTATTAGTCATTTTACTATGTCAGCTAATTATACCCATTCTTATCCCATTTAAAAGTAATTGGGAATGGGAATGTGGCTTCCCTGAATGACCTACATTACCAGCAGTTCTCTGTATTCCTCCTGGGCAGAGCATTTTAATAACTGCAGAATTCCAGACAGTGCTGTGACTTCATTAGGTCCAGAGCTGTGATGGGAGAGGCCCCTAACAGACTGGCTGTGACCATAACCTCACGTAAGCATACAAAGGTCCTTTCTTCTAACCCACTTGCTCAGCAAAAGACAGAGAGACCTCGACAAATTAGACGATTGGGCAATCACCAACTACATGAAGTTGAACACGGGAAAGTGCCAGACTCTTTCCAGGGCAACCCTGGATGTACAGACAGGCTGCGGAATGAGAGGCTGGAGAGAAGCGCCACGGAAAGGGACCTGGGGGTCCTGGTCCATGGCAAGTTGAATGTCAGTCAGCAGTGCCCTGGCAGCCGGGAGGGCCAACCCTGTCCCTGGCATCGCCAGCCAGGCAAGGGAGGGGATTGAACCGCTCTGCTCTGCACTGGGGCAGCCTCACCTCGGGTGCTGGGGGCAGTTTGGGTGCCACAATATAAAAAAGACATTAAACTAATAAGACGTGTCCAGAGGAGGGCCACGATGATGGTGAAGGGCCTTGGGGGGGAAGCTGAGGTCACTTGTCTTATTTAGCCTGGAGAAGAGGAGACTGAGGGGAGACCATTGCAGTTACACCTTCCTCACAAGGGAAGAGGAGGACAGACATTGATCTCTTCTCTGTGGTGACCTGTGACAGGACCCGAGGTTGTGACAGGGCCTGAAGTTGTGTCAGGGGAGGTTTAGTTTGGATATCAGGAAAAGGCTTTTCCCCAGAGGATGGCTGGGCACTGGAACAGGCTTCCCAGGGAAGTGGTTACAACACCAACCCTGAGAGAGTTCAAGGAGTGTTTGGACAGTACTCTTGGGCACATGGTGTGACTCTTGGGGATGGTGCTGTGCAGAGCCAGGAGTTGGACTCCGTGTTCCTGATGGGCTCCTTCCAACTCAGCTTATCCTGTGATTGTGTTATCAGCATGCCATGTAAGTGCTGCTAGCTCACCATGCTTTCAATGATCTAGGATATTAAGGAGATCTGACCTTCTGGTCAATGGTCAGATCAATAATTAGGTGCAACTTGGAAATGCTAGCATCTTCAGGACAGAGCATTTAGACCCAACATCATGTGTTTTGGTTTGGTTGCTAATAAAGCCAATTCCACGCTTTAAATGTGTTAAGTTAGGCTTTATTTTGAATGTGTAATCTTTGTCTGGAATAGGATCAGAAGAGCAGCTGCCAATTTAAATTGTGGTACTTAGGGAAAAAATAATCCCTGACACAATTTATAAACCAGAGATACTCCTAGTGGGAACTTTGGAGGAGGGGGTGTTGCTGAGAAGAGATGAGTGGGAAAAGGAATGAGTTCCAGAATGATTGCTCTTGAATTGATGGTGTTCTAAGAGCAAGATATGCTTGCCAAATCCCATCTTCAACTCCTGTTGCCAAACAAATAGAAAATTGAAGATTATGGCTTTCCAAAAGATTATATATGGCTTCTCCAGCAGGTAATGTTAGTTAAGTTGTGCAAACCTGAGTTTGGATGCCATGTCTGCACTGATGTCAGCAAGTGTTAGTGCGCTGTGTTATCTCTGTCTGTATAATTAGGTTGTAAATGGTGACCTCCTCTGTGCCAATAGACAGTGTCTCCAAATAGTCATCACCAGCTAGTTTGTTTTGGTGATCATATCACTTAAAAGGAAAACCAAAAAAACCAGTGGGAAGATTTATTTTCTGCCTTTCCTTTCTTTCATACTTTTTCTCACTGGTATAACTTATACTCTATTTTTTGTTCTAATTTTAAGCACATATGGGCATGACAGATTTTTAATGAAAATCTCAGTGCCTGAATACCTGTTTCTGACACTTTCATACAACATCCCATGGAGAAGAAATAGACCTTAACATATGTCAAAAGCTGTGTAATCCAAAGAGTAAGTGTGAAGGCATTCTAAGTGATACAGCTCTCTTTTCCAGAGCTGTAAACAGGTTGGGTAAAACTTTAAAGTAAAAGACCTTTACCTCCTTCTTGTTCTTTCCTCACTTACTGGTAAGATTGCATAACAGGACAGGTCACTGCAAAGCAGATTTCCACCAATCTGCCCCTTAACCAATCTGTTTTTTTGTTTGTTGGTTGTTTTTTTGTCAGTTTTTTGTTTGCTTATTTACTTGTTTGTTTGTTAAAAAAAGAATGAGACAAATTTCCTTTAGGCCCTATGACGAGTAAGTTCATAGGTAAGTTTGATAGTCTTTTTCAATTCGTTTGCATATACAAATCTTTCAAACCTTTCAACTCCCTTTGGTGTCTGGCTGTGAACAATAACTATGTTTGCTGGTGTATGCAGTACTATATGCTTCTGCAGTCCTTGAAACTGTAGGAAAATAGTCTCTTTAAATCTCTGTTTGCAAGAAAAAATGAAACATCTGCTAAACTTGAGTATCTGATTGGATGTGGTTAGCAGCAGAGAAATTTAAAGTGAAAAATCTACAGGTCTGGTCAGTATCCATGCTTGCAGGTCACTTCTGTCACATAGCCCTTAATTAACCCCAGGTTACAGGACCATTTAGCACAGAGCTGTGGTTACTTTCCGAGTGTCAAACAATTTTATTTGGAAGAAATTGCCACAACCCTCTTTATACAGAACAAAAAAGACACTGAGACAGGAAAAGAACACACCTCTCACTGCCTTTTTTTCTCTTACACTAGGTTACAGCAATGCTATGAGGTCCAGAGAGGAGTGAGTGACATTTGTATAGACGATGTCTAAGACCGAACCAGGAATAATTTCTGCATTTGTGAGGAAGGTGCAGTGTGCATAGCTTACAATGGGGCTGCTTTGATGAATAAAACAATATTTCTGCAGTTTCAAGGGCTTTCAGTTCCATAAAGCCTTCTATAAAATGTCCAGGGTCTCAGTGAAGTTCTTCCCATCTCACCTCCCTGTGCAAATCTGATGTAAAAAGCAGCTTAACAAGGCCATTTTAAGGAAGTACAATACAGTGAGCATGGATGTAGCTTTCCTTCATCTTCTTTTTACACATGGCTAGATACTTTGAGCGAGTTTACTGATGCATTTCCAGGGTCATTGGAGTCTTGTCTGTCTTCTAACACTGACATCCCTTCTCTGTCAGCACTGGGAATAGTCTATACCACCTCTGCAAGGGTAACCCATTAGGAACAAGTATAAATTAATTAGGAATCTGCTTAACAACACAAAACACTTGGAATGAGCCTCTACCATTATTTTATGCCAAAATTCCCATTAAAGTAGGAAAAAGATTAAACCATTAGTTAGAAAATGGATCTGTGGTGGAGCAAGTCATTCAAAGTGTTTAAACTGACTGCTGTTTGCTTATTGGTCTGTTTTATTTTGTTAGGCTTAAAAAATCTAGTGAGCCAAAAGTAAGCAAGCGAACAAAATATTATTCCCTAAACTAATAGTGAACTTCCATACTTTGCTGTTGGCTGAATTGTTCACTGCATAAAATAATATTGGCTGTGAGAACAATGGGCTCTATAATACTTGCAGTGCAGTCCAAATTTTTAAAGCGCTTTTTATTAAGTTTTTCAGTTTCCTAGGTGTCCGGACATCTAGAAACACCACTGTTTTATTTCAGGCCTCCTGAGGTGAATTTGCATTGAAATGCAACATCATGGTGTGATGATGTACATCAGAATGTGACTACATGATGCAAAAATGCAATGTCATCACCTGATGAGATGCTATGAGGCATATATACAAATGTTGTGATTCAGCAGTGCAGACCTACAGCGCTTCCCCTCTCCCCATAAGATAAATCCAGAAGGTATCACTCATGTTTCACACTGAGCACATTGCCTGCAGGATGATATTGTGGCAGTGACAGAGAACAGGGTGGAGAAAAGAGCAGGGGACCCATAACAGGTGACTGATGTGTGTACAAGTGTGTGTTGAACTGATTTGCAATGACTATTGGATATTAAAGAACGTATTTGAAAAATAGAAGGTAGCATTTTAAAAAATGTAAGTAACTATGTCTACTTTTCCAAGGGGTGTTTATCCAAGTATGCCTAGCTTGAAGTTGCTGCTGCCAGGGAAATGTACTTATGTTGCTAAAGTGCAAAGCATAAAGTGCAAAAATACTTGGTTCTAAGTGTTGTCTACCTAGAACCTTCAAGCTATTGCTAGCCAGAAAGCAGCAACCAAAGCTGGTTCAGATATAGTGAGCATAATGTAATATTACCACTACTCTACAGGGGTAAAATGCTTCATAACCTCAGTAATATGGGCAATTAGGACGATAGTTGTTTGTTAAGACAATTTGTAAATGTTCCCAAACATCGGTATTTCTAATGCTGTTGTATGAACTGACCTGCGGCACTCTTTAAAATCACTCTGAAGGAAATGTTGTGTATAAATGTTAATGTCTTCTTTAAAACATAAAAAAATAAAAAGCTGGGGAATAAAAATGTTTATATATGTTATTAATATTAAATATTTAAAGGGAATTTCTCTTTTGAATATATAATGACATATATTTGAAAACTGCAGATGTGAGTTTTCAGATAAGTTTGTTTTCTGTTATTGCAACTCTAGCCGACTTGGAAGATATTTTCTTTCTTTCAGAGAAATCTGCCTACCCAGCTGAGTTTTCCCAAGGTCACCAGTTCTAATTAACATGCAGTTTTCATAGTTGGTTGATGAAACTGTGAATCATTAAAGCCTTAAAATGTGTAATATCATCCTTAGTAACTCTTACCTTTTCATATACTTCATGAATATATCTTTCGCTTCTTCCTGCTGGGAAAAAAAATAGGTATGAGCATAATGATAAGGAAAATGTGGGTATATACCTGTGGGTATTTTTTTCCTGTCACCTTTGCTCCTGCCAAGCTGTTTCATACAACTGATTTTTTTTTCCACTCGAACTTAACATTTTTAACTAAGTTTATCTTCTAGCCAAGATAAGTCGTATCAAGCATTGCCCAAGTCCACAAAGGAACTTAGAGCTTTTCCCTGCAAAAGTATACTGTTGGTTAAGGATGTTACCTGTTCACGTTCAATAGACCCTATAACTTAAAAAGATAACAAGTTTATACTTGATCACATTTTTCCTACATCGGCTACGGCCAGAAGGACCTAGGCTCCTTTGACTGGCTATTTAACTGTCTTATGTTTTGTCTTGTTCTTCTGTTTATGTCTTGATTATTTTTTTTCACTTTCTAGTGCTTTCCAAAGGAAAAATGATTTTAAATGAGTTACAGTAAGTACTGTAGAGGATATAAATTTCTTTCTGTTTGGGAGTAGTGCGTCATATGTGCTCAGGTAGAGGAAAGGCATTTTCAATTTTCAGGCATAATGTTGGTCAAGAGTGCCTGCTGATTCATTCTGAGGAGAGTGAGTCAGACAAGCTAAATTAGGTTTCTGCTCTGAATCATCCTCTATAGGAGACTATCTTACTCTGCTGACTATAGACAGAGCCTAAAGAGATTAGTTATACCAGGCTAAAATTGCACTTCGTCGATACCCATTTCCTAACTGTCCTTTTCTGAAGTCCTTTCTATTCTGAACCCCAAGAGCTAATGGATGAGAATAAGGTAGCTGACATTTGACATTTGCTTGTTCTTGAAGAGGGGATAAATGTGGAATTTATATAATTCCCAAAGTGTTCTTCTCCAATATTTTTGTATAGCAATAAATCTACTCTTTCAGTAGAAGCACAATGTCTTGAAGTAGTTGAAAGAGTTCTTCGAAATTGCAATTATATTTGTAACTTCTCATGTTTATTTTACAAAGTATAAACACAGCTGCCCTTAAAATATGAATACAGAATCCTTAACAAAATGGGCAAACATCTGCTCTGATTCTGATAATAATGCCTTGATATTCATGTCAATAATCTTTGGTTATTTTTGTTGACTGTTTAGTCTAGATGATGATAAATGGTCAAAGCTAATAGTATTGCAGGTGGATTACAGCTGTCCACTAGTATACAGAACAAATATTTCACCAAAATTGTCTCTATAAATCATTTAAAGTCATACTCCAGTTTTTCTTCCACTTGAACTTCATCTAGAACAGTTTAAATTTATATAACTATATAGTTATCTGTTTAGCTATATCTTTATATATGCCTCTAAAAATGATTAGCAAAAGCATCATAATGTACATATTTTACCACTCCAAGCCAAGAATATATCTTTATTTTGTGGTAAAATATAAGATGTCTCACCTTTTCGAAATAAGGCATTTCTAGTTTTCTCAGTCCAACTTGGAGCTTTAGAGTCGTGGGCAAATCCCTTTTTAATTTTCCTTAATGCATTTTTAAGCAGTACTTTTTACCCTCATCTAAAGAAGTTCAGAGTTCCCAAGTCCTATTCTCAGAGACAGAAGCAGAAGAACAAGGCAGATTTATATGACAGGGCATAAAGAAATAACCTTCACTAGCCCAGGCCCTGTGGACTATATTTTGAATTGTGTGTACCAGCCGTGCCACTCTTCAGCCTCCCTTCTCCCATTGATATCGCAGTTGCATCCAGCTTTGACAACATTTGTGTATTATCAGGGTGTTGATGTGTGGCACCATTTTTATGACTTCTTTCAGTTTGCTTGATCTCATAGCTCTTATCCTCCAGAGAGTTCAACTGCAAATAAAAATACACGGCAAATATTTTTCATGGGCTTGACGTAGAACATATATTTGCAACCTGCCTCTCCAAGAGTATATTGCATGTAATAAAGGCAGCAAACAAATAATGCCTCCCTCTGCAAAATACGAGGGATGGCTTAGGAAGGCTGGCCTGTGTCTGTTCCATCTGAGATTAGTAGTTGGAGAAGTTTGATTTGTGACACTGACAATAAGTGTTCATTTTAATCTGGCTAATGCATTCAGACTTCACAATGATGGTGCATTACAAATGCAGCATAAACAACTGCAGCGTTAAGCATTATTCAAATTGAAAAGTCAAGAATTTAAATTTTAGGAACTACTGGAATACAGGGGCCCAAAGGATCATTAATTTTGTCCTCCTCTGCCTGGTTGGGTTTAGTAATCCTCACAAAACTTACAAGGAGATGAGGCTTATTTGTTCAAAACATTATTGCCCTGTTCATAATAGCAGGACTCATCTTAACTGAACTTCACCAGGAAAGGGTCTCAAAGGTGTTATGCTCTTAAAAATTTAATGAAAATGGTTTATTTGGTGAAATGAGAGAAAAACTCTAATTCAACAGAGTTTAGTGCTCAAGATCCAGGTTCATAAAAAGTCAATTTTTACCTATTTGATACGAGTTTTCTACAAGAATTGCTATGTCATTGCATGGCATAGAACTTCCCTGGGGGTGCACATAGGTTCTTGTTTTGGTCTCCTCCTTTCTTCATACTCACCCAACCTAGCTCCACTTTTCCTCTGGGGTCTGAATCCTTGTGTGAGCTCAGCAAACTTCTACAAAGCCTATTGAACAATTTGCTATTCCTGCTTTCTGAATCCTTCTATTTTTTTTTTCTGGTTTGCATCCTACTGGGAGAAATAGTTCTAGTTTGGAGGAAGAAAAGCCCTCAGATTTCTCCTTGCTGATGGTCTTGCACTAGTCCTGTGCAGCTGAGAGCAGCTATTGAAGACAATGGTTGAAATCCAGCAGCATATTGCCTCGGGAAACCTGGCTGGTTGCTCTGTTAGTATCAGGCATACACAATCTCAATACCACCAGGGACTTGATAAAGTTAAAGAAGAATAATTTTGTCAGAGGTCTACAGTGGTTAAAATTGAAAACACCTCCTGAAAGAATGTATAAAACTGAAATTTGCCAGAAACATAAGAACTGACCAAATCCGCATGGATTTTCTGGGGTACAACAAAAAGTTCTTAAAGTACATTTGAACAAAATCACATTTTGGAAAATTAGCGATGTTATCCAGAGCTGAAAAAAGAATACCTAAAAAGATAACACCCATTTCAATATCCAAATAAAATGGCTCACCTAGTTCGGGAACATCTTTCAAAATAGTTAGCCTGGATAGAATTATAGCATGAGACATTTAACTACAAGTATTTTGCAAAACAAAGAGAAATAAAGTTGGCACATTGGAAGCTTTGGTCAATTTCTGTGTCAGGCAGGGTAATTTACATTCTTGTATGAATGACAGTACTTCATCTCTGGCAATTGTCCGTTGTAGACAATGCTTTCAAATACTATTTTAAAGGTGTCTACTAGTATATAGATGCATTAATTTTATATTTTGGCCTATCTACTGAAAGAAAAAGTCATTACTTCTCTTTAAGAGCAGTCCGAGTGGTAAAAGAGGCAGTAAGATTTCTGGAATACAGTAATCTTAAAATAGTCAGTATGGATATTCCACATTTACTGTATTATCTCTTATTTGTAGATGTATCTCATATTTATTGCTTGGAGTAATTGTATGTAAAGGTAATAGTCATGCCTCAAGTGTCTTAAAAATTAGTCAATTTACAATTATAAAAATGAAAAATTAATTTGTATTAACAAAAGACACAGAAATATATACCATATTTTTTTACATCTGTGTTATTGTTCTTAGCTTTCAAAAAGTTATCTGTTTTGCTTAGTCAAAGAAAAGAATTGGTGTTAATAAGCTTTTGAAATTGATAGGTCTTCTGATGAGACCCAGGTTCACCGAGAGCAGATATCAATGCCTGCAAGATAAGATAAATGCAGAAAAATCTCTTAATTCCTGTTAAAGAAAGTATTGTCGTCAGTGTTTCTTACTGTGAAAGTGACTTGAGACAAAAATATGTGAGAAAATTTGGGGATTATATTGGATTTTCCTCTCCCTCTGTAAAGCCATAAAAATGATAGTGTCAAGAAATATAGCCTATGTAAACAGAAGATTTAATTGCATTTAATTGCAACTGTTCAGTGGTGGAACATTTAAATCCAAAAGAGAGCCTATAATTGTTTCAGTTGCATTGACTGACTTCAATTAACATTTAGTTATACTGTAAGTGTACAAAACTATCAATGAAAATGAGTGGACATTTAAAGGTACAACGCACTGCACATTGCCACAATAATAGAAGACCTTTAATGCTATCAAAATTCAGGAAAAATAAACCCCTCCCCCTTTTCTAGGTTAACTCAAGCAGTTAGGATGTAAGCTTTTCTTGCATTCCTTTTTATTTACTTTCCCATCACATAGATGAATGAATTTTTAACGTATGTATGCTGCTGTGTTTAATGTTTATATGCAACCGCTGAAAGAAAATATTTTAATTCAGAAATACATTCAAACTACTTATAACTTCTTATCTATCTGCACTTAGAGTCAGATTTAAAATCAACTGAAATATCTCACACTGAGTTTAATGGAGAAGGACTCAGGCCCTTACAATGTGGTCATTGCCAAAGACTGATTCTGCAACTGACTCCATGTGGGAGTCAATTGAAGTCAATGATGCTTCAAGAGGGAAGCTGAATCTGCCTATGCAAAGTCAATTGCAGGACTTATGCCTCTGTAACTAAGCATTGTGTTTGCATCAAAACCACATTGATCTGCTCTCTGAAGAGCATAATGGAAGCCTCTACTCTCAGGGCAGTTATTCTCTTCTCCTGCCATGTCTCATCATAATTTTTCCTAATTCATATGTATACACGCACTGTTTTTTAAAAGGTTTTTAACATGATGTGTAACTACATTCATTTTTGTTAGGACTTTGAGGACGGATTATTTGTTTACTGAGCTTTTTAAGAGAAAATGGTGATGAAAAAGATATCTGTAAATATAGAACTACTCTGTAAGCAACATGAATGTAATAAAAACTGTGTCAAAAACTCTGTTGTATCTATAAATGGTTTAAAAGGTTAATTGTCTGAGTTTTACCCAATAGGTTCAGGTAATTAAAATTCAAGGGAGGTTTGGGGTTTTTTCTCTAGTTTTCCTCCTGTCTAAATAAAATGAGAAGAAATCATTAAATCAAACTTCACCGTTTCATACAATGGAGAAATGTGTGGTTACCCAAAACTTTAAAAGACATTCAGAATGACAGAGGTTTATATACAAACAGACAGGACAATTATCTTTGAGTAATTGTTATTTTAGACTTAAGGCTTCAGATCTTAGTTGTCACATGGAGTTTTTAATTTTTTCCCCTTCTGATTTGTGTAACCCAGAGGTCATTAGACACTTTCCCAGGATGGCAAAGAGAGGGTTCAAGCTTCTCAGCTGCGTGAATAAATTTAGAAAAACGGATTGAGGTTGTTTGCTTGGAAAAACAGAGTCTTCGGCAAGAGGGACAAGGCAAAAGGAATCTCCCTGAATTGAGTTTGCTGTACAGAAAAGAGATTCAGTAAATAGTGAACATCATTAAAAACATTACATTCGGTTTGAGCTCTGCCCTGAAACCTGACAATGACCTACAAAGGACTTCCGAGAAAGGGAGGCAGGAGCTGATGAAATTCAGTAGAATGCAGAAACAGTGTAAGAACAGAAGTCCATGTTATTACCTTCACTACTAATTCTTGACTGTCCTATTGTCCCTTTGGTAACGCTGGATAGTTGAGCATTCAATTCTGCCCTGTTTTTCTATGCCAATGAAATTGTGTGGCAGGCTCAGCACAGATACAGTATAAGTAAAAATGTTAGAAGAAAGCTGCTGTTACAAGGTATGTATAAGCCTTAAAGACTGCTGGAAGGCTTCTAAAAATTCCTTTGTTTCTCCCAAAGAACAGCTCAGACAGCATTGTTAATATGCACTGTTTACTATCTTAGCTGTTTATGTGTGTTTGGTGCCAAGTGTGCTTATTATGCGGGGTTTTAAATGTAACTAAAACATATTTTAATTAATGTAAGCAAAGATCAGAACAGGCCTTTGAGACACCAAGTAGGAAAGTGTTGGTTCTTTCTCCAGCTTTGTAACAGAGCCATTACTAATGGCTGCTCACTGCCAGCCACAAGCAGCAGGCACAGATGTAAGGTCCATTTTCAATGGTTACTTTTCTGGCAGGCAGAGACACCGCTTGCCCTGCTGAAAAGCACCTGGACAGGCTGTCCTGGCTGCATAACAACAGGTTAGAGAGAAAACAGCCTCTGGGTGATCGGTGAAGTCTGAAACTTTATCATGGGATATTACAGAAGAAAAAAATCCTGATTCTTGCCACACAGTCTGTGGGGAAGCTACAGAGGAGGAATGAGATGGCAACAGCTGACATTACTGGCAAGGAGAAAGTCCAGCTTCACTTTGTGGGTGTGGAAGAGCAGGACACACTGACTTTCTAAACGTTGCTTTGCAGGCATTCAGAGAGCCTGCATTTCTGGTTTTAATCTAGCCTATCCTAAAATACATGTTAATCAGTATTTTCATGTTTAAAATTGAATGTCTGGATAATGACTCTTCCAGCTTGTGTGCAGCTTTAGGTAGCCTTCTGTGTTTACATAACTATACAACTGTGACTAGATGAAGATCTTCAGTATTTTTTTAAACAGCCCGTAGGTTTTTATTAAAAATCACCAGATTAACTTGAAGTGGTTTGCTATAATTAGGAAGACTGAATTAACAATTTTTTAATTTTAGATCTGATCTTCTTCTCTCTTATAATGCAAATTTTTGTTAATTTTAAACATTTTATAGATAGAATTTAGAAAAAAATAATAAGGAATATGAGAGCCTTATTTATTTTCTGGTACTATTGTCACAAACTTCTTTAAAATTTCAGGTTAATTTCCACATAATATAGAATTTTTTCTGTTTGTTACTCGTTGTTAACAGAATGTTTTACTCCACCCTTGCAGTGTAACCTTTTGAAACTAGACCATGCGACTGCTCTAATAGGAAACCATCTACACTGTGGCTGCTCTGGGATACTGTGCTGGAGGTGGCATTTTTGTAGGCTTGTCTTTTGATTTGTTGTAAACTTTGTTGACAGGTCCCTTGATATTATCTATTTTTCCTTGGATCTCAATGAATTCAGTGTGAGGATAGCAACTTCTGAAAATATTTATCTGAATGTGCAAAACAAAGTATATAGTTTAAAGTTTATACAAGACTCAAAAGTAAATTTAAAACACTGGTAAAAGATCTATGTGAAGTAAATAAAGACAATCTCACCTCATTTACTTGGAAATGTCATATGATGGTTGGATGACATTAGTTGAAAATGTAATCAACTGCTCTGGGAGGACAAAAACAGCTTCGGCATTGGAAGCTGTCTTTCCAAGGGACTTGAATATTATAGGAAGCATATCATATTGTTGATATTGCCAGCTCTAATCAGTCCTGTTAGGAATAGGGTGACAATGTTTACCCATTTTGATGTTTGACTAGTGTATTTCTGCATTTCTTTCAGACTCCTGTTTGCATGTATGCTCATAATTTTCACAACTTTCCTTCCTGGATTTGCTCTGTGGATGGACCTGTTAGTGTTAAACACAGAGTTTTCACTCACATGTCTCAGCATTTTCTTACTGTTGAAATCAATGTAAAGTGTTTCTCTGCAGCCTTCCTTCTGGCCCCATTAGCCATGGGGAGCTTTTGTTTCCTTGAAAGTGCTCATTTACAAAATCAGATTTATTCTAATTTTACGGCAATTTCTCCTTATCGCACTGTCCTTTCCTTCTTTTAAAAGCACCTACTAACAGGTTTCTTCCTGCCTTTGTGCCAGGAACTGCCTTCAAGGTCTGGAGTTTTCTGTGCTGTATTCGTGATATCCTAAGGCCCACATGCATATTCCATCATTGTTTCCAGACGTAGTTCTTGTTTCCTCTGGCCATTGTCCACCACAGACTTTACCACACTTTATACACAAACATGTTCCACCATGTACCTGCTCTAGTGTAAACATACACACAGCTGCTGCAGCAAGAGATTATTTTGGTGGAAGGACAAACAAGAAGATGGGACTCATTCTCCTTGCATCCTCTCCTGCCTCAGCAGTTGCCAAGAGCAGTGAGAGTGGGACAGACTCATTAGGAGGCCTGAGCTGGCAGCTGGGGTGTTCCCAAACATAGGCAGAGCCTTTGTCAAGGTTTAGTCAGGGACAGGGGTCCATTTAACACCCTGAAATCATCAAGCAAATGATAGGTCACAAAGCTGGCCCAAGATCAGACTAGAAAACCATAAAGCAAGTCAGGAACAGCAGGGAGCACATCTCAGGACAGGTGTGGGTGCTCTGATGTGAGCCTGAGCAGAGCCCCTCGTGTCACAGGCCTCAGAGAGGCTGGCTGGGCTGGTCAAGGCAAGTGTGCCCGTGGGTGAGCTCAGGCTCCTCATAGCGGTCATGTCTGTTTTCTTTTCTGAAGACTGTCTTTTAAAGGGGGAGTAAAAAAGCACCTTTCTGCTAAAATCTCTCTGGTTTCTGTGGCTAGGGTTGTTTGGACGCTGAAATCTCTGACTAGTTGCTCCTCATCCATTTAATTTTGACTCAGTTGTCGACTGTCCATTGCTTGGCTGTCATTCTCTTTCCTTCTGCTCAGTTATCACTTGTAATAAAATCTTCAGACAAATAATTGCAACTACAATAGCAGCTAGAAAAACACAAACCAACATCCTTATTCAATTCTTTTAGCAGAGCAAGGATTGTTTCCTTACGACAAGTCTTTCAAAAATTCTTGTCTTACTGTCATATTTTACTTGTCACATTGTTTGTGTGCTAATAAAAAACTTTATTCTAAGAATATTGGCAATATCCCATTCCTTTACTGGTGCCTTTCATGAAAGGTTAGCAGTGACAAATGCTGCAAGAAGTAAAGCCATGCAATCATTGTCCATATTGCTCATCCAGCTTCTACTCCATGCAGTAAAGTGACAATATTCTTTCTGCATTCGAGAAAATGTTCCTTTGGATATTTCAGTGAATATCTGCAGTTTCATTTGTGTGCAACTGACAGCTGTCTGTGGGCTTACAAGGCAAGGAGAGAACATGATCACATCAGCAATGCTAAAGGGATAGATAGAAAATTTTATTAGTCCTAACTCAGTGATGCACCCTGTGGTACAGCCACTGATGGGACACAATTGCTTTCCAATATATCTTTATCCGGAATTGTGTTTTCCCCAGTTCACATGGGTGAAATTACAGGAAATTGGATGCCATACATCACAATACAATTGAACTGGCTTGAATGGATTCTTTTAATGCTCTGGGTAACCTAGCATGCTCTATAACTTATATCCCATGACCAAGCACTTCATCTGCATTTGGGCAGCCTAGTGACAGTTGTCTGCTAGGATGCAAAGTGCTGGGATACCAAGACATAGGGTATTCTCAGCTAGGAGAGATGAATCCTTTTGAGTTCACTTATAAAAGGAAACTATTTCTGGGTTTTAGGACAGCCTCTAGATGATTTAGAAACCAGTACTGGCTTATTCACAGAGATCCAAAGCATTCTCTTTATGTCTTATTTCCTGGGGAAATAAGGAAGGGAGATGGTCTAAGGCACCAGCTACTCTTCCACCAGGTACTCTTCCATGGTTGTATTCAGTTAATAGCAACCAAACAAAAAAACACTTCCAGCATCATCTAATTGCTGGTCCATAAATACTAGTAATACATAATATAGGTCGCACCTAACCTGCAAGATGAACTGGCCAAGTCTGTTAGCCAACTTGATATTGAACTGATACTTTCATTCCAAAAGAGTGGTTTACTCACTGGAAAACTCTGGACCTTTATCTTTGTTATTGTGCAATACACCTGCGTTAAACTCTGGATGCAACTGTCAGTACATCTATGCCACAGGAACACCCTTTGCCATGTCTTGCTCTCTCCTTTCCCTTCTTTTCCAGCATGTAAATGCTGTTTTCTTTTTTCTTGGTAAGTCATGTGTTTCCTTACTGCTAATAATACCTATTTTACTTTTCATGACAGTTAAAAAGGATATATCAGCTTGCTAACTGGTAAGAGAACAAAACCTCTGCTTATTTACAGACTCACATAATCAAATTTTTTTTGTTGTATAAGCACATCCTTTTTTAAATACATTACTAGACTGCACTGTTTCCCCTTTCTTTATCATTGATTGAATTGGTTATTCACTGACAAATATCATAATGATTCTACAAGTGTTTATGGAGCTGCAAGGGAGTATTCAATATTTTTATTGCCTTAGGAAACGGCTTCATTTTAGTTTTACTGTCTGCACACTTTCCTTGGTAAACTTAAAAAGGAAAAGAGCAAACAGCAGGAAATCATTAGTTGGTACTGACAGGTCAATGCAGAGAGATTATTCCTATAGACTGTAGACTTGCTGTGTGTTTAAAGATAAAAGGTAACATAATTGCATATTTTTTTGAGTTCTTATTGTCCAAAGAGAACATATTTTTCTAGATAGGGTAGTTTTTGCTGAATGGGTCCACAATTGTTCTCAGAAACTGCAGCTATAGAAATTTTTAGGTACAGGCATAACGTTTTGTATAGATTTCCCAAAAATTGGGAACCAACCCACTGTTTTGCCACTAAACTGAGTATGTCTTTCTATATATTTTTACTTCATCTAAATTTTCAGATCATTGAAGCATCTGCCAAGAAGATACCTCTTTCCAACTGGATGGAAAATTATTCTTTGAATAAAGCAACATCACGCTGTGCCTTCCATGGAATCCTTTGACAGTGAGAAGAAACTATAATATCACCATTAAAAATTGTTCCCACAATTCAGCATCAGATTTACCAGTTTCACTTTAGTTTTCTAAAACTAGGGCCTTACTTAAAATTGTATTTTAATTGGCAAGAGGTGCCAAACGTCAAAAGATGTTCAGCAGTGGTTCTCAGGTGCAGATATTACCTTTAAAATTTGAAATAGTCATCTTTGAGAAATTCTAGTGTTTATCAATGAAAGTACATATGTTGTTGTTTCCTTCCTTGGGGTCTGATACAATACTTTTTCCCAAAAGTAAGCTTTACTTGAGAATTTAATACAGTTTGGATTAGGATCTTAATTTTTTAATGTCTTTTACATTTACAGATGATAACCACTTTTTTGACCTATCATTTGGTTGCAGATTGTCCTATGAAAAAACACTGCAGAAAAAATCTGCTTTTGGAAACAGTGATGTCGTAGCATTTCTTCTAAACAGAAGCATGTTTAATGGTCAATAAAATGAGCTCTTGGCAGTCATTCAATTTGATGATTAAAGAATTCCTGCCTTTACAATAACAATGTTATAGTACAAAATAGCATTAGGAAACTGACTGCACTGATTGGTTTGAAATGAGTCATAGCTGTGCAATTATGGCTCTGCAATTGCCCAGCCATGACATCGTAAAACAAACTGTCACAATACAGACTTAAAAATTATTTTAAAAAATTGTAATTGGTTAGTTTAAAAAAGGCCGGTATTCTCTGAGTATCCTGTGTGTTACCTGTGTGTTACATGTTGTGTTTTGCATGCATGGTTAGACATATCTGCTGGCAGATGAGCTTTCCATTGTAAGCCTTTGTGGGTTATTTTGCAGATATCATTCTTACTGATTTCAAAATATATAAAAAATGAAATTTAAAAAATCAAGAAATGGGAGACCTTTGTGCTTTTCCTTGAGGGCAGAATATTTTCTGTGGGTCTAACTTTTTCCTGCTTTCCATCAAAGGCAGAAAATCCTGATGTACATAGCTGTCTCTATGTGGCTGATTTTGCCGTTGTTCTGTAATCTGAGAGCTCAGAGAACTGGCACATTTAATATTTCATTACATGTTCCAATAGACTTCATAATTCCTACGTTGGGCTTCTAATGGCCACACTATGGTGATGACCTGTTGTCTTTCACATGGGCAAAGAGCATTAGAGTCCCAGTGTTTCATCTTGTTCTATCTTATTCTGAGAAGTTTCATCATTTTTCCTGTAGTCAATTCCTGAAGTTTTGACTGGTATCCTAAAGCCATTTTAAGTAAACTGCACTAGCCAGTGAAAAGTCACAGGAATTTGAATACCAGAGGTAGTAGTAGGAATACCTAAGATTTACTTTAAGTATCTCTTCTGTCATAGTTTGAGGTAAAATCTTAGCATTGCACTTTTGTCTAAATTCAAAAGGAACCTAAAATTCAAAGGGAAACCTCTTTTTAATCCAAAGAATAATTTTAGGATTTTGAGAAGAAGAAATAGTTTCAGTCCAGCCCAAGTGTGGAAATGAATCTGCTGAAGTTTTTCAGAAAAATTTGAGAGACAGACTGATAAACCATAGTCAAACCCACACTAAAATCTCAATACTCTGAGCTTAATATCATGCATAAATGTCTTAACCACCAGGCTGTGGAGGCTGTGTCTCTTTTTAATCACTTAATCCACTAGTATAATTCAACATGAGCTGGGACAGAACCTGAGCTGTTCATGTTCTCTTGTTTTGACTCTGCTTAGGAAAAATTTTTCCAGCGACATGTTCTTCAATACCCAGTAAATTTCTATTGAAGAAAAAATGAAACCTGGAAAAATATTTTTATGCTCTTGTCAGCAACTTTTTTGGTGTTTATCTTCAGTATCCAACATGATCCCTGTCAGTTCTAACCAAATAGCACTGATTTCTTCACTCTTCCTGGATCCAGAAAAGATTAATAAGATTAAAAGTTGCTCTAGATGTTTTGTGACAAAAGGGTGGGACGGTAAAAGCAGTCAGCTGGACTTGTTCCATTTTGTTTGCTGGAAAAAGAGCAAGAAAAGGTTCTATAACTGAGATTCAAATCAGGGTGCATCCAAGTCTTGCTCCCTGTTTGATACTGAGGGGAGAAAATTTGAATTGCCAACCACTCCAAGCGTGTGTGTTTTCATGCATTGTCTCTGTTGGGGTCAGTCAAGAAGAGGCAGTGGTGGGAGGTAACATTATATGATAGTAGTGACACAGATCTCACAGGGCTAGCGAGGCTCAGAGTCCCCTCACTTTCAATCCCAATTAACAGACCGGACTTCTGACTTCAGGCATTTGTCCATAGAAATGGTAGTTCTGATGCTAACTCATTTACCTGCCAAAAGGCTACAGTCAAACACCTGCTCCTCTACCTTAAAGAGGTATCTGTATGCACTGTTTGATATTGCCGTATATTTTCCGGTTGGAATAACACATCATCACAGAGCATACTCTGCTTTGTCAGTACATTTTTCCTTTCTCTTTATTTGTAGTTAGTAAGGTGCCTGCTCTGGAGCATGAAAGTTCATCCCTGATTTACCTGAATGATATTTTTATCACACCCTTCCAAGTAACCTATACCTTTTTTATGCTTTCGCCTTGGTTCATTAGCTTTTCACCTGGGGAATGTAGTAAACAGAGAAAAATCAATTCTGACTCAATCCAGCTCTCTAAACTTTCTGGAGTTCTTGTTCAACACTGAAACCATGACCCTGGAGACTCCTCTTTCATAGAGAATATATATTAACTTTGTCAGTCAGTCTGATTAAATCTCTCTCCCCCTCTTTCTCTCCCTCTCTCTCTCACCTGTCTTCTAGTCTCTTTTTAGCCTCTTTTTATGCCAGCCCTTACTGAAATGAGATATAAGAGAACCACACCAGTTTTACCCTTAGGAGATACCTGCAGATATGACCTGATTGATGGCTACTCTATTTTTCTTCTGAACATGTTTTTTACTCCTGTCACCTTCTCTTCTCTCCCTGAAACCCAGAGTAAGAAAAGGGAGACAGCAAGTAGGTGCCATTAAAAATTCACATTGTGCTCCTCTGCAGCAGTAAAAACAAAAGTATCCCTTATTCTGAAGTACCTGGGGCAGCAAGTGCTATAGTTTCAAGGGAAGTCTGAATAAGACAATACAGAGGACTTTCAAGACCGGAGTTAATTAAAACTTCTCCCAAGTACAGCATATCAGAATGGAATTTCTAAAACCCTCAGAACAGAGCAATAACCTTTTCCACATTGTTTTATATCTTACTTCACATAAAAAAAAACAAAAAACAAAAAACCAAATAAACCACAAGACAAAGAAAACTAACAAAAAGTTATAGTAAGGCTTCTTCCACAAATATTCAAACCTGCTTAAACTTGTAGTAAAAAAAACCCAAAAAAACAACATATTGAAGTATTAGATCCATGTTCAGAAAAAAGTTATCCTTGAAGTGGAAATAGCCTATCTTCTGACATAAGGACTGACATAAAACACAATTTTATTATAGTTCTAGTCCATATTCCTCGTGTTGTTTGTAGACGAAAGGCAAGATATGAATACACTAGTTTGGATATCAGTATAGCATAGTCTAGGTTAATTATCCTTGCAGAGATGCACTGTAATAGTCCTTTATTTCTCCTAGAACCCTAACTGGCTCAGAGATTTTTACACAGCAGTGAACTGCCCCACCCAAGCATACCCCTTACACAGAGATGCTAGTTACTTCTTACATAAAAATGCTTCTGGGAGTTCCATACTGACCTGGACAACATTAGATTTTGACATCATATAGAAATGGCCAAACTTTGCAAACTGTCTGAATCCTCTGTATTGTAAATTCATTTCATAGGTAACAAGGAACCACAGCTTAGGTCTTAGAAAATACTTAGTGAGTGTGAACTCAGGCAACCTGCAGAATGTCTTCAACTCTTTCTTGTAAGAGTTCTGTATTCAAGATATTGATCTTAATCTGAATCCAATACTCTGTTTCAGGATCTCTTCTCTGAACTGGTGCATTTATGAGATGCCTATGTCATATCAACTCCCCCCTTCCTTCCCCACTAATTTTTACACTTAGTCTACTAATTTCTTATAATGTAAAAAAAAAAGATCCAAAATAAAAAGCACTAAATTGGAAGGCCACACCCTCTAATCCTATTTTACAGCACTTCAAGGTCTAGAAGCATGCTAGGAGACCAGATGAATATTGTTGCATTTTTTCTGAACTGGGGGAAATAACATTGGCTATGCATAGCAGGAAGACTTGGTCAGTGGGTCCTGCACCATTAGCAAACTTGCATTAGAGGGCACAGTGATGGCCATTTTGCTAGACATGATACTTTTGCATCCCATAATTCATAAGCAGATGCACACAGCAAATGCTACAGCAGAAGAAGCCAGAAGGTCCATTCAGTTGGCCCTGTCTCTACCAGAGGTCAATGCCAAAACCTTTGGAGGACGTAATAAAGCCTGCGTTATGTACCAAATTTTGTAATAATATACTACAGGGATAAATTTCTTCATGATTCCAGTTGGTGATCAGTTTATGTCTTGAAATTGTCTGTGGATACACTCAATAATTTTTTTCATGTTGGCAACATCTAATTATTAAAAAGCAAACAAATCCAGTAACATTAAAAGCATCGCTGAAACACTACAGAACTCATCTTGGAAAATTATGAGTTTATTTTTTACAAATAATGTTACAGATGGCATTAGCATAGAATTTGCACAACTTGAGGGCTGTTTTAATAAATATCTAGTGTTAAAGTCAGCATCAAAGTCAGCACTGGAAAGAACAGGTGTAGCTTTTTATTTGCTGCTTCTCTATCTTAATCTCATGATCCTCATCCAGAGACAGGAGACATTTTGTATAATATTGTGAAGGACAAAAGACAAGACATTGTGATTTGCAGCTGATAAACTTGTATTTGCAATATAATACAAATTATTTATTCTCCTCTCACAGGATGGAAATGTTAATATTGTGAAGTACTGTATAGAATTGATGATTCCTAATGAAGGTGTTATTATCATGCATTAGCAGTGTGGTATGTTGTGACTTCTAAGTAAGTATGTCACTATTATATTCATCAGTATCATGTCTTAGTACTTCATTCCATTGTAACATAGCCTTAATTGTCCTCTAAGTGGCCAAAACAATGGGGTGTTTCACAGAATGCTCCATTAAGCAAAAGACGAACCTAGGAATACTGGAAATATGGAGACGTTTTAAGATTGGTACTGTCTCCTGGAAGTATGAAACATTTATTTCTAGAATTCTTATTTTTCTTCCACTTTTTCCTCACTCCCAAGTACTTTACAACTTCTTTTAAGGGAACTGGCATGTGTTTATGCAGGACATTGTGAGGTTGCATACATTTTTCTGGTGTTAGTCCCTTTAAGAAAAGCAACAAACCAAAACAATGACAACACAAAACCAAACAAAAGCAAACAAACAAAACCACAATACCCACCAAAACCAAAAAACCAACATCTCAAGGAAGATCTTCACACCTACAAGAACTTGGGGAAAAGAGTTATAGATCTAATATTCTGAAGAATTGGAAGAAGAGCAAATGAAAAAGCATGTATGCTCAAAACTGGAAAGGCAGTGACAGCTGCAGTGCTTATGTTGGTGAGTTTCCACTCTTTCTCCCACTATGCTACTTCCTGGAGTATGCCTGTATTTTTTTACTTTACATATTAAATAAAATATGCTGCTAATGGGCAGGCTGAAGATACAAACATCAGAAGACAAGAGAATGTTTACAGGTGATGCTAAACAAGTGTAGCTCTAGTGGATGTGGGCCAGGTTTACATTTCTAGACTCATATAAAGATTTCAGACCTCAACAGAAACTGTAAGCTTGAAAAAATGGAGGCAAAGATTTCATTCTATTTTATAAATGGTAAGTGAAAAGGTAGGACAGATAACGACACCAGAAACAAAGTAATAGCTGGCAAATCTATTTTTAGTACTTTGATTTAGAGCAGGAAAGGGTTTTTTTATTAAATATTCTGATTTTAAGATGAGAAATAAATGACAAAACAGTTGTTTACATTATTGAACTGAGTAATCTACCATTAACCTATAATAGGAATGTGACAAAATATTCCTTTTTCTTTTGAAAAATTTATCCCGAAGGGTGTTTAAACAACAGAAATGCATTTAACCACAGGAAAATTCTTCCAGTTAGCAAGAAAGAAGAACAATCTCAGACTCAAGGGCAAAAATCCACCCTAAGAACTCAGAATGGAATTTTCTAACAGTAGTATACATGAACTAGAAAATGGTATTCTGTGAAAATGATGTTGTTGCCTTACATCTGCACAATAAATTTTTATGTCTGCGTTGAAGGAAAAAAATCTTCCATAAGCCAAACAGACAATACACTTGTGCTTAAGAAGATGACTTTTCCTTGGTCATATTTACAACTCTGCAATTGTTTCATATATATATTTGAAATATTTTATTTGAGCTGGGTTTCAGAGAAAGCGATAATGCAATACTAATAATCCTTTTAGATTAAAAAAAACCATTTAACAAAATGTTTTACAATGAAAATCTGAGACTAGGTTTGGGGAAAGTACATTGACTGTCAAGAGATTTAAAAAGCGATAAATTTTCTTTAGCGTTTGTAGTACCACAATTAGGATCAAAATAGAAACCTTTGGCAATAATGTGTGACAGAAGGAGGAGAACATGAACTGCAGGCCCCTGTATTCTAACCGAGTAAGGACTTTTGATGAGAACAGTGATGTTAAATTAGCACTCCCACCCATTTGTCCTGAAGCAGCTTATGCAAAAAAAATCTCTAGTAACCCACACAACCTCCATATCTTAAAATCAGAACACATTAGAAAGGACAAGAAGAGCTTTCAGCTGACGAATGATTTTGTGTAAATTTGAATCTATGATTTAAACAACTGGTTTTGAGACGGCTAGCACTGAAACACAAGCGGCAAAAACAAGTTTTAAGAGAGGACAACTACCTAATTTTACAGAGTGGAAACCTTTATTTCTTCTTTAGTAGAATCTGACTAAAGCAAAAGAAGAGTTAGTCCAGGACCAAGAATACAAAGATGGTAGTTCGTAATAACTCCTACATGAGTGTTTGGGACTAGATGGTGAGGTGGAATACAGGCAACAGAGGAGCTACAACCAGGCCATAATGCTTCAGAAAGAAATCCAAAGAGAGTAACGCTGTACATCCAGCACCACTCTGAGTATACAGCCTCCCTGAAAAGAAAATTGTGTAGCTTAGCTTAGGAAAGGTGTTGGGTTTGATGGAGTGGAATCGTGTGACTATGCAACCTGCACCTTTGGTTGCAAGGCACATATGAAGTTCAGCAAGTACAAAGAACCTTTTGAAAGAAGTCTTGTTGAGCAAACCATTCTGGTGTTCATCTTCATATCTCTGAAATATAGTTTCACTCTAGTGCCATGGTGTTAAAAGGAACAAATTTTCTGAGAAGCTGCTACTGAAAGCAGACACACTTAGCAGAGCACACCTTTCAGGGTGCAACTCTGCTATATTGGAAGAAGAGTCTATCAGCATGTCACAGTCCCTCTCTGTTTCAGAAAAAGAGGTCCAATACAGTCTGGCAACACACGAGGCATGACTTGATGGCTCTCTTCTAAGAAGCAGCTGATGATTTGGGCTAAGTCAGGTTGCAAGAAGCAAATATGGAAAATACTATTCTGCGATTGTATGTACTCTATGCCCGAATGTTAAGTGTGGAAAAAACGTGGTGGACTTACAGCAGTGGGTGAGTCAGGTCTGTTCATTGTAATAATAGGACAATCACAATTAATTGCTACTTTTATTTCTGGGAAGACAATTTGGTAAGGAATGTGATCAGGAAATTGAAGGGATGCTGTCTTCAGAAAATGAGCTACAGTACACTTTGGGAGCATTCAGACAGTTGACTTCAAAATAACAGGAAAATAGAGCCAGCACTGAAGAAACAGACTGATGGAAAAGGTGAAACAAGTGGGAATGACGTTACACAGCCATGTTTAACTATTGCAACTCTCATTTCTATGCTCCTTTAGAACATGGATATTAAGAGTGAAGATTGATGAGTTGGAGGACTAAATTACGCTTCTCATAAAGGCTGTCTCATGCATATTTTCTTCTGTTCAGCACAAATAATAATGAACAGCAGAAGTGGCTGAGGAGATGCTAATAACACCAGGGTTGTGGGTTTGATCCCCATATGGGCCATTCACTTAAGAGCTGGACTTGATGATGCGTGGGGGCCCTTTATAACTCAGAATATTCTGTGATATCTGACTCTCTGACTAATCAACGTTGCAGAAGACCTAGCTATCTACATCTGCGGCTTTACAATGGAGCAGGCCTCAGCGCGGTTAAAAGCAACTGTAAAAGTAATTTCAAAAGGCAAGCTTCCATATCACATGGACCTTTGACCACAGAAGTTCCATATAAGCCATTAGAGCTCAGATCAGTACTGAAAAATGTTCTGGAAAGCCATATAGAAGTTGGAGATACAACAGTATGCTATTATAAACAGGTAAACAGCCCATGGCCTAAAGGGTATACGCGTGTTACCTCAGGTATTGTTATCTTTTCCAAGATAAGAGGGTCGGGAACTGTGTGAAAAAGAGGTCAGCTGTCGTGCAAGGCTGGAATGCCAGAAAAGTAGAAGAAAGTCCCTTACCAATAGCATGGACAAAAAGTGGCGTTCTGGTCTGACTGGAGCTTCAAAGGAGTTATGATAGCAATTGCAGCTCAGGATTGGATATTGTTTTGGCTGCTACATTAGTGTTTAATTGACCAAACAACTGTTTCACATCCAATGAAATTCCGTTTAAATTTCCTGAGAATTTCACTTCCACATTCTTCCCTGGAAGTAAGAAAAACTGAAAACCTCAGTGCCTGGATTACCAGATCTTTGTTCCTATGTCAACTATGTACTGAAATCTCTAAATTCCCTTTAAAAATCAGGAGCTTTTCCCCTGAAGTAACCATGGTGCCAGTGAAGCTGAAAAATGTAAAAAAGATGTAACAGGAGCAAAAATTACTAGAAGTAAAAGAGAAAAAAACCCCACAACTGGAGGATCTTCAGGGTATCTCTACACTGTTGGCAGAAAGGACACCACCTGGAGCCACAGCTGGAGAAAAAATTTAAAAAACCCCCGAACTTAGAACACAAGCATGATCCTGATTACTGATGATCAAAGCAACTCAGTACAAAGAAGTATCCCTAAAATGTTCCTAAATCTTACTTCCAATTTCAGGTCTGTCTCTGTGGGGAGCTGACAGACAGGTTAGACTCTTGACAGAGAAAAGCAGAGATACAATGCCAAATTGTATTGGTTGGGTTTTTTTTTCCCTTTTTGTATGTTTTGCCAAAAAGTTTTTATTGCAAAAGAAAGCCTACCTTGTAAAATCTCAGTGGTGAAACTTTTGCCATTTTTACATTTCTTTTTAAATCAAAGTTCTTAAATATAGATAATAGTTATTGCACTTTGGGAAATATAAAGTCCTTTGGAGGAACAGCAGAGGTACTGAATTAAGTATTTAGGAAAGGCATATGATAATTTAGGCAGTGGATGGTCACTATTGTTATCTCATACTTCCCTTAGCAATTTTTGGAACATTTTACAACGTTTCTGGTTTTACTGGTTTTGTTTTCTGTTCAGTACATTGACGTTTGTAGATTTGCTCAGTGCAAATGGAAAATTGATATTATTATTGCCTGAGTTGTGAAGTGTTTGTTCATTAAATAGTTTTCCACTTTAAAGAAGTGTAAGTAGCAAAGCAACAGATTCTTTTCCATGCTGCTGACTAGTTGACCAATTGCAATAACAAAAATATTGTCAGAACTTCTCTTCCTTTGAAATGGGAAACGTTTGCAATGTTATGGCCATTATCTGGTAATATGAAAGAAGAAAGTCTGTACTTTCTTACAGTGAAAGTGCTTAGTGTCTTGAATATTGCAGAAACAGCAAGTTAGCAAAAGAGATGTTCTGCATTTTAGGGCTGTGCTAAGGCCATTTGGAGCTGTAATCATAATATTATGTAAGCATCCCTACTGCTCAGTGTCTAGAATGCTGTCTTTCCTTTATTTTTCACCTTAGGGAGTCATGGGTTTATCTCAGAAATACCTCACTCAGCAGCTGGCGGCTCTGCGCACGGTCGGGCAGTGCATCCTGGCTGCCCGTCTCTGCAATGCAAAGGAGGGCAGAAGCCAGCAGAAGTCCACAGGGTAGATGGTAATAAAAGTCCATAATCTTGAGGCATCCTTTGAGATGCATAGTGCAACTCATATATTCCTCCATTCGAGTTTCACCAGAAGTATGGTATCTTTCACTGAAAGAAAACATTTCATACTCACAAACATCTCCAATAACTTAATTATTTTAGCAATTAAAAAAAATATTCTAGGTATTTCCACTCTTTATGAATGAGAAAAAATATTTTCCTAAATGAAAACTTAAACTGTTGACACACGTTGTTTTACCAAATGGAGTTTGAGATGTGGAGTCTTTGGGCAAATAAAGAATGAACTTCCCTTTTGACAGATTTCTAGATAGTTTCTCCTTTGCTTTTAAACTGTAGGAAAAATAACTTCCACCTTCTGAAAATTGGTTTCATGACCCAGTCAGACTGTCTTTGAGCAAATTCATGTTCTGTGATGGAGTATGGGTTGGTTCATGAATGATAACAAAAACAGGGAGCTATAAGTTTGGCTTTCTTGTAGAAGATAAAATTTGATAGTTTGGGGGGTTTTTGTTGTTGTGGGTTTTTTTTGTTTGGTGGGGTTTTTTTGTTTTTTTTAGCTCAGGCCAGACAATGCTCGGAGGGGAACTCATATTAATGTTGAAACTGGTACTTGAAAAAACACCTTCTACAACCCACTTTCAACTGACCCCAGCTCTTTTCCTCTGGAAAAAAGAAAATGTGCGAGAACTAAAGTTGCTAGTTTTCCAGCCCCTTAACCCTGGCAGAAAAATGCTCTTTTTTCCCAATGAAAGTGAAATTAATCCCGTTCAAAAATGTTGTCTAGCAGTGGCTGCTGCTGTTGTTGCTTTATTGACTGTTAAGACACCTTTGAGTATGGTTGAGAGAGTGGGGAAAAAATAGAAACATTATTGTGCAATCAATTTAGTGTGTTGCAAGGTGATAATAGAATTGTAACTTACTGCAGCATTTTGTTCTCACAAACCATAACTGTTTCTTAAAGGGACAAACATCCCACAGTCCGGTTCATTTGAAATAATACTTTTAAATTCCTTTGTGCTCCATTTTAAGAATGTTTACTTCACTATTAGCTCTGAGTGAGTGCCAGATCTAACGATTGCTTGTCCTTGGTATATACTCCTTCCTGGGGCCAACATCCTTCCTGCTACGCCCTGTCAACTTTTAGGTTAGATCAACTTGGGATATGGATCTCCTGTTGTCTTATCTCTACCTATCAGATAATTAATTAACCTCTCTGGTAAGCTTTGTATTCTTCTCAGTCTTTGATGGATCTTACAGTCTATCAGAATTGCAACTCATTAATACTGCAGATCCTTTGGCTAAGACTGTTTCCTCAGGGCTGCAAGGTTTTTCTTGCACATTGTATGCAGGCAAAGAAACACAATTCTGCTTTTCAAATCAGCAAGCTGTGAATCAATGTTCTTGTCCTCTCTTGCATGCTTACTCCCTAATTTCCATTTCTCTTTACTGCAGCTGTTGATGCCTTTAACTTTGTTATACTTGCCTGTTTTTCTGCTATTATTTTGTTTTGTTTGAGTCTGCTCTCAAAAAACATCCTAGAACACTGGTTATTTTAATGTAAGTTTTTAAACTTTTTATCAGAGTTTCATGTCCTCTGCACAGGAGTTGAAAACCTGAACTGCTGTCTTCTATTATATTGATGTTTCTTGAGGGCTGGAATTTAGGTATGTGTACCAAGAAGACTGAGGTGGCAATTCAGACAAATTTTCCAGCAGAGATTAATGGCCCTTAAAGCACTAGCTTTGCCATTGCAGTTTAATGGTTTGAAGTCAGCTTAGGGATGATTCTTAGTCATGCAAGCCTGTTCTGCCAGGTTCTTTCTCACATGAATTTCTATTTACATATTCTGGTATACACAATATAGACAATATTCCTACATAGTGCTAGGAATAGACATAAATATCAGATACTCTTCTCCGAGATGCAACAGCATAGTCTATGCCAATTTGAAAAAAAAATAGTAACTGGTTGGTGCTCATTTGAAAGAAGTCTAAAGTTTTATTGACATAAAAAAGATGGCACTTTTTCACTTTTTCCATTTTTGAAAATTGTGTTCACTTTTTCATCACTTAACAAGAATGTTTTCATGACAAAAACTCATGTGTTGGAATTTTCTATCTCAATTAAAACTAGAAATACCTTTGAGCGGTGCCAGTGACCTTCCGCCTGTGCTGAACTTAGCAACCAAATGAGAGCTGGTGGTTCTCAGTGGCCCTACCATTTCTCCTGAAGAGCAATTTCAGGTCCAGTGATTCCACCTCATATCCTGCTTTCTCTGGTCATACCTGTAGGTCTTTCAAGAAAAGCAGAAACCTTTTTCTTGTGCTACAGGAATGGCAGCAGAAGCTTTGCTAAAAGCTTAAAAATATCTCCTTAATGTATGTGTATTTTAGCAGATGTCAAACCCTCGATTCACACTATTTGATTTAACAGCTGGGCAGAGTTTCCAAACCATCTACTGGTATGCAGTGATATCAGTAGATGGCCAGGAATTTCAATAACCATGAATATCTACAGTTTAAGCCTGCTTAATATTCTCCTTATTCTTGTGAGAAATGTAATGTTCACAATTAAGTTTAGCATTTAGACAGACTGTGTAATATAGCCTACTATTCACATTCAGAATTCTTTAGAAGTAATAAACCTGGATTGTACATTAAAATGTGATACGACTCCCAGATGTACCCTGATTATTTTTTTGGCACTTGGCACCACACATTATTTTCCACTGGTTCAGATGACAGGCAGAGCCCATCTGAGGCAAAACGAAACAATTTCCAACTGGTGGGCTTGATAGTTCAGGTGACATTAAATAATTAACAAGTTCTCTTTCAGAACCATGCCTCATGCTTTAATTAATATCGCTTCTTAAAATAAGAAGTTGTTTACCATTGCTGCTTCTGCAAGCTGATTGCTGCTTGCAAAAAACATCTGAGACATGACTATGCCCAGGGGATTGCTTTCACTTCATTGTTTATAATAACTACAAACAAAGAGCTGCAAAAGCTCATCTCGCCATGAGGCATCCTGACAATCTGCCAGTTTAGTCACCAATAATAATGAGACTGGCACAAGCAATAAGCTCAGCGCTAATCTAATGAGGGCCTGTTTCAATCGCTCATTGATATTACAGCAGCTGCTAAGCACCCAGCTTTTGGGATGTAAACACACGAGGTATGTGTGCCTCCAGCCAGTGGAAGGGCAATTTCCCCCTCAATATGGCTTTAGTCCTATCCAGAACGTGTGTCACCTTTTTTAAATTTAATTTCTGTACCCTGTCAGAGATATGATCCAGGCCGGCCCTGCTCAGGCAATGGGTGTAAATCATCCGGGCTCCCTGGGCTGTGGAGAAGGCTGGAGAGAAGGCTGAGCTGGAGCTGGAGCTGGAGCTGGAGCAGGTGCCCATGTGGAGCCGAAGGTGCGTGTGACGCACTGGGCCGCCTGTGCTGAGCCCGGGTAACGTCACTTCCGTCGCTTAATTCCTGCGGTGAATGCAATTATGAACAGATGGGCAAATGACACGATTCCACTGCTAATGAACTTCCCTACTGGGGAAGAGGACAGTGCATTACCCTTTTGTACTTCAGACTCTTAATTATCATTCTTAGAGTTTGGTGTGGTGTTTTGTGTTCCGGTTTTGTTGTTGTTGTTGTAGTTGGGTTTTTAGGGCGGTTTTTGTGTGTATTTTGTTTGTTTGTTCTTTTTTTCTCCCAAGCATAATTATTTCACATGTTTGAATTTTAAATTCTTTTGGAGATTGTTAGCTAATTCCTGCCCATTCTGAAAGGTTTTGAGGAAGTGGCAGAACAAAAGAGTTTTGTTTCTAAATGGAAACAATCATTTTAAAATGCACAGCTTAAGAGAAGAAATCTGTGCTTGCCTGAGTTCTTAAATACCATTTTTCTCCTTTCCTCAATTCCCATTGCCCTCCTTTCCAACAAGTTTTCTCAAAGCAGCATTTGTAGATGAAGGAAGAGCTCATAGTTCTGTGGTTCATACATCAGCTTAGGAGAAATGAGTAGGAAGAGACTGATTTGGAAAGGTATAAATAAAATTTCTACTGAGCCAAAGCACAAGCAAAATGAAACCCAGAAAAAGCTGATGCTCAGGTCCTAAATTTCAAATTTCACAGAACTAAACTGATAAAAATACATTCTGTATCCAGTCGAAATATATGTCTCAGCATCAAAATACCATGAAAGGAGTGAGGCTAAGCATCTTATTGTAGATCTTTTTCCCGTGTCTTCAGAAAGAGTATTGAGGAACAAGATGGAACACCTTACACTTCTGAGAAAAAAAAAGGTAAAAAAGTTAATAGTTCTATCATCCTAATCTGCATTTCTTTTGCATTCTGAAAATACATGGTGATCTTCTAGACAAACAGTTGGGACAAGTGCATCTGTAGCCTAGTGCATGATAATATCCTAATGCAAATTTGACAAGAGAATATTAACTCTGGAGATTCAGACAATAGATTGTTGTTTTTCTGCATTGCCGCTTATTAGAATGGTAAAGTATATAATAGGATTTCTAATTTTCCCTCTATTGGCAGGGCAGCACTAGTATTTAAATCTCTTCTCTGTGTCACCTTTTAATCTTACACTGTTATTATACACCTTGTGACTTGGCCTAACTTTAGGCACTTTTATGAGGCATCTAAATAAGAAAGTTGTTCTCTCCGAATTATTTCCACTTAGTGACAGCAAACGTGAGAGTCAATCTTCCATGGAGTATTTCAGAGCACTTAAGTTAGATATCTTAGAGGTAAACATTACCAGTGACTTCATATGGCAGGAATAAAAAGGTCTGTTATGTCATAATGGAGACTGTAAATGAGTCTCTTAATAGTGAGAAGCAATTGGAAGACTTAATGTCCTAATACATTATACGACTGCAATGAATTTTAAAAGGCTTAAAAAAAAGGAACAGAGGAGGAGGTGGGAGTAGGAGAAATATTCCTAGAGCTGTAGCTGCTAAAGTTGAACTCATTTTTGTGAAACAACTGAGTTTTGCTGCAGTAGATTTCCAGGAGCACAAAGAGGCTTATGTATTCAAAGTACCACAAACTGTTAATGGGTTCCACTGAAACAGATGGCAACGTTATGATCATTTTTGCAATTAATGCTGACTGCAGATTGTTCTTGAGGTTGCAGTCATAGTTCTCCATCTCCTGTGCTACCACAATATTATCCCGTAAGAGAATTTATTTTTAAAATTTCTGATAACCCCTTCTTCCCCAAGCTACTGAAAACACTTAATATATTTGGAAATAATATGAAATGCCTTCTGCTACTTGCATACCAAAGCTCCTGCAAATTAAGACCTGCCTTTCTCCCATGACCCTGAAATTCAGAGTAATGTGTGATCTCCTTTTTCTGTTGAACAATTAAATTGTTGATTAGAAAGCTAAGTACATCTTAAAGATACTATTTCTGAAACAAACTCTATGGCTGCATATATCTGACACAATAGCACTTCTGATTTACTGAATAAGTGAATATTTTCTGTCCATTTATTTGGGTTTCTCAACATTTTTCATTGCCAGATAATCTCAGCAAGTCTATGGTTTTGTTAGTTTTGTTTTGGGTTTTTGGGGGGGGTGTTGTTTGTTGTTGTCGTTGTCATTGTTGTTGCTGTTTTGGGGGTTTATGTTTTCTTTTTTTTTTTTTTTAACTTAGTATGATGATCTCACATGCATTGCACAGATTAGAGCTGTCTTCTTTGCAACCTTTCTTTGTATATCCAGCAAACCCTGTATAGACCAGAGACCATTAGCAGTTTGCAATGTCTTTGAAAATAAATCATACTGTCAAAGGCACAGACCTTTTCCTTCTTGGAATTAGTCTGGTGGAACATGAAAAGTGGGTAGATTGTTTTGCAACTAATTCAGGTGGAAATAGAGTCAGTGCTATTGTCCTACAAAACCTACATGAAATGCCTAGTCACATTAAAGGGAGATGTGTGGGAAACAGGAAGGACTATTCTGCCGGCTGGTAGCATAATTTAAATTTTGTCATTGGAATGACCCAGCTGAGGATAAAGTAGCTCAAAGGGAAGTTTTCATGAATAGCTGGAGAGTGATCAGGCACTGCTGAGAACAAAATCAGGGAGCAGAGGGACTGGGGAGCACCTCTGCTTTGTACCAGCTGGGATTACTGCCAGGTAACTGTGTTAGTCAGCTGCAGTATCTGGTCCCCATCCCCACATGCTCTGCCACGGCACACACGTGTGAATGCCCACAGCAGGCGGTGCCGAAAGCTGTGGTCCTCTCCCCAAAGACGTCGGGCTCAGGTGCCAAGGATCTGCTGAGACCAGAAGGAGCTGGAGCCAGAAACCCCCCAAGGGGCAGCATCTCACTGCAGAGCCTGGCAGCTGGTCCTGCTCCCTGAGCATCACACGGGCCATCCCGTGCTAGGAAAAGTCCCATGGTGGGTCTACCCTGAGCTTGGCAATCACAGGAATATGACATTTATTGAAGACCTTCTGCCCCATCAACATAAAGATTTTATCATTTGAGTTGCTGTTTTTCCAGCTCGGTATTTAGTAGGAACTTAAACCTTGGAGCCAGGCCTTCCAGAGAAAGAAAATAGTGCTGGTGGGCTGCACCTTGCTGCTGTGAGAAGCAATTGCTTCCCAAAAGTCTGCTGTATTTTAGAAGGTATGCCTTCCAAATGCAGCAGGGAAAATATCACAGAGTGCTAAAACGTGGCAGAATTCTGAGATGCCTCATTAAAAAGTGAAGAAATTTTGTGAAATCCAGGTCGCTGGAAAACCTGAGGTTGGGGCCTGATTTCTGCTTTCAGGTCTTACAAAGGTGAACAGCTTAAAGTGACAGGTTAGCAGAGTTCAGATGTTTGTTTTTTTCAAGGGTGGCATTGTACAGATGTAATTGGAAATAAGAATGCTTCTTAGAGTCATATCACAGTAATAAGCTGATAACTTTACAATTTTTCTTGATACATAACTTACGTAGAGGGAAAAATACTTTTTTTTCCCACACAGTATTACTGTAAATTGTTGAATTACTTTGCTATGCAGATGAAGTATTTGTCTCCTGGGAATTGTTCTAATAAAATGGAAAATTTAGTAAAATGTCACAATATTATTTTACCAATCAGAAGCCACAGTAAGCAGTAATCATGTTTATTTGTAAACAATGGGCATTTTAATAACAAGAAAGTAGTTTTAAGAGGATTTTATTATTACTGCAAGAGAAAAACTGAGATTTAATCTGCAGTAGTAAGTATCGAATGTTATAAATTTTGGAGTGAAGAAAGGTCACAGATAAAATCTTTCCAATTGAGATGTAACACATGGAACTCTACCATAAATCTTGAAGGTACATGTTGGAAGATTTTTGTTGATGTTGCAAAATTAACAGTTTCTGGTTTTTGGAAAATATACTCATCTGGGGCTAAAAATGATACCTTGTTCAGTCTTATTTTTGCAAAGTAAAAAGTATGTTAACTAAAATTAATTCAATGAAAATATTTCACAGCCAGAAATCTCATATGGGCCATGAAAGCATATTGCAACAACTATAGAAAGTTCCAGTAAAGGTTTATCTTAGTATCTAACTTAGAATCTAAATGTAAATCAAATTTTGATCATAGAGTCGTGATTTAAGTGAGACAAATAGAGTATTTGGAGAGATAGATCAAAATATACAGAATAAATCTGTTTAGCTTAATGCATTCATAAATATTTAAACTCTTTTGTGGATTACAAAAAGAAATTTGAGAGATCCACAGGAAATCTCATTAACATGTTTTTTTTTCTTTTCCTTAGGAGAGACTGTCTAAAGAACCTTTTGTTTAGTCTGGGTATGATCTCATCATTGCTACTGTACATAGAAACTGCATGTATGGTACACAGCATACATAGAATCATATGTATTTATATAACAGATACACTAATAGGGCTTTCCATTTAAATAAAATCAACAAAGTAAATCTTGAGTTGATGTATGAGTACGGCAAACACAAATGAAAATGAGGAAAGGGTCCCTCGAGAAACATCATGTAATCACTTTGCATTAAGTTCATTCATCTGTGCAATGGGTAGATTTATATCTGCCACATAACATTGTGATGCTCTTTTTATTATTTTATTTCTAAAAAGCAGTGACATTATTTAATTAAACAGGCATGCAAGTATCTGGTGGTGTTATTTATCTGTCAACAACTGACATTCGTAAGTATTCAGTTTCTCCCTCCTTGAAATGACATCTTATTCATGACAGAAAAAATAGAGCTGGGTGACAGGAAGTCACCTATCTTACCTCTCCAGGTGATGAAACAATCTGCCTTTTCCATGTCCAGTGCAAATATTTGCCCAGCTTATTGAAAGAGATGTTGCAATCTCTCTAGCACATCCACTAAAGTGGTTATCTAGCCTTAACAGCAGACCCTTATTCTTAGTATATGAACATTCATTGCTGCAATAAACAAGAGCTTTTTCATCTTTCTTCCTCTTTTTTAGCCCTTTTCTAGGCTGTCCAGCCCTCGTTTCTTCAATTTTACCTTGTGGACCATCTTCTGAGGATCTCTAATCATTCTGACTGCTCTCTGTTGCAGCCTATTCAGTAGCTCAGCATCTTTCTTAGAAGTGAAATGTCAAAATGGAAGATGGGATTTTGGTAGAGATTTCATACAAGCCAAAGAAATACAATTGTTTCATGTACAATCTTGCTGCCTATCTTCTCATATGTGTATCCTTGGTGTGATTGCTTGGGATGACATTATTGACTCATTCAGCTTGTAATCAACTCTAAGGCCCAGAATCTTTTACAGGACTTTTATCCAGCCAGCTGTTACACACACAGTGTTTGCTGCTGATTGTTCCTGTTTAAGTGTAGTATCCTACACTCTGAGGTTGAAAATTTCAGATCAGAGAAAAGGTCAGGTATTCCTTTTCTTGTATAATAATAAATGGAAGATTTTGTCAGTTACCCCATATTACTTACTTTCATTACTTTTGCCAATAAAATAATTATTTCATACATTTATTAACTCCAAAAAGAGTTGACTAAACAAATATATTGACCACTAAGATCATAATTCAGACACTGATTACCTTGAGACCACTCAAAGAAGAAAGTTTGGCCAAAAGAGAGCAGTACAGCCAGAGGCATTTGTGTGCTCTTTTATCTGTGTACTAATTTATTGTGTTCCTAAGCAAGCAAACTACTTTTTATGAACAGTTTTCCACTTCTTTTGACTTTTCAAGTCAACTGGACTTAGGTTTGTACACACCCACATTGAAGTACTGCTTATCTTTCTTCAGACTAAAGTAAATAACCTAAAGTGTTGTAAAATTATAGAAATTAGATAATTGTAAGGAAGAGAGATTCATCAGACAACATGTAATGAAATAACAACTTTTATATAATATGATGTACAATACAATTGTATCTAATGTTAGTGTATAGTAGGAGAATAACAACAGTAGGGAAAAAACTATAATAGATATCATCAAAGAACTTTATAAACTATTTATTCTCATCTTTGGTTAGCTGGCACATAACACTTGTTAGCTATTTTTACATGGAGAATGCATCCATTAAGCCTACCATGTGAGCCACCGATGTAACCAGAGCAGTCAATCAAAGATGAAATGGAGCTGTACAGTGAAAGAATTAATTCAGACACTAATAGACCAGAGGAAAAAAGCTTGCATCCTGTAGTAGGAGATTACTAGCCATAGCAACATAAACAAACACTTCTTGATGTCTTTCTTTTCCAGTTATATCAGATTATTTACCAAACAATGAAACAGATTAAGACACAGGTTACTTTATATTTGGCTTATTTTTAGAACTACTTTTCTGTTGTTGATTTTTCTTCCAAATGGAACCCTTAGCCGAAAGAAATGGTACACTGTCATTTACATTTACACCGTAGACTCTTCACTTCTGGTCTTTTATTCTGTTATAAATGTAGTGTGTTTGAATAAATTGAAGTGAGGAAAAGAAACCTAAATAATGCTTTTATTCTAAATAGTGCAAATATCCTGAAAGAACTTCTGTGCAGCCTGTATTCTTTATTTTTTTTAAATGGCCATCTCCTGCAGGAACTTTGTTTCTAAATTTCACACAGTGCTGGATGAAGCAGCAATCAAGCTTGTGTGTGCTTTTCAGATGGATTAATTTGTTTTGCTAGTTGAAAAAAATGAAATTTAATTTTTATTTTAATGAAAGACTATTTCCCACGACTGGAAAGAATTCATATTGATTAAGAAGCAACTAAAAGAAATTTAGTTTTCAAGAAGAGATGATGCTTTCTTAAAAAAACAAAAATACATTACTGTGTTATCTTTGGCTGTCTACAGAGGAACGTGCTATGACCATGAAAAATTTTGGGGATGTGATTCCTGCTGGAATGTGGTGGGAATTAATGTCTCAGAAAAAGCACTCAGAACAGTAAGCTTTCAAATAATGGCAAAACATCTCACATTTTATTTGTGAGCCACATATATTAGAGTGTTTGTGAAAACCAAGCTGTCATTTACATATATATAAGTTGATGATGTCTTATTTGTTTTTTTAACTGACCATAGTTCTGCTTCTGTAATCCTACCCTTCTAAAGTGAACTGAAACAATTATTCTCTGCAGCTGGTGTATGGCCAAATGAATTTAAGGCTCTAATTTTAAATAAAAAACAATCCAAAGAATTTCAAAAATTCAAAATTATCGGCTTATTCATCAGCACTTTTTGCAATAGTACAACTCTACTATTGAAGAAATTGTAGCTGTCTTGGGTATGTAATAGTGAGTAATTTTTGTTCTATCATCTCATCTAGGCAAAATAACAAGTACATGCTTGCTTTAATCTCCAGGGTAGTTCCATTTTACTGATTCGATCACTCAGGGTCTTTATTACTTTATTGCCCCAAAAACTCTATTTGTCATCTCAGTAGCTAAATATTCCATTACATGTAGTAGGACTTCATAACCATCCCAACATGCAGTCTTTTCATCTTCTCCAACTCATCCGGTGTCACCAAATTTTATTTCTCTGTAGGAATAATGAAATTACTCATAGATTTTGGAGTTGGAACGCTGTGGCATCAGGAATACAATGTTCTAATTTATCTAATGTAACCGAAGAATAAAGGCTTTGTCCCCAGTTCTGAATTTTGCAGCACACTCTCTCCCATTCTATATGTTTTAATAGAAGCCCAGCTAGAAAAAACGAGCATGAATGATTTATACTATAGTTATAACACATGGCATCAACAGAATTAATATCTTTGGAAATCTAAGTGTCATGTGAGCTTAATATGTTTGCTTTTCTGCATGGTCAAGTTTTCTGTTTTTAGAGTTTAAATGTAAGCTGCCTATATAGATGTATTTACGCATTAAATACATATGCACACTTTACACACACTACATAAACACATAATTAAATATATATACGCATTTATACATTTTATATATTTAGTGCATATTCATATATATATATATATAGGCTTGCTTTTCATTCAATTGCATCTTTTTAATCTTTTCTGATGACTTATAATCGTTTCTAGTTGTCAATATATCGTAGTGCACTTAAACAAATTGTTAAGCATTTTGTTAATTTCTAGCATTGAGAGACATTATATTAAGAAAAACCTAAGACAGATTTGAAATTAAAATTTTGTATCATCTCTTCACCACAGATCACTAGCACACTTCTTGCAGCTCTCTGAAAGGATTATGTGAAAAACAAGAAGTTCCTTACAAGCTCTGCATAAAGTTTATGGTGTTAAGTTGGACAAGGCATGTAAATCCAGACAGCTTCCCTGTGTCTGGGATAAGCACCATTTTCCTTCTTGCAGTCCCCAGTTCTGGTTTCCTCTCCAGATAGGGTGGGTGCTGTCCCTTTCCTTAGATCAGTGACACAACACACAGCAGCAGTGGTGCAGCTTTTTCATGTAGGAGGCTGAGGAGAAATCCTGGGATGAGGTTGCCATGGCAAGAAGCAGTCCCTGCCCTGTGTACGGTTTACACTGCATTGCGAATGCCATGCACGAGCTCCACTTTTTATCTTCATTTGTATAATCAGTGATTAATTTACTGTGACTTAATTCACAACAATGTATTTAGACTTTGCACACTTCATTTAAAGGCTGCACCTTTATTATCTTCAAATCCATGCAAAGATGTCTGAAGGGAAAGGAAAAATTTAAAGGCATCTTTCTCAGTAGTGACAGGGGCATAGAAGGAGGGGCTATTCTTTGTTTGTGGCCATCAGATGTCTCTATCAGCAGAGCAATTTCTAAATGCTGTATACAGCATACAGCAAAATTCAACTGTGTGATCAGGAGTCAAAGGTGACTTGCTAGGGTAAGTCCTGTCAGACTGCTGTTTCATACCAATAGATGAGGGACCCTTCTGTGCACTGATGGAAGCCATGGTTGTAACTCGAGATCCCACAATATCCAGAAGGAAAGAGGAGAAGGAAACTGACTGCATCACTAGGCGAAAGGTCCTGTTGAAACAGCGCTGACAGCCCTACAGGGATCTGTTTGCTACTTTTGTACATGAAGGTGAAGTAGCAGGAGGTTTGTTGATGACAGGAATGGGGTAGAGCAGGATTTTTCTTGTAGGTGAGACCAGTTAAAAAGGCTATCCTTGGTATCTAGGGAGAGTTAAAGTTAGCGAGCTTGCTGCAGCCAACATAACTGCAGACAAGAAAAATTAACAGACTTTTGGATTCATACTGAATTATTTGAAAAGGGGGAAATCTAAGAATTAAGCAATTTGTTTAAAAACAGTAAATTGAAAAAAAACCCAACCAAACAAGCACTTTATTAGCCCATCTATTGGACCCACCATACTATATAATTTCTGCACTCTCTGGCCTATGCACTAGTCTTTACAACGCACAGAGAAAAGGGATCATAGCCCTACCAGAGATGCTTGGGGTCTTCTGGCAACAGAAGACCTAACATGATTTCAGCTGCAAGGGCAAAATTTACTTATAACTGGCCTCCATTCCCCGTTAGTGAGATGACGCCAGCAAGCATTGCATATTAGAATAACTTTTCTACCTCTTTTGCAGTGTTCTGCTGACAGTTTTATTTTAGGATTTTTATCAAATGATAGTGTTTTACAATCTTATTGAATTAAAAGGGACTCACGGTGTTTCTCACATGAAACAATAGTGGGAATTTCCAGTAAAGTGAAAATTTCTGAAGGCAGTATTTTACAGTGTGTGTTACAGCTGTTCACATCACTATACTTACGAAGGCAGTAGCTTTCTGTTGCTCTGTCCTACATAAAATGAGGAAATAATTAGATTTGCCACAGTGGCTACAGTATGAAGGTGATGAAATTATTCAGACCAGAAACCATATGCAGATTTCAGCACCAGAGGAAGAGAGAGACCGTTTTGTTGCTATCAAAGCAACAAAAGACAATTCAGTATCTTAATTTAGACATCCAGTATATCTGGTTGACATTTTTCTTTCCTTCCTTTTCTGAAAATGAGATTCTTATGGAGTGGAGAAAAAGCCACACCTGCAAAAGGAAATACTGAGTAAAGAACAGGAAAACATTTAAAAATTTTGTTCACTCTATTTTGGGCCCATTTCTTCTTCCTAGTTTATTTTCACGAATAAAGATTACATTGCTGGAACTCTCAGTTTTTCTCAGTATTTCAACACCTATTTATGGGTTTAGGAATATCCTTTTTATAGTATCTACTTATCAAGCAGTATAAATAGCTAGAACGAAGCAAATAGTGTTCATCTGATCGACAGATCCAATTTAGGTTGGAGTCGTTCAAGATCGTAGAGTCCAACCATAAATCTAGCACTGCCAAGTCCACCACTAAATTATGCCCCTAAGTGCTACTTTTACATATCTTTTAAATACCTCCAGGGGTGGTGATTTCACCACTTCCCTGGGCAGCCTGTTCTAGTCCTTGACAACCCTTTCTGTGAAGAAATTTTTCCTAATATCTGAACTAAACCTCCCCTGGTGCAACTTGAAACTGTTTCCACTTGTCCTATCACTTGTTATGTGGGAGAAGAGGCCAACCCCCACCTGACTACAACCTCCTTTCAGGGACTTGTAGAAACCGATAAGGTCTCCCCTGAGCCTCCTTTTTGTGGGTTGGTGAGCACTTTTACCAACCCCATCAGTCCTCTTGGGTGGATCCCATATGGCCCCACAGACTTGTGCATATGTGAGTGGACCACTACCGTAATGGGTCACCTGAATTATCCTGTCTGTCAGCTATTTCACCTAATTTCAAACGTTAATGGAAAAGAGCTGGATATCTGGTATTTGTAGAATGATCCCTCAGATTCTATGCTTTCCAAGAATGCAGTAGCCAGTGGTTTTGAGGAGGGGGGTTTGGAGTAAAACTGTTTAGCAGATACCACTCCATCTTATCCTTATTCTTGCCAGTGAGAGTCCTTCTAGCAGCACAATTGCATACATTGAGGTACCACTTGCCTACACTGAGAATCAGGTAGGTAACCAACACATTTGCCAGCAACAGTCTCAAAAAAAGGAACATCCTTAAATGCAGTGGGCCTTTCCCTGTCTGTGGAAAAGTGAAAACCAAGTAACTAAACTAAAGCAGTCATAGAGGAGGTGGTTGTGGCATTCCTTTCCTTTCAGTTGTGCATAAGCCAAGCCTTTCTGGAAGCCTCATCCCCAACCCTCTAAGAATTAAACCCCTTTTAAGTGCACCTCTGCCATGAATTTTAATTCAGATGCAGTCTGTAGAAAAAAAGGAAGACAGATCTGCAAAGGTGGTTCAAATGCAAAATTCTAGTTCAGAGCCTGTGCCTAGATATGACATTTGTTAGCAGAGCTTGGAAGTTAGTGAAGCTTAAACCATCTTTTGTATTTCCCTGCTCTCCACTCTTTGAGCAGTTTCTGTACTGCACAGTTGTCAAGCAAAAAGCATTTCAGTCTGGAGAATAGTGAAAGGGGAAAATCCATCCTGTATTAAAAATGACCTGTCCCTGTTATGACATTTATTGTGTCTTCACTTATGAGACATTGAATAGCACACATGTGTCATAACAGAAGGATTATCCACCCCATATACTCCTCCACATACAGCTGTGAAGTATTTAGGTGTGTATTTGCATATCCACATCCATATAAAGACACACAAAAGACTTGGCTCACAATGGATGTCTTAAGCCAACAAGTCCGTTCCCTACAATGCGGCAAGACTACACTATCCTGAAACCTTGTGGACTGATGTTATCTATTTGACCTTGAAGAACTCCAGTGAAGGTGATCAAGCATCCTCCCTGTGACATATTCCCTAAAGCCTAGACCTTTCTTATAAAGATTTTATGTTTATCTAAAGCACAGTTTCCTCGTTGTAGCTTTCCAGTACACCTACTCTTTGTCAGTCAAAGAAGACTATGCAAGACTTATTGCTCACTGTCCCTTTTGTTACATCCCTTAGCATATTTTGTCAGTTATCATGTCTCCCCTCAGCATTTTTCTCTCCTAGATAGTGTCTTGTGGGACCTGTTTTCTAAATGTTTAATCATTTTTTATTTCTCTCTGAACTCCCTAATTTGCCTGTCATTTTTCAAATGTGATGCTTAAAACTGAATGTAGGACTCCAGCTGATGCTTAATAAACACCAAGTAGAACAGGGTAATTAACTCACTTGGGTTTAAATTTATTACTCTTAATGCAGCTTAATACCCTATAGCATTTTCTTCCCTTTCACCTTTTCTTTTGGTTGTGAAAGTGCGGTATGTTTGACTCATAAGTACTTTGTTACCCAGCACAAACTCCTGTCCTTCTGTTGTGTTGGTCTCCTTACTCTCCTCTGCTTCCATGTTTGAACACATCGTTAATCTTTCACCTTTACTCCTCAGTTACTTATTGCCTCTGTTGGAGAGGATTTTTTGTTCATTTTAATCATCAAGTAATTAAGATCTTATTACTACTAGCTACAACCTATGAAGATGTCTCTTTATGTACCTTCCAAAGAATTTATTGTCTTCCAGCTTCAAATTAAAAATTGGTTTAGTGTGTGTTCTGCCACATCCCACACAGGGGCCAATCCAAATATTGTGTAGTCAAGGGTGGACTCCATACAGAAACTCCACTTGATATTCATGTCATAAGACATCAGACAGGTTAAAAAATTACTTTCAATATTTGACTTCCTTTGACCAACTGAGGAACATTTAATTCCTTCCACATTCTGTTGACTTCAACTGAGCTACTCATAGAATACAGTTTAATGCCACTAACTAATAAATTCCTTTTCTGCTGTTGCTAATCAGCTGAATAAATTAAACTGTTTGGGCCTTAAGCTGGCTATTCTGTCAAAGCATCTCTACTATTCATAGGAGTACATCTAAGTAGAATCAAAGGTTTGGGAGACTCTGTGGCTTGTAGAAGCAAGGCATGAGATGGAATTTCTGATTCCTTTGTGTGTGTGTGACAGGGAGAAAGAGTGGCTGGGGGAAATGGAAATTTGGAGGAATGTGGGAAAAAAAAGTATATGCTGGCAAGTTTTCAATGGTCTGTGTTAAAACACGGCAGGTGTGTTATTTGGGAATTTCCGTGTAGCCCAAAGGTAAAGTTTGGATTTCACTCCTTTGCGCTCACATTCTTTTTATCAGAGTGCTTAAAAGCTTTAATCCTTCTGAGGAGTGATAGGACATTTATCCCTCAGACAGACTTTTTTATTTCTTTTGCAGGAATGTTAGGAGGACAGTGGGTTTTTCCTTTGGCCAGCCAATAAGATAAATCATATTCTGAAATTGCTAGTAAATATTTTAACTTCAAAAATAAAGTGAAGAAGAAAATATTTCACAGGCACTTTTAGAACTCGTTTAATCTTCAGATGCCTCTGAAGTCTCCATGCTGTGATATCTAAATTTTAGGCATATTATAAAGGCATTACATATAAACCTTTGGCATTCCAACCTTCAATTCTGTAACTGTATGTAAGCCATATCAGATCTACAAAATGCAAGGAAAAGCACAGCCATGAAAAGGAACCTAGGGAACTTTACCCTATTCCTCTGACATATGTTTATACTAGATTATGTCAAGTGCTGGAATCCATGAAAACTTATAGTCATATTTCAAACAGTAGAATTCTAACTGCTTATACTTCCAGTGGCCAGAGAAGACAATTGGTAGTGACCAGTGCACATTTTTGTTTGCTTGTAAAAATATTATTTTGTGTTCATGTTTCAAATGTCTATACCAAAGAAAAAAATGCCACCAGCATGTTTTATGAAAGAATTCTGAGAGAATTATTATATTGTGAATTGAATCTTTCATTTCTTCAGGACCATAATTTAATGATTCTGGAGACAATTGATGCATGATGCCATTATTTCAAGTATGAATATGTACTTGCCACTTTCCTACTGCTAGTTTGCATTGTATTGACCCTCTGTACAAGCCTAGTGCTGTAAACAAACTATAACTGCCTTCTGTTGGAGGAAAAATACCCAACAAAAACCCTAAAGGCTATTTTTTAAATCTTATTTTCTAGTGAAGTTGTTTTCAAGGCACAGTATTTAAAGAGACAGTAGGCTTATGTGTATTGATGCAACCAAGATCTTACGCTGTTTTGTTATTTCTTTTGTTTTGTTGTTTTTAAAATAGATACTATATGATGTCAAAAGGTCAGAAGAGAAATGTTAACTTTTCCTCTGTCTTTGTAGTATGTCTGATGTCAAACAGACTGTATTTTTCAATCTGCTTTGCATGTGGTATCTCGTCCCCTGTCCCGCTGAGCTGAAGTTATTGATATTATGTGGAAAAATGCAAGGGAAAGGGTATTTCTGTTGAAATTTAATGACCAGTTTCTAATTAGGGACTAGCATGTAGAATGAAGAAACGTCAGAGGAAGGCAAGCATTTAACCATACCCAAAGATCCGGGATTCCTTTTTCTAAGTCTTAGTCAAAGAGATACTTCGATCCAGGCTCATTCTGCTGTGTTTATTTAAACTGTAAGCTCAGACTCTGAAGCAGCACCTAACACTGTGAGATATCCATCAGCTTTTTGTTGTGACCTTTCAATGTGCCATTGTAATGTAAATAGCCACAGTATCTTATGCTGCTGCTATCAGTATTTTCTGATTTTAAGGAAGATAAAAAACTGTCATTGTTATGCTAATTGCTTTTCTGTTATAAAATTTTACCCCACTAAAATTGAAATGGATGCCTGGTCCCTCCAAAATAACTTGAATTTCCAAGCTAGATGTTTGTTGACAACTTACCAAAGATATCAATCTGATTGCCTCATGCTGAGAAGAATTATGTCATGAGTTGTATAAGGTTATCTGGTTTTATGAGTGTCAGTAATAAATGACCAAAAAAGTTAGCTTATCAAGAAAGGTCCAAATCGGCCTTTAGAAGAACAGAACACTGGTGCTCACTATAAAAAAATGAGAAGACAAGTGTTGAGGTCAGCAGACTGCAATCAGGCAAGCACTATTTCCTGAGCATGAAGACAGCTCGGAGGAACCAGGTTCACTAAAAAACCAAAAAACCTCAGGAGAAATTTTGCTAAAATTTGCATACCATTTTTAGACATTTCAAAATGGAATTTTATCTATTAAAAAAAAAATTGCAAACATTACTCCTAGTTCTTAAAGTATTGAACCTAGCCATACTATTAATTTTATACTAGATACTCTCCAAAAGAAGAACCTAAGTGTTTTACTACACAAAGGGAACCTGGAAGTCTATTGCAGAGACAAAAAATGGACTTAGATATCCTTTACTCATATTCTTTAACATAAACAGGCCTCTATTTTCCTAACCATTTTTTTTAAATTAGTAAACACATATGAACACAAAACATGTGGTCTGTGTTCAGTAGTATTGTCAGGGTATTTGTGTTTCTAGTAAACAGTCAAGGGCTCTAACCACAAAACCCTTATAGGCAGATATTTGGTAATGCTCAAACTTGATTATGTCACTTTTTACATTGCTTGTAATGGTCTACAGTCTGGTTCCTAAGGCTTGTTGAAGCTTGCAGCACAGTTTTCAAAGAGTGAAATATCATCAAAAAAAAGCCAAGTACAAAAGTATCTGAAAGTTTTCTCTGAGTAGAAAAAAATACAAATGCCATTTCTTGCTCTGAATATCAACTTTTCTTTGAGCAACAGTTTCAAATTGTTTACTACTTCATCTATAATTAATGTAAAATACTGCAAATCACTTCTTCACTGTCTTCTTGATATGTCCAGGCAGAGTTTGCTGTGACTAAGTGGTCTTTTTCCTGTCCTAAAAAGCCACTTCTTAAAATGTTAACAATAAAACTAAAATAATCTTTATTTTTACTTTTTTTTTAACATAAATGAAAGCTTTTTAAATACTTCTTTTCACAACTTTTTAGTAAGCTGCCGTGTTATTTTTTTGGATATAAAAGCTATATTCAGTGCTGAACATCACTGTTGTCAAATGTACTGATAATTCCTCTGATGTCAGTGACAGAAAGATTGTGTCTTGTCAGTAAGAAAAGCAGATGCCTTGGGCATGTTGAAACTGAGAAATCAGATTCCCCTAGGAGAGCAACCATGTGAGAACTCTAAGCAGTTACCTCCCAAGAAGAAACTGGTGAACTGATTTATAAAAAATGAGAACTGACACCTTTGCTTTAAACTGGAGTCAAGCATGCAGTATATTTTGCAGAAGTGTAATTGCATTTTTTTTCCAGTTGTGTTCTTCTGTTTATGTCCTTCTGTTTTTCTCTAGACAGGCTTAGCATGGACATGTGTCAGGGAAGAGGATATCAGTATGCAGCTCCAGATATGGATAACTTAAATAAAGGTGTAAGTGACCTTAATTTCGCTCTTGTGTTTCTCTACCAAGACATTTAACTAAACATGTAAGTGTTTATTGCTTTACTAACCCACCCAGCTTTCTTAGATATCTTTCAAACATTTTCCATTATAGACTTAATGTTTCAGGTGCTTGAAGATGCTGGATGTTGTAGTTCTGACCCAGGAAAGTCCAGGAGGAGGATGTAGCTTTCCTCCAGGATTATTTGTAAACCAGAGCTGAGTGCGTGCTGGGGAGCTTGGCTGAGGCACATGCTGTGGTTCTTGGCAGAATGAGGCTGCCAGGGTTATTCCATTTGTGCAAGAGGGAAAGGGCTACTAAAGGTTGTGAGTCCTTCTTCACCTATTATTTGACCCAAAATCTGATTAAGGACACATTTCTCTTCTGTTATCTACCCTTTGGACTTACACTTTTCCTGCTAAGTTTATCCTTTTGTAGTACTGCACAGATCTATTTGAATTTATTTAATTTAAACTTATTGACGTATCTTATTTTCATAGTAGAGTGACTTTGCAGGACAAAAGATAAGGGCACATGGACTCTTCTTCGTAATTTCAAGATGTGGTAGGCAGGACTGAGCCTTACAGATAGCAAACAAAGAATGGTTTTAATTAAAATATAAACATTTTAATAAAAAGCATGGCTGTATTTATGGTGTATTTACTGTGGTGGATCAACCTTTTAAACACTTTCAGAAATGTGAGGAGTCTTTGTTTAAAGGTAGAAGCCAGAAGAAGAAATAGAAGTACATGCCAGATGTAGAGTGATGTTCCAGATTTAGGTACAGATTAGGAAATGTGTAAAGAATTAAGAAAGAAAAGAAACAGAGCCTGTAGAGAATGCAGAGGTTATCCTATAAGTACAATATCTTTTATATATGAGCAATTGAAAACCTATTCAAAGAAGGAGCATGTAAGAAAGAATTTTCCGAAGAAAATAATATATTTGGGAAATAGCACTGTGCTGGGAAAAACATTGGCTAGAATTGTCTGTTCTACTGAGGAATATTAATTTACTCTTAATTTTCTAAAATATTTAGAATGAATGTTTTTTCTTATGTTCTGTTTTCAGATTTTGAAAATGAACATCAGAACAGTTTTCTGTGGCTTGATGTATTTCAACATACCTGGACAGTACTCAACCCAAAGAACATCTGTTTTATCAGATGTAAAGTGGGATTATATGTTCCTGTGAAAAATGTGGCTTCAGAGGTGGCCCCATAATGTGGCTGAATTCAACTACAGATAGCGTCTCTGTCGTGGTTTAACTCTAACAGGAATCTAAACCTCACCCAGCTGCTCACTCACATTCAGTGGGATGGGGAACAGACACTGAAGGGTGAAAGTGAGAAAACTCATGGGTTTAGATTAAGACGGTTTAATAGGTAAAGCAAAAGCTGTTTGTGCAAGGAAAGTAAAACAAGGAATTAATTCACTGCTTCCCATGGGCAGGCAGGCGTTCAGCCATCTTCAGGAAACCAGGGCCCTATCATGCTTAACAATTACATGGGAAGATAAATGTCATAACTCTGAATGTCTTCTCTTCCTTCTTCCCCCAGCTTTATATGCTGAGGATGATGCCATATGGTCTGGGACAGCTCTTTGGTCTATTGGGATCAGCTGTCCCAGCCGTGTGCCCTCCCAACTCCTTGTGCACCTCCAGCCTCCTCGCTGGTGGGACAGTGAGAAGCAAAAAAGGACACAGTGCTGTGTAAACACTTCTCAGCAGTAATTAAAACATCTGTTACCAAAACTGTTTTCCTCACAAATCCAAAGCATAGCCCCATGGAAGCTTTTAGACTTCGGTGGAAAAAACTTTTTGGTGAGAAACCATAATACAACAAGAGGGGGATGTTTAGTTTCAGGCATGAATAAAAATGATGATGAAATAATCTCAAACTCTGAGCTTGGAAAAAGAAGGAATTAAAAGATTAGTGCAGTATGAATCTCTTCTATCTTAACAAGTCTGGGATTCCTTCATATATTGTTGGGTACAGTCTGTGAGAGAAAGTATAATGCGAAGCAAAATGCCATGAGCAATCAGGGCTAACAAATGAGGAAAAAAAATTAACATCATAGCTATATCTGCAACTCATAGAAATAGATGGGATTATTTTATTGATCTGCAAAGGATACAGGATTTAATCCCGTATCTACAAAGGGGACTGTTTTCAAATGTAGCCCAGGAAGTTACAGCTCAGAACATAGAAGCTGACTGGCTCTTATCTCAGAAAGTAGAAACTCCATTTAGAAAAAGCTTTAAAAATGTAAGACTTTAATCTTCATAAATCTAGTTATTTTTTGAAAAAAATTCTGGAAAAAATATTCTTGTTCTTGCACAGACTTTAGTTTCATATCTCAACAGCTGAGCTTCTTCACCTTCTTTCCTTTCAGTGCTTTACTTTTTCAGAGCAACTACTTTTCTTTTACATCTTGCATACCTTTACCACACATGCAGTGGCTAAAAATGATGCTATCCAGTCAAAGACCTTATTTAAGCAAGAATATTTAACATGCTTGTTCCTTCCGTCAGGTTTTTAAAATATATGAAATACCTGAAGATTGACTTAAAGAATGAAGTATCAAAAATCTGATACATGGATCTGAGAAAATATTTCAGATCGTACAGTTTAATTCTGAATGTAAGTGTCCATGTTTTAATGACTCAAGATATTTCTTTTTTTAGAATAAATTAGTATCATAATAAGGTGAACCTTCAGGGTTGTTTGCATTTTGACATCAGAAGGGTCATTATTCCGGGTAGATATTTGCATTTGTAACTTTTAATGTTTGTGAAGGGTCAGAAAATATATCAGAATAAAGTACTGTGGGTGTGTGCAGGTAAGTTTGTAGCTCTTTTCCTCAGTTGTCCCTGATATCCGGACAGATTTGGGATGGATCCTGCTAAGCTGTGTTTGGTGCAATGGTTGGTACAAGGCAGGAGTCTGGTTCATCAGAGGACGTGGCCGACCTTGTTACAGCAGCAGTGGCTCTTGCCCCTCTCTGTGGAGCTCACTCAATCTTTGCAAGTTTCCCCTTCCCAGGGCAGGCATGGCTCAGCTGCTCTCTTCGTGCAGGAGTACCTGCAGACCAGTAGTTTATAATCACATTTATGAAGGCAAACCTATCACCAAATTAATCTTTTCTTGCTCTGCCAGGCTGTAAACCCCGGAGGTTAAGCACCTACAGCTTAAGCGAGGAACAGACATATCTGAGGCAGGAATGGGGCAAGCAGCTGCTGCATAAACCACAACCAAACATGATTCAAGAATCTTAATTTTTTCACATTATGAAGTGTATGGTCCTAGGTTTGACCCTGTTTTCATTTTTGTTTTGGTTCGGTTTGGTTTTTTGTTTGTTTGTTTGTTTTTGGTGGTGCTTGTTTGGCTTTTTGTTTATTTATTTATTTATTTATTTTTATTTTTTAAAGTAAAGACAAAAATAACATAAAAAAAGTCATGAAACAGTGTGAGTGAGAGGTGAAATCAGAAGAAAGTGCAAACTGTACAATGCATTTAAAAGATTTTAAGGATTGGCTTCAACTTGCATCAGCATTTTGAAAAAACAAAAGTATCCATGTTCCTACCTACGATGTCTACAAAACTCCAGAGCTTTGGAGCCTCTCAAGCTCTTTTGCCTCTGTTAATACAGCTTACTAAATTTCTTTTTGTTAAAAAAAAACTTGTTGACAAGTATGCCCCAAATAGGAACATGATGTGCAGTTGGAGCAAATGAAGATAGATCTTGTTCCATATTTGTGTGTTCTTTGAAACAATACCTGATTAATACTAAGGTTTTGTGAGAGGAATAGGTAGAAACAGGCAATTAAACCAGCTGTTGGAATGTCTGTAACAAACCATAAAAACTTCTGGTCAACACAAAGACAGCTACATTGAAAACAAATATCTGTGCTTACCCAAATTCTTGCTTTGGAGAGGGAGTGTCATTTGGACTTTGCCTCTTTATGGATAAGAGATCTGTAAAAAAGGAATAACTACCAGTTCCAAGAAGATCTCATGGGATCACTCATATCTGTGTAGCATTGAAGCATTGATAAAGGCAGTAATTATTTTATGATTTTTTAGTCTCCCTGTCTATGTACTGAACTCCTGCATAGATCTATGGAAAGCATAGGGTATCTTAGCTACTCTGGCCATCTCCATCTCCTTTTTATCTAGAATATATCTTTTCCTGAATGTTTTCTGTTCAGTTTTTCCTATTCAGTAGAGCCTCTGGAGAAAAGAAAAACTGAAGTCTTCAGCTTTTTGAAATTTGGAAGACATAAGGGAAGGATGCAAAAAGTGGTGTAATGTTGCCTGTAAAGAGTTGTCACACGTCTGTTGGCTGAAGCTCTTGACTGGTGTAGTGTGGAAGTTTGTTCATAGGATAGTGCAGTTCTCACCTTGGTTGCCGCAGGAAATGAATACCCCTGTTGTGGTTTAACCTCTGCCAGCAGCTAAGCACCACTGAGTTGCTTGCTCACTGCCTATCCCCAACCTTTCCCAGTGTGATGGGGGAGAAAACATGAAAGGTAAAAGTAAAACTTGGGGGTTGAGAAAAGAAAAGAAAAGAAAAGAAAAGAAAAGAAAAGAAAAGAAAAGAAAAGAAAAGAAAAGAAAAGAAAAGAAAAGAAAAGAAAAGAAAAGAAAAGAAAAGAAAAGAAAAGAAAAGAAAAGAAAAGAAAAGAAAAGAAAAGAAAAGAAAAGAAAAGAAAAGAAAAGAAAAGAAGCAATGATAATAATAAAATATCATAGAGAAAAATGAAAATAACAAAATGAAAGAGAAATTGAAACCGAGAAAAACAAGGGATGTAAATGAAAAGCAATTGCTCATCTCCAACCAACCACTGCTCAGCCTCTTCCCGAGCAGCAGTGCTCAGCCAGCTTTCCCCCTACTTTATATGCTGATAAAGATGCCATTGAGTATGGAATAGCCCTTTGGCCAGTTAGGGTCAGCTGCCCTGACTGTGTGGCCTCCAGGTCCTTGTGCACCCCCAGCCCCCTGGCTGGCAGGGAACCATGAGGCAGGAGCTGAAAAGTCCTTGACTTAGTGTAAGCCCTGCTCAGCAACAACTAAAACATCAGTGTGTTGTCAACATTATTCTCATTCTAAATCCAAAGCACAGCACTGTACCAGCTACTAGGAAGAAAATTTACTCTATCCCAGCTGAAAACAGGATGCCCCCTAAACTAACCATGGCTCCTGTGAACAGGACCAATAGTTTTTTCTCTGGATTTATGCTAATTTGGACTGACTGTAAGAAAGAATTAATTTTCAGCAGCTCATTGTTCTACTGAGCCCTGCCAGCCTAAGTTGTGAATGAAAATAGCCAACTTCCATATGTGACTTCAGTTGTTAATGAGAAGGCAAAATCCATCTTTGTTATTTTCTTGCTTCAAGCCCTACTGGCTGAGAGTTACAGGAGTTTTCGTTGAACCTTCTTTACATACCTCTCTGCAGTTCAACCCTTCCCTAAAATATGGCCAGTCCTCAAGCCTATTCCCTCTCTGCTGGGCCTTGTAACCAGGATTTCAGGATCTTTATGTGCTGTGAAGCAGATGCTGTTCCATTCTTCTTCACAGTCTCAATTGCCTCCACTGAAGACAGCCATGCTCCACTTCTCTGTTAGCTGCTGAAATTGGTCATCTAATGGTCAAAGCTAATATCACTGGGAAAACCCCCCAGGCAAACAGAGCACCAGCCTGCCTCTGCTAACTCACTGCTTCTACTTTTACTTGCCACAGTTGCCTCAGCCTTTTGGTCTGTGACAACCTCCTCCAGGAACAACATTGCTATCTGGCAACCCCATTGTTAGCCCTGGAGATGTCAGAAGCCTTCTCCAAGTGCATAGCAGCAGATATACGCAGAAGTGAACTGAAGTGCAGAAAGGAATTAAACTTTCTTGCTTAGTGGCATGGGAAAGCTGATTCTCTTCACAGCCCCTATTATAGAGCCTTCATCTTTCTCCTTTCTCCTATTCTCAAGAGACAAAAACCCCAGAACTCCAAATAGAGTTGCTAAACCAGATGCAGAGATGTTGAAAATGATCTAGTCCTATTTTTCTTCAAAGCAGCAGCTGAAATATTTGTGTTTCATGAAAATTTTAAGGAATCTGTTTTGTACTGAAGATATGAGCCATTGCTTAGTAATGAATGCAATCAATAATGTATTGTATCAATACATAGGTGGACGTACTTGTGGTTAAATTTGGAATGGATGTTTGCAAGCTGGAGACTTTCCTTCCAAAGTTTCCTAAGGTCTTCTTCATAATAAATCAAGGAATGTGGATTTCTCTGTTAAAGCCTGAGAACAAAATGTTTTTGAATTATTATCTGTTGGTATTTTTGTTGTTTTTTTTTAAGTACAGGTAATCACGTGTAGGAGCCTCTTAGCCATATAGATTCTCACAGATTTCACCACTGGCTCAGATACAGCAATATTAAACTTTACCAAATCACAAAAGACCTAAGTATGACAGAATAAGGCAGGAGAATATTGATTTGCCTTAGGCATTTCATTTAAACTCCTGCAGTAGGCAGTACTTAGAGCATTTGAGAGTTTAAAACGTTGTCATTCAAAATACAGTGTATTTTGCTTTTATAATAAGAAAGAAAGAATTCTCTTTTCGTGGTTTTGTTTGGTTTGGTTTGGTTTTTTGTTTTGTGTTTTGTTTGGTTTTTTGGGGTTTTTTGGTTTGTTTGGTTTTGGTTTGGTTTGGTTTGGTTTGGTTTGGTTTGGTTTGGGTTTTTTTTGTGGAAGGGAAGGGATAGAGTGATCGGTATGCTGTACATTTTTTAGTTCTTTCAAAATTGTGTTTGCAAGGAAATATTATTATGACCACAGTTTCTGTTTAATGATGATATACTCTCTGTCTCATTGGTCACCATTATTTCTCTGTTATTTAATATTGAGATATTCTCTCTTTTTTTCTTTTTTCCTAGCACAGCAGACTAGAACCGGGAGCTTTTTTTTTTTTTCTAATTACAGAAAACCACAAATCTTTCTCACAGTGTTTCATCCGAGGATTGCTTCTATAATCACTGCTCTCAAAAGTGACTAGCCCGTCAAATATTTTAACAGGATATTTCTAGCCTACTTTATCTCTTAGTGTTAACAAAGCTTTTGAATTTGCTAATATTTGTTCATTGTGTCACTGTTTCTGAGCTAAATTTAATAAGACATTGGAAATTTTTAAGATTTTTTTCTTAAAATTCAACATTTTTTTAGACAGTTTAGGATAGTTTTTAAAAAATATTTAAAGGTTATTTGGAATTACATTGAAAGTGGCATCTTAGATTGATTTTAGGAAGGAGGAAGGAAGCACTGAATTATTTCAGAATCTGAACGGCATCTTGAAATTATTAGCCTCCTAGACCTATATACCAAAGTCATGTTCAGGTGTTATTTTCCCAAAGTTTACCTTACAATTGGAAAGGGTTATTTATTTGTTGTATTTGATGCAGTGCCTGTTTTAAAGATGAGACCATGATCATTGTCTTTTGACTATTCAAGAAAATATAAAAGCATAGTGAAAGTGTATCAGAAGCTGTCTATGAAGAAATGTGCAGTAATTTCTTCACTACATGTTGTAGAAGACGATACTAAAACAAAGCTTTAACTGGAAAAAATCACAGAGCGTGTATTCAGACAGAAAACCTGAGCCAAAATTTAAGCATCTACAGTTGTCATTTTTCAAAACACTGTCTTTTTTGTAATTACTGTTGCCTTTTTAGTCACTAATTTCAGACAGTAATTGCTATTGCCTTTTTTTGCTTTTGTATGAAGTAAAATGTAGATTTAAAAAAAACAAAAGGAAAAAGAAAGAGCAGATATGTACAAAGGTCAGAACAAAACAGTACTTGAGAGAATAGGCTGAGTCCAACATGTACTGTCAAGACAACATCAAGAAATATAAAACTATTATTGATGAACAGGCATGATGAAATTCTAGGGTGACCAATAGGAACTTAAATATCAGAATCCTTTCCCTGTGGTAAATATTTTTATTATTATTATTATTATTATTATTATTATTACAGGAAAGTCAAGCACACTATTATTATGCTATAGCCAAAATCTAAACCAAACTTAATAAGCAGCTAATTTTTATAATTTGCAATATCTTTTATTTGCTATTTCAATTGTACCGGCTATCAAACTTGTGTTTATTGACTATTTTGCAAAGACCTGGCAATAAATGTACTGGTCAGTGGTGCCAGTGGTCAGACTGAAATGATTTTTTATTAAAAAAGAAAAAAAAGAAAAATGATTGAAGTAAACAAAAATTCATATGGAAGCGAAATCTAAAATTCGTAGGACTATTCGCAGGAGTAAATATTTTATTTGGTAGAAAGTGCAGGATCAAGTAGAAAAATATTGCTCTTGTTTCTGTCTCTCTCAAAATACTTACTTTAAAGAAGCACTTTAACTTCCCTGTGGAAATAAAATGTTATAGCCTCAATACTGAGAAGTTTCTTAAAGATGTGCTGCACAAGACACAGAAAAATAACCTTATTTCTTTTAAGAAAATGTAGAGGCTTTTCACTTTAAGAGAAGTGGCTTCTTTCTATAAAAAACATGTTTCAGTTTAGACTATACTAACAATATTTGAACTGGCCTTCAGGCATTTTAAACTTCAGTAGTGCCACAAAGATTTTTCTAATTTAACAACCATGTTAACCATAATTTACCACTGCTTCTGACAATAAAGTGGAATTTTCTGTTTACACTGGTTTGAGGTTTACCTAAATTAGATGACATACTGGGGGGGAGGGAGCGAAGAGAGTATAAAATACCTAATTCCTCTTTACAATAATTTTTCTTTGTCCTGCGGAACTTCAGTTGTGTCTGCCTCCTGAGCTTCTGTATGTGTCCCAACCTGAGCAATGCTGTAACTTCCTGCACTCAGGAATTAGGTAGGCTGGAGGTGCAGTGAGAGCAATGTGGGAGAATATGTATGCTCATATTATTTCTAAACTACTGATTAAGCTCTAATAGAAGAAGCAAATTATCTTTTGCTACTGTTGCAAGTAGGTGGAGTGAGAAATATTATCTGTATTTATAAAGTCTGAGTATATTTGTATTTTGTTCTCGCACAGGACCATGAAGACAGCTCATGCTTGCATGAGTTTTCATGCTTTTATGATTTTCCTCCTGTCATGAATTAGAAGTAAATATGTGGTCACTCAGCAGAACTCAGCTGCTGGTGTCTCAATTCGACACAATGGGTCCATCCTGTCTTCTCCCAAGCTGCAGACCTGGCAGACAAAGGAAATAAAGAGATCGCACAGCAAAACAGTGACAAATGCAATATCATGTCAGAGCTTCCTAGCTCCTAATGGATATTTCTAGATTATTTAAAACTGGAAATACTAGAATATCTTTTCTGTATGAGATGGATGGGGAGGGAGAGACAGAGAGAGAGAGAGACAGAGCGAGCGAGAGTGAGCAAGCCAGCTGTAGCAGTTCTGGGAAGGCTCTCCAGCAAATTATGGATTTAGTGTTTGAGTAGAATAGAATGGGAAGTGGTCATTAGAAAATATGCTGAAATACATGGAATAAACAAGCGTACACAGTAAAAGATTATGTATTGAAATGCTGCTGACACAGGATAGGGAAAAAGGGAAAGGGGATTAGGTGGGAATTACATTAATAAGAACCTGTAGAAGCTAATTGAGATGATACAGGAATAATAACTGAGGAGAAGCCAAGACAGAAGCACCACAGTGCCACGGTAGTTTATTAACATATGGGAGAAAATTTGCCTGAGCTATTAACTTCCACTTGTAGTAAATTCCAAGGGCAGTGAATCCTCAATTAATTTTTCCATAAAGCCTTAGAGATGCTTCAGGGCTTGTCCAGATCATTAGGATTGCTTTACAGGCGCATAACAAAAAGATTTTTTGTTAAAAAAAGACAATTTTCCAAGTAATCCAAGACAAATTCAGTGCCAGATCAGGTGAGAGCTGAATATTAATTGTTTCTAAGAAAAGAACCTACTATTTTCCTTTTCTCAACTCAGAAGCAGGTCCAATATCAAAAATGTTTTAAAAACTCACTTTTTTCTTTTCTGACCATTCAATTTTCTGACCAGTAATTTCAACTATGAGCCCTGAAGTGGACAGCGATCTTAACGGATGTTCAAATTGAAGTAAAGGATGTTTTCTCTCTCCATGTGGAATTGCACTTTGCGCAGGCTAACAGACAACTGAATGTTTAAGTATCTTGTTATACATGTAATAAGTCAAGCAAATGTTCACCACTGACTGCTCCTAGTCTATGTATGCCCCTGTTTTGTCTGCTACGTTACAAAGTGACAGAACAATTATTGCTTAGAGTAGCCCTGGGACACCTAATGTGCCATAGCTGATGACAGAAGCACATGATTGAGAGTTGTAGGAATACTCTGTGTTATTAGCTTAGTTTATGGTCTACAGGAAAGGCTTCAGAAGAATTTAAGTTTTGTATGAGATGACCTTTTAAAAGCAGTGACCTTTGATACATATGGAGAGTATTCCCAGTTTTCTAATACTTTGTCTTCTCTTTAAGGTAAAAGTATGACTTTCACACAGTTCTAGGGTACCCTACATATATATATATAATCAGTAATGATGAAAGTTGTTGGGGGTTTTCCACGCATATTTACCAAATTGTTCATAACTACACTCCCTTTAACTTCTCTGTCATTGCAATATTTCATTACCAGCTGAAATTGGGCAAGGCTAAATGAACCACTGGAGAAAACAGAATAATTATTTTTAAGCTTTTGAAGCTCACAGAAAACAGATTGAAGTTCTGAATATTAATTTTTATTCTGGAAGTTGAGGGTTTTTTTGAAACTTAGTAAGATGGCAGAAAAAGCTCCTATTGAGGTTTTTTCCCCCAGCTTTTTTGTTGTTCAATCAAAATTAAGAGCACAATACTTATTGAAGGTGAAGCTTATTATGTTATTTTATGGTAAATAGTTTCTTGTATGGCAGAAAAAAATTGAATAATACATGTACCACATTTTATTATATTTGCACAGTTTTTACTAATAATAAAAATTATATTCACAAATTCTAATTGTAGTATACCTAAATGAAATGTAATCTTCCTTTTTCTTCTCCACTGTACTTATTAAAAAAATGCAATTTTGAACTTCAAACTGTTTTCTGCAACCCAATGTAAGTACGTAGGGAATTAATTAATGAAACATCATTTTCATTTTATGCATGAAAATAATCTATTATTTGCTTTTGTGCTCTACATCAATTCAAAGAGTCCTAGTTTTCTTTTTGATAGCTATGAAGCGTGGATGTTATCACAATAATTTTTAATGCTATTCAATACTGGGTTTAGGTCCTGTTATCCTTATTTGCACCCAAGCTTTTATACAATTTTTTAGACTATGTGATTATACAATCTATGGAGAAAGCCACATGAGTTGGGAAGAAAAACATCCTTCCTTCTGCAATCCAGTTGCATGCAGCCCCTGCAGCTGCTATAGAAAATAGACATTTATTCCATGAAAATGTGGACTTTTCAGTCATGGTACTATTCTAAAAACAGGCCTACTTGACTACTCTGCAGATCATAGGTTTAGAGTCCTCTTTAGTTTTGAAAGCAGAAGAGATTTTGACCAAAACCTCTCAGTAAGGAAGGTCAATATTTTGAGTAGAAAATGATATGAAACACTTTTGGTTTATTGCTGGCAAAATCAGCTCACATAACTCTCTTTTTGGCGTTCCCTGTTAAAGGAAGGATACTGAATGTCAGTGAGCTGTGACTTGTTCTGTGGCTTTCTAAACAACAGAGATTACAAACTCATGGATGCAGTACTAAGGAAAAACAGAAACCCAAATTGTACTCAGGCACTTAAATTACAGTAAGTTTTATGGGTGGTCCTTTACAGACTGAAGGATTTTTTGGTATATATTAACATATATCTTTTCCTGCCTTTTTAAATGTATATTTATGCAAGTATAAACATACAGACGAGCATACATACATCTGCAGTAATCAGCGAGCTGACCCACAAAATGGTATAAATAATAACAGCATTTTGTTAGACATGGACTACTGAAACATTTATAGTCCCATTTTGACCACACAGTTGAACAATACTGAGAGACTGCATGTGATCTTAAGGAATGTTATTTATTATAACCACAAGAAAAGTTCGTATATGACATTACAGTGCACTGTGGGTTGTTAAATAATTGGTGGGCGTTTTCAAGAAAAAATGAATGAGCAGTAAATACTGAATAAATGAAATTGTACTTTGATTTTAAATTTCAGTTTACACTTAGGATATACTCTAATAGTCTAAACTTGTCATGCAGCCATGGAAGTGCTAAAAGCTTTCAAAAAATAAACATATCCAGATGACGGAAGACACTTTATCCTCAGGGTAATGGATCTCTGTATTAAATACAGTAACATATGTATAATAAAACATATGGAATATGATATTTGCAAAACCATTTACAGAACACTGTGTACAGGTGTGCAAGGAAGATATAAACACCTCAGTCATGATAGATAAACTGTTACAGAATCAGGGCCGCAGTTATTGCCTCTGCTGTGTGTCTGTAACTGTAAACACACTGGGGAAGGAGGATATTCACATCAGAACTAATTGTAAGCTTGCCAAAATTGTTCTTTGGGAATTCAGATTTAATTGCTTTCTTGAACTCTTGTATAAGGAGTTGTTATCACCTTGTTCCCTGTGTATTGTTGCTGTTAACTATTAATGGGTGTCCTGCACCTAGGGTGCAGAGAGTGTCAGTTCCCCTGACTTTGGGCACCCTTTGCTCCTACTGCAGGCACCATCCCTTTGGATACAGATTCTTGGCTTGTTGCTGGATATGTGCTCACTTCTTACCCACACAAAGTCCTCCTCAAAGAATTCTGAGAGATTTTAATTGTTCGCTCTTTGCATTGCTATGACCTCATCATCTTTATATTTGAACTGCTGTTCTTCTGTGTAAAGTGGCTATATAAAAATAGCACTGCTTAACTCAGCTGTGCTCCCTCTAGGTATTTGGAGCTGCTGACCAATATAAAGGTATTTTTAGTGTTACTCCTTTTAACTCTGCAGAATCTGCACAGGTATGTCTGTGATCTGAGAGAATATATCTATTCCATAGAACCACTGAAAAAGTTTCAGATGTTTTTCAATTAAGTAATTTCCATCCCAACTAAAACCAAAAAAAGTAAGTCTGTGGTCAAGAATGGATGATGGAACTAAGAGCAAGTGTGAGTAATATACTGCACCAATGTTAAAATTGTACTTTGCATCTCTTTGCTCCCCACTGCGTGATTACTTACAGCTTGATGACTCAAATAATTTTTTATTACTTCTGGGTTTATTATTGGGTATATTATTCTTTGGGGTGAGATCCTTGTTTCTACTGTCCGCAAATCAAAAGAGTCTTCCAAATCTGCTAGTAATCCTGGCTGAATCACAAATTAGAGCCTTTGCCAGTCTTTTGGGCACCCTCTATTTGGAAACCATTCCCTTCTGAGCAGCTGAACACTCTCCATTTGGCATATCCATTTTGCAGTAATAATTGTACTTTTGGATACGTGGTTATGTCATCAAAGCAAAATGAGAATGCTGTCTTTATTTCACTGAAGAATCTGACCCAGAGATACTACACTTTAATACAGTTGTCATCATGTCACTCAGACAATATTAAATAATGTCTGGAAAGAAGCAACCTGCTAAGAGAAGTAAGTTGCAATGATCTGACTTGCTCAAATCAAGGGAAACTTCAGAAGTAGTTGATGGTTAATGCAAAGTTTTCAGTTGCAGAATCCACATTTGTTCAGATCATCTTAACTCTCACTGACCTTGGCAGTACTACAGGGGATATATTTTTCTGTGAGCTATTTTTGAATAACCACTCTAGTGAATTGAGGACATGATTTTTAATAGCAGGCTTACTGCTATACTTGTCATTTCTCTTTTTTCGAAGGAGTCTTTTATAAAAACAACCACAGTTATTGTGAAAAATAGTATATGTAAGATCCAGGACACTCTGTTTTTCTGTCCTTTCTTTGAGAGTAAACAAAATATATTTCAAATATGGTGGAGGACTATGAACAAGCTCAGTTAGCAATTTCCTGTACATTTGAGACTCCATTTCCTCTAGTATAATTAAAACAAAGGCTTTTTCTTTATTTTCTTTTTTTGTTGTTGTTGTTTTTTTTTTTGTTTTGTTTTGTTTTGTTTGTGGTTTTTTTGGGTTTTTGTTTGGTTTTTTATTTGTTTTGTTTTCTTTTTTGGAAAGTAATGAAAGTATATCTTCCTCCCCATAGATCTGGATGAGGATCTTTTTCCACTGTAGGTGGATGGTTCGCAGAATTACCTCTCAGCATATACTGAAAACCTTGTTGCACTGGAACCCTTAAAAGTGCCTACATGCTTCTAGGCATGTGCAGGATGTATGCCAAGAAAATCTACTGCAAAGGCAATGATTAGACGTATATTTACAGATTGGTGTGAATTTTTAATTAATATCTTAGCACTTCTGTCAGATATTTTATAGGATCCTCTCTGGAAATCCTTACTATTCAAGAACACTGCGTACCTTGAGATTTAAAGAGCAAGTGCACACAAAATCATACATTTTACATTGCCTTGCACCCTAATATTGCTGAAAATAACTCAAGTTTTGACAATCACAGCTGATAATACAGTAGACTAGAGAAAAATTTATATAGTATAAAAAAGAAAGAGAAGTAGAGGAGCTAGAATAAATAGAATCAAGCTTTGAGAGAAGATGAAGAGTGCAAAAAACATGGAAGAGATAAATTTAGAAACCTGACAGGCCATCAACACAACAGTATGGGAAGGAAGAGTGAAAAATGACACTTTGAAGATATGACCGCAACAGCCACAATAAAATGCACAAATGGGCATTCTTCCCATGCAGTCTTCTCCTTCCTATATTTTAGCTCTGTATGTCAAGGCCACATAATTATTGCAGTTGAAAAAAAAAAACAAAAACAAAAAGAAACCAACAAAGAAGAAAGGCTAGTTAAACTAAAGCCTATTCAAGAATATGATATATCACTCTCAAATGGAGAATTACACTGTGTAGCAATTTCATCTGAGTGAGAGTCAAAAGGGAAAAAATGAAATGAGAAGGAAATGAAGCTAAGTAATTGGAGGAAAAAGAGATGTCATGAATTGGAAATGAGTTTTGCTTTGAGGTGCTGACTCAGATGCATAGCTCTCTATAAAAGCTACAGTAAGAATAAAAATAGACCAGAATTTTAGTTATGAATAATAATAAAAGAGACTTTTATTTGCTTCATGTGCTTCAGAAATATCCAATTCTTCTGCTTATGAATAGGAAAATAGACAAGCTGTGCTATCCTTCTTTCAGACTTTGAGCCTTAGCCTCAAATCTGAAACCTGTAAATAGAAAATAAAACATATAATACCAAACTTGCTCATTTCATCTTTATTTACAACCATTCAGATAGATGACAAAAGAAATGAAATTTAGGTGGAAAAAGGGAGATCACCTATATGCATTTTTTATAGAGATGATCAAATAGATAAGTACCAGACCTTTTCTTCAGGCTTCATTAAATAAATTTATCAAAAAGAAGCAGTTCACATGGATGGTAAAGAAAATAATCAAATGCAATGTTAAGGGAAACAGTTGGGCATGAATACTTAATACCTTTTGCTATTGTCTTCACCATATCAGGATTTTTAATATTGCCTTTAAATCTGAGCCACATTTTCAGACTTTGGTTTCTGTGTTTCTGGTTTCCAAGCCTCTTCTGAAAGTTCATTATTATTCTTTGATTGTGTGATATTGTGTCTCCAGCTTTTTTTCCATTATTGTTCAAAATCCTTTTTAGTATCTTTCATTTATCATGTTATATCTCTGCCACTTTTACAATCCAAATCACAGGTCGGATTGCATAAAGGATGTCAGGACAGATTCACCTGCACATGGTCGTCTTAGCAGGGCTCACAGCTGATGGCACACATGGATTGTTAACGGAGGAAGTTATAAAAGCAGGGGAGGGAGCTAGAGATGGAGGGAGTGAGGGGAAAAGAAGTGGGGGGAAAGAGGGCAAAAAAGAAAAAACAAGAGGAAGGAAGAAAGAAAGAAAGACAGAAAGAAGGAAGACTTTCTGGTATCCAATCAGAACGAGCAGCAATGAGACCCTCTGGTACAGCAGAGGTGAACAGTCTCATCTGAGGGTCCTCTTCTAACAAAGCAGAGGATGATGGCTAAGGAAGCAGAGTACCTACAGACCTGTGCAACAGTCCCCTGTCACTCTTACAAAGATATCTAAGCCACTTCTTGTCGGGGGCTTTGGTCTTCCTCACAACTGCTCAGCCAAAGAGTTAATTGCTCCAAAAGAGATAATTATGCTTTCCTGTGGTTACCAGGAAGTCTTGACTTCAAGAGGCAGCAAAGCCCTGTAACAGTCCTACTGATGAACTCCACTAATGTGTGGTAGAGTGGAATATCTTCCAGGTGTTGTTGTCTTTCCTAGCTTCCTGATGCTTTCAGTTTCAAAGTTTCCTTGTCTGTCCATCAGCTCACATTGTTTATTTTCCTTGTTCCAGAGATTACAGAACGAGGTCCACTGTAGGAACATATCTCTCTTGCACTAGGTGCAGCATGCGCACAAATGCAGACAATTTCCTTGACTTGCATAGAATTATAATATATTGTAATTATAATTTGACATTAGTCAAACTGCCAGAAAATACACATCTTGACAGTTTACTTAAAACTGTGTTCCTTGAACACTGCTTCAGACCTTCTCTACAGATAGTTTCAGAATAATCTCTTCCTTTGAAACAGTCAGTGTTGGATGTGATTATGAGGACTTCTTTTTCCTGATAATTATTTAAAATATCTTATAAAGGGCAGCGGGGNAAGAAAACTAGAGTACTAAGTGTTTAGATTGAGAAACATTTTAGTGTTATCAAGTTTTTTTTCTGCTATCTGATGAGTGGAAATAACTTCCTCTTTGGCTGATGCCTTTTCAGTATATGTGTTTTATTAAAGATATCCAGTATAGCTGGATATTACAATGTCAACAAATCAGTCCCTCACTGAAAAACACAGCTCAGAGACAAATTTTTATTGTCCCAAATAAGAGTGACAGAGCACTCTGAAATGTGAAGACAGCTTATAAGCATTTGGCGTAAAATCCAGTTAGACAAAACCTCCTTTCCCCAAAAAATGAGATGCTGGAACCCTTCAAAGTCGCAGTTCTATTTTTGGCTGACTCAGAGCAGGGATTTGAATTAATGTATCCTGCCCAGAAGAACACCTGAAAAAGCAGGCCATGAAGTCATTTTTATGCTATCCTCTTGTCCCATGAATATTTAAATAGTCTGTGCAGAATATCATGGCTCTGACAGAAAAGACTGAGGGAGAGCTACCTCTACCAAAATATTTGAGACTGCTTTATGTGTTGCAAATGGTCAGATCCCTACATCAAGAAAGGTCTTAACCCTGTGCATTTCATAACTTTATATGAATCCCCTGAGCACTGGGTTATTAGACAAAAATGAAAAATAAGGATACATTTTGCTTATCTAAAATGTTGCTTCTTTTGCCTTTTATTTCAAATATGCCAAAATAAAATACTCTGTTTCAGACTGAACAAAATATTTTGCACGAGCCCCAAGTGACTAGGTTTTCTTTTCAGCAAAAAGGAAAAAGAATTATACAAACCAGAATGAAAAAATGACCCAAAATGAAATATTTATATTTCAATCCAGCTTTCAGATAAAAGCATACACTTCTTGAATGGCTTTAATACATAGGTCTGATTTGAAGAGCTGCTGAATATCTCCTCTCTAATCGACTTGAACCCAGGTGCCTCACTAAAAGCTGAAACACACTGTAGCTCTGAGAGTCACCTCTGGAACATTAAAAAGCTGGAGGCACAAATGTCAGCAAGTTTAAGTAAATAAAGAGTTATGCTGATTTACAATAAAAGAAGCTCAGCATAGTGCTTGTTGCCAGGCTTGAGAAAGTATTCCAAGGTTTTGTTCCCTCTTGTTTTTATTTTATACAGTAAATGAAGAAGGTTAATAATTCCCAAGTGAACCTATGGCTGGTACCCATGGAGTAAAAGTGAAAAAGAAAAAGGCACTGTGGCTTTTGCATTTCTAAAGTAATTACTCAATATTAATTCCACAGGTATCTGAGACAGGTGCTTTTCACAGAAAAAAAGTGCTGTAGCTATAACAGATGAATTTGAGTGTTCATACAAATATATCTATAAGATAAATTATACCTTCAGTTATACCGAAACAAAGTTTGATCCTATTGCTTTTATTCTATAATTGCACAGAAAGAGAAAGTAAATTACTGTGAGTGTATCTGTGAAGTTTATTGCATATTGCTATGTCTACTTAGGGGAACAAAAGTATCTACCCAAGCATAACCTATTGGACACCCCCCTAAATTCACACCAATGTATAGATGGCACTGAAGAATGTGTTAAAATTAGTAACTAATTGTGGATAAATTAATGTAATGGGAAAATTAATAATACTGACACAGGAGGGGTTGCAAAGATAAGGCAGCAGACATAACTGCTAGGCATGATTTTAAAATTTAGGTTGTATGAAGCAGATCTTTTAGCTTTTATGCAGGCTTATATACTTTACTGTTAGGACATGCATGTCTCTCTGTATGATACTTTGGTTACCCATTGTATACAAAGGAAGAGTTATCTACTTACATTTAAATATGAAGAAAGGACTGAAGAGAGGATAATGCTTAGGATCTAGTCCTGAAGGTACTAATCTGTTTATCTAGTGAAAATTTGCTCATCTGTGGAGAGCACTGGGAGGTGCAGGTACTGCTGAGAAAGATTTTGGGATTCAGGAACACAAGAGAATTGATGCTAATGAAGATGACAGCTTGAATGCCTGGCTGCTGCATAAAAGCAAAGCACAACTGCTTAAATGTCCCAGGTTAAAGCCTTGTCTTATAAACTGTGTTGGACAAATATGAGACAGACTCTGCATGTGATGTGATGTTAGCATCTCCAGAAAAAAAAAAGTCTGAATAATTGAATCTAAAAGATCAGAAGAGAACTACTTTAAAGCACTCGTGACTTTGTGGATGACTTTGAAATGCAATCTGTTAGGACATAAAGTTGCATAAATACTTCTAATCAAATAGAGCTTGTGTATCTCTTCCTTGATTTTTCTTAATTAACAAAGGAAAATTGAATGAGGATTTTAATAAACCCCAGACTGTCTCAGCTCTTTCCTTTATCCTAAAAAGGCAATCAAGATAGATGGAGAAACTGAAGATACCCTCAGTTCCTTTGCTTTCCCAATAATATTTCCTTCATTGTACCTTATTTGGTTCCAAATGTTTGAATATGGATATTTTTTTCTGGTGTCCTGTGTTATAGTTTTGATCCTTTCTGCCCTGCTACTTTTATTCTTTCTATTTTTTCCCCTCCTTTTACCTTTTCCACTCCAAAGATATGTGTTTGCAGAGCTATTTGGTTACTAGCTGCAGTTTTCACTAGTGGTACCAGTTAAGTTTGTCAGAATCTCTCTCCAGCAGTGTAGCCTTACAGATGAGAGGTATTACCTGAGGCGTTGCTGGTCCTCAGACTCGCCATGAAACACGCTAAGAAAACATGGCCTGAATCCTGAGACTGTCATATGACATTTTGGGTGGAGAGGCCACTGGGAAGACTACATAGCTCCATTCTATTGCTTCTCAGTTAGGAACAAAATGCTTAGTTCCTGTCAGATCTCCTCTGAGGTGCTCATAACCAGGCAAAGGCAATGATGAAAATGATGTGCAGTTATTCTAGAAAAATAAAAGATGGTGTTTGTGGTTACAAAATGGTAGACCTACTATGAAAAAAACCAAAACCCAAGCTAATCTTAAAATAAACCCCACAATCTTGGATAATACTTCTGTGGGTGATCATATGAATCTCCAATAAGCTATGTCTCCTCATTTTTTTTTCAGGGTAGATAAGCCTTGGTGGGTTGATTTAAATTCTATTTCTTTGTCTATAATTAATAAAATTTTCCTTATCTCTTATGCCTTCTGTTGCCCACATATGTACAATTGAAGCATCATTTGACCTGCGGAGTCTTCTAACAGTCCATCTGCTTTTATTAAAGCTGCACCCTCTTGGGGTTCTATTTCTTCTGGACCAAGGTGCAAATGGAATATCTCCTGGTTTCCGTCATGTTTCTCATCACACCTCTTATCGCCATCTGTCTCTCTCTCCCTCACATTTTAGGAACTTCATTTTAGTTATGCATCCAAGAATGATTGTCATCATTCTTCTTTTCTCCCTTCACTTCAAGTAGCTGGATTACAGGAAGGAAGGAAGGAAGGAAATCAATTTCTTGACTTTACATTCCTGTGACTGTTTTTACTTATCACATTTTTTTTCTAGATCCATATTGCTTAATACCACAATATTTTCAAGACAGTAGAAGAAGAAATCAATACCCTATTCTTTAGGAATATTAATTTTACAGATATGTTTGCATATCCTGGAAATTCTGCATTTCTGTTTGCTTCTCACGGCTAACTCTAAAACTGTAGAACTTGGAAATGTCTTTCAAAAATTGGACAAAACTTGGAAAACATTTTGTGATCTGGGTTCACAGCCCAGATACACCTTGATTACATATAAGAGTGATAGGCGCCCTAATAAATTTTTGCTTTTCCACTTCCCATGTAATTTCTTCTGCATCCCAGGTTTACTCAACATACAAAGAATTACAGTATTCTCTGCTGGGGATTGCTGAGAACATTTAGGCATAACCAGAGAAACCACATTCAATTTATTCATAACAAAGATGACACTGTTACTGCTTTGTGCGCTTTCTCTAGAATTCCTAACCTTATTTGCACTTTTGGAGATCTCTGTAAAATGGTTGGTTTTGTCCAGTGGTTCTTTCCCATTCCCACTGGCCTTTCCCTTTCTCTTTTAGGGTCTCTAAAATAACCTGCTTTTTAACAATAAAATCACTGCACTGGTTTGTAGGACATGAGTTTTCAGCTGCCAACCAGGCATAACACATCTTTTGAGCATGTTGCTATTGCAGTATTGTTTATTTTGGATTTATGGTTGTTTCTTCGCTGAAAACTTCAAAAGGTCAGCTTTGTCTCAGTAAGAAACAGGGAAAATTTTGAAATCGCAGCCTGGAAAAATATTTTCTTGCCCATTTCTATTTTTACATAAAATTTCTTCCACTTTTAAGGTTTTGGAGTCAACTAATCTGAGATCAAAAGCTCAAATAACTCATTGACACAGCTGCCTCTTCTGCTAAACCTACCAGATGTGAACCTGAAACCAGTGAATGAAGACCCAAATTAAGCTCTAGACCCTAAATTAATGTCAGAAAGCAAAAAGTCCTCTTGACAAATCTGCATTATCCACTTGTCACCTTGACTTCCTCAGAGGTCAGGTGATTAATCACATTAAATCCAGGGGCCCACCAGAACAAAAGGAAAAACCCTAAATCTTCGTTATAATGGCTGAAAAAAATATACTTGAACAGCTAAAACAGGAAATGTGAAGACAAAAGTGCATACATAGCAAATCATTTGCTATGACAATATATGTGTAACATAATCATGTTTTTATGTAGATTACAAAGGTACAGAAAGAAATACCTCTATTTTCTATAGAATATTTGTATATGTAATACCAAAAGTGAAATTCAAATAAGCACTTGACAAGGACTTAACAAGCTCTTTAGGTTGGGAACTTTGCTTATTTTACAGAAGTTCAGCAGTGAAGTTTTAAAACCAATTCAGACATCTTTATATGGGAGCCTGTGCTTCAGCTTAATCGAGGTATGATTCTGATTGTAACATTTTGTCATCATCTGAATATCTGAATAAGGGAAAAGCATACTAACTACTTGAAACATTTCCTCCAGTCTTTTGCCCTTGGAAGTCCCTGACTCCTCTAATTTCTGCTTAGGCTAACTAAAGCTAATATATCAAAAATGCTTATAATAGTGACTCATAGACTAAACTGCTGCTCATATTCATTGCTTATTCTATCTCTAATAGCTATCTTCTATTATAGTAAGTACTTTACCTAGGCACATGGAGACTGCTGACCAAGAAAAACAAATATAGTCATCCATACAAAATGTGTATCTGGGCTGCTGAGGTATGAATTCACTGCAGAATTAACCTTTCCATAATTTCAGAGAAGAAAATCAGCCCTTTCACTTGGGGGTGAGGAAGAGAGGGTCAGATGGAAATTAACAGTAGAAAAGTGGAGCCCGTCTAGGTTCTGCATAAGTATTTCATATTTGTACTAAAAGTACATGGAGAAGAGTGAATACCTTCACTCACTGTTCTTTACTGGTCAAACTTGCCTTCAGCAGTTTCAGCCCCTTGAGACCGGTGAGGAATCCTGTTGCAAGGAGGATTTACCCTCAGTGGAGGAGGATCACGTCAGAGAACACTTAAACAAACTGAGCACACGTGAGTCCATAGGACCTAACGGGATGCACTCAGGAGTCCTGAGGAAGCTGACCACTGTCACTGCAAGATTACACTCAATTATCTTTGAAAGGTCTGAAGAGCTAAAGACTGGTCAGCATCAGCTGAGACTCGCTCAGTTGGTCAGAGCATGGTGCTGATAACACCAAGGTTGTGGGTTCAATCCATATATGGGCCATTCACTTTGGAGCTGGTCTTGATCCTTGTGAGTCCTCTCCAACACAGAATATTTTGTGATTCTCTGATCTTAGTCCCTGGGAAGGTTAGAGTGGAAATCCTTCTGGAAGCCATTTCCAAACACATAAAAGCCAGAAAGAAAATTGGGATTAGTCAGCATGAATTTATTAAATTATATGCTCAACCAATCCAACAGCTGTCTATGACGTGGTGACCAGCTCTGTAGGCAAGGGCTGACAAGTATCTGACATTGTTTATCTTGATTTTACCAAGGCCTTCAGCATTGTCTCCTATAACGTTCTTACAAACAAAATGATGAAGTACAGACTAGAAAAATGGACAGAGATGGACTGAATCCGACAAGAAAAACAAAGCCAGATACCATAGTATGTAAGACAGCAAATCAGGCCTTGAAACAAAGAAACTATTATTAAACTGTCAGGCTCAAAGGCTTTCAATCAGCAGAACAAAGTCCAGCTGGAGACCACTCACTAGAGATGTAGCCCAGGGGTTTGTAGTGCAGAAATTCTGTCTGAATGGACACTAAGCTGACCAAGGGACACGAATGTACCCTTGCATCAAAGGTCAACAGCCTCTGGCTTCATTAAGAGAAATCTTTCCAGTAGGATGAAGGAAATGATCATTCCTCTCTACTTAGCCCTGGTGACACATAGCTGGAGTGCTAGGCCCAGTTTTGAGCTCCCCAGAGAAAGAAAGACATGGTGTGAGTCCAGAAAAGGGTCACAAAAATTTACTACTGGAGCTTCTGTCACAAAGCAAAACAGAGAGCTGGCTCTGTTCAGCCTGAAGTTGAAAAGACTCAGGGGAATTATGTCAATGCGTAAAAACACCTGACCAGAGGAGGTAAAGAAGACAGAACCAGATTCTTAGTGGTGCCCCTTGCCAAGACAAGAGGCAATAGGCACTAATGGAAATAAAGATACTTCCCTTTAAACATTAGAAAAAATGTATTCTGTAAATCGAATTAGGATATGTTTACTGAAAGCGAGGTCATATACTGGTTTCCCAGAGAGGTTTTAAAGCCTGCATCCTTAGAGATATTAAAACTGCAACTAAACATGGTCCTGATGAACATTTGAGAACGGGGTTGGCCTAGATAATCTCCAGAGGCTCCTTTCTATCACAGCTATTCTGTGATACAACAACAATATCAATTTTAAACAGGATCCTGACTCTTGTTAGGTCTTGTGTGGGCACATATATAAGGCTTTGATCCCAACTAGAATAACAGTTAAAATCTAAATTTTATTCAATCTTAATTTTAAAAAGAATGTTTTCTCAGGAGATTTTTAGAACGCAGTACAAATAGTTTGTAATTTCTGGGAACAGATTAGCAAAACTGTGCAGGAATTCCATAGAAAAAATGCAGCAGATGGTGGTCTGTGGTGTTTTTCATGTGTCCTACTTTGTATTAGACAGTGCCTTGGAACTTTATCACATGTTAAGAGACCTTTATCTTCTGTCTTCTTTAAGCCAACAATACCAGCTTTCAGAACTGTTCAAGCTGAGACTATCTTCATTTTCTACAGTGTCCTTCAACACTTCCCAGGTTTTAGTAAGCTTTACTTAACAAAGTTCCACACTATAGAAAGGCTTTAACCACTCATTCATGTGCCATGCATATTTCTCTCCGCCTTCTTTTTTTTTTGCTTTCCCTGTGTGATTATATTTCCTTTACATATAAAGCATAATATATAATCCAGTTTGTTTCCCCTTTCCTTTCCTTCACATACACACAATCTTCTTTCCTTTTTTGTGTATTTGAAAGCCAAGAGTAATGTATTCATCTGAACAGCTGGGTAACTTTCATGCTACATGCAAATCAGTTTAAAAAGTAACAAACCTCGGGAAAATGTGACAAAAACCTACAATAGCTCAAATTGTAGTTCCGATACAAATCTCTCACTGTTCAGAAAATTGTGTTCATTGTCTTTTATTTTTAGAAAATTCATTACAAGAACTTAAAAAGGAGATGTATTCTTCTGCGTTGTAGCATATTCAGGAATTCCATTTTTATCCTGTAACTCTATTCATTTGGGAACATGCAGTGAACCAGCAGGACAAGGCTCATTTCAGAAACATGGCAAAGTAGGACAGTGTCCTACCAATGACAAAGAAAAAAATAAAAATAAATAAATTTAAAGTGGCATACTTCCAGTTTTCTACTAACTTGTGTTCTTGGTTTTATAATACTGTAAAAGGTATAATTTTGAAATGAGCCCTGTCTAGCAAAATAAAATTGAACATATAAATGCTGCATTTTAATGTGCAAAGTTTGTTTCTCATGTGGAAATACACATGGAGTATGGACTTTCTCCTTGCTGGAAAACAAACAGTAGGAAATAAATATTACATATACAGCAGTTTGGAATGATGGATTTTAATTTGTTCTCATTATAGCATTGAAAATCTTGCAATTTCCCTGAGTTAGTTCCAGTGTAATTTGAATATGGATTACAATCATGACAGGTCAAAAAACTGAAGCTAATCTGCCAGAGAGTTGTTATTAAGTAAAGATTTTACTGGGTCCAAAAAACAATTAATTACTCTCAAAAATATTTGTATTTTCTAAAAAAATCCAGACACCAGGGAATGCTTATCTTTCCATTTATTTTTTTCAAGAAAGATGTCTTTGCCTCCTCCTCTCTTTTCAGAAAGTAGCATGAGAATTCTGAATGGGAAATCAACATAATCTGGTCTAAGAGTTCACAGTCCAAACATATACCCCAGAGTGCAAATTACTTGGTGAGCTTTTCCTAATGATTAACCCTTGCAAGTGTGACACTGCTCATAAGGGTAGATCTGTTCTTCTAGCCAGACTTTAAAAAATCAACGCCTATTTTGGTCGCTGCTATAGTAGCCAGTTAATAGTGGTGGCAAGAATGAGGAATTGAACAATTGAACATTCAGAACTTTTGAAATATCGTTAGTACTTGTTTAAAGAAATGTGTGTTTCGATGTTTCGTTGATGTCATTAGTTTTCTGCAGGGAAAGATTTTGCAGGTGTATAGGAATTAAGCAACCAGGTTCTTCCATCTAATTTAACTTGTTAAAGTGATCAGTGATCAGCTGTAACTTGTTCAGGACTACAACCTCCCAAAAATCTGAAACCTTACCTGGTGATCCAGCCAAAATAAAGGGGCAGAGAAGAACTGGAACATTGTAGAAATCTATTTATTAAAATTAAAATCATTATTCAAAAGAGGTAATCACTCCTACTGAGTGCTGTGTTTTATCCAGTACAACTAGATAAGACTGTGGAGACTTCATTTGTGAGCTTTGCATCACAATGGCAGAGCATTTGAATTACAAGATTTAAGAACTAGACTACTTTTTTTTTAATCAGAAGTCACAGAAGCTTCTGATTTATGTTATCCTTCTGCAAAAAGTTTTTACTAGGGTTTGTTCTTATTAATAGGCTAAATTTAATGATATTTAGTTTTACTGGGTGGGTTAGATGTATTTTCAAAAATTATACCTGCAGTGGTAACTTTTTATTGTTTTACGGTTTTACAATCACATTTCCTGTAATTTCTGTGTCTGAAGTGCTTTTGATTACAGAGTACCACTCATTTCTCTGTAAAACTGGCAAACTGACGTTCAGATGCCGAATACAGGTACAAGCTCTGACTCCATCAGTCTCATTCTCAAGTAGATAGACCTAACATTGACCTCATCAGCACTGATATCAACACATCACATCTGCAGGGTCACACATCCCACTCATTTAGGAAGTTGTCCTGACTTAACACTGCTGATCTCTCACGTAAGATTTTTTGTTAGAGGTCAAGCCTCAAACTGAGACTTGTCATAGATTCACATCCTCTGTGAAGCAGACAGAGTTCCATAACATGAGCACAAATTCAGGCAAGTACAAATAGCAGTCGGGTTTTTTAAACAAAATTTGAGCCTGGCAGAAGCTTCAATTTTCATGACTTGCACTGAAGTTTAGTGGCAGAAAGTATAAAAGACCTGATTCGTGGAAATCCTATTTAACCACCTTACTATCTTATATATTTTGGTAGCTGTGTTTGTTTCTCTGGTGTCTCCTGAAGTGGACACTCAGCTGGACTCACTCCATTCACGTTCAGCACTACACGAAACCAAATTAAGGACCTACATACACCCCAGCTTTCTCCCTCTTTCACCTTCAGGAGACAATGAAAAGATATGACATTTCTAGACAGTGATTCAAATCTACAGAGGTATTATTTTATTACCTAAAATTAGGCTGGGAAGGATCACACCTTGTTGATTAAGCTACAAGAGATGTCGTCCTTTGAAAATAAGCTGCTGGTGAGTGACTAACTACATGTTAAATACATTATATAATAACAACTCTGTAATTAGTCAGAAGTAGACACCTGATACAGCTCAGCAAAACATTTTGGGTTGGAAAATAATAGTATTTTGTCAAGAATCTGCCTAAAGTCAGTGTACTTAACTCCACTGTAAGTATTGCAATGGTGTTGCCCAAGTTCATGCCTAGGGACGTTTAAAGTAGTAGTATATGTTCAGTCACAGTGGACTTCATCTCACTTTGTTGAAAAGTAGATACTCAAAGTTCAAGATATTCACCCTTCATGGAGAGATGTTTAGAGAGGACAAGGCATATCACCATTCGTATATATATTTGCATGAGACCAATTACCCTTTGAAAAATTCAAGTTTCTCCCCAAGAAAGGAAAAATTTGCTGAAAAGATTGTTGGACAACTAGCTTAGTTGCAGACTACCAAATTGAGGTGTCTATACAAAGTGAAATGCATTCAACAATAGCTGTTTGTACCTTAAGAGCTTACAACCTCAGGGGGAATTTAAAAGTATTTAGAAGTAAGATTTGGGATCCTGATTCCCACACGTTTATAGCTTCTATTCATCATCGTAGTTTGTGAATACCTTATAGTGGTCATGAAATGCATCACATTGGTCATGTGCTGAATGATATTTCCCAGATTCCAAATTTTTTTTTTTTAATATTATTAAAATTTCACCCTTTGCATTGGTGTAGTAAATCTCAGGAGTAATGATGTTTATCATTAATTAGATATTTTACTTCATTAAAATTTGATGCACTCATGTTGGTGGTCCTTTTTTTTTAACATGAGAGTAAGAAGACATAGTATACACAGAAATAAAAGTGTGGGATATAGTTGATAATGTATTAATCACTCTGTGAAGATGAGTGCTACGCTCAAAATACAGGTCTTACACTGTTTAAATTTTTACCAACGAATTGCATAGGAAATGAAGACAATCAGAGAAACATAGAATGATTTGGGTTGGAGGGGACCTTAAAGATCATTTAGTTCCAAACCCCCTGACACAGGCAAGGACACTTTCCACTAGACCAGGTTGCTCAAAGTCCCATCCAACCTGGTATTGAGCAATTCCAGGGATGGAGCATCCAGAACTTCTCCGGAAACCAGTTCCAGTGCCTTACTAGCCTCACAGTAATTCAGTGAAACAATACCAGAAGAATTTTTTTAAAAAAATATTTTGTTGGTTTTTTTTTTATTTCAATCTGTTTTTCTTCAAACCACCATGAAAAATTCAAAAGAATACATTAGGTTTATATTCCATGTTTTTGTACTTGCACTTCAAAGATATATTTTACAGAATAGATATTTAATTCATGTATTAAAACTAACTCTGCCACCTGCCCTTCACTGTGAAGCAGATTCTAGCTAATTTAATGTTGAGGTGGATTTTGTTTGTATGTAAGTAGCTGTCATATTTCTGTATATCTAAATCATTCACAGCTCATTCTAGTGAGAAGAGAGGAGGAAAAGTGTAGCCAAGTCCCTGTTGCAAACTGCTGAGAAGGAGGCGTATTGGATGTGGATGGCAGGGTTATGACAGCGAAGGACTACAGCAGTGGCTTCTGCGAGAAGCTTCCCCTGTGTCCAATGAAACCATCGACAGCTGGCTTCAAGACAGATCTGCCACTGGCCAGGGATGAGCCCATCAGTGACAGTAGTAACACCTCCCCTTTTAAGAAGGGGGAAAAAAAGGCAGATGGAAAGTGTTTTAAGAATTGATTTAATTTTTCCTTATCCTACTCTGATTGGTGAAAAATTAAGCTAATTTCCCCAGGTCGAGTCTGTTTTGCCCATACTTGGTGAGCGATCTCTTCCTGTCTTTATCATGACCCACAAGCCTTTCATTACATTTTCTCTCATCTGAGCAGCTGAGGAGGAGAGGGCCAGAGTGGCTTTGGTGGGCATCTGGTGTCCAGCTGAGCGTCCCTAATGCTGAAGAAAAGAATCCTGTTGGTTGAGATGAGATTTGAGGGTCTGAATAATGGGAAAAGTCTGGAGGCCATGATAAGAGAGAAAGTTCTCTTCATGATGAAAAGAAACATCAAGACTGCCATTTACTTGGGGTTAAAATCATGCCTTGGGAATATCTGCTCCTGAGCAACAAAGTCTTCTGGCTCAACTAATGTTTTTTTGACTGCATTTGTTTATCAAAGGAATTTATTGAATCCAATTCATTGTGTCTTGAGACCTTTCAGACCAATACTTAGTTTGTTTCCCATTTTGAACATAAAATACACCAGGTGCATGCAACAATCTGCTTTATAGCAACAAAAACAAGAAAAGCCCGCCTGGATTTTCTGTTTTCAGACTAATCTGGGGGTTTGCAAACAAATAATAATAATAAAAAAGTGGGGGTTTTCCAACAAAATGAATTAATAGTCATAAAAGATAGGAAAAAAAATCAAACTGCCCCTAAACAACAGAACATTGGCCATGTAACAGAAGCTCCACTAAGAGCCGAAAATGAAGTGGCTTGTCAATAAATATTAGCAATATACTGGTGGGAGTGATAATGAATTAATATAGTAATTAATATGGAATTTAATTTAACAGATATATAGATATAGATGAATGTGCAAGATAAGTAAAAGTGATAAATTGATTTTAATCAATATTCAGAAGTTTCATAAAGATTCAGGAAGCTAATAGATTTTTTGGCTATCTGCTGGGTTTTGGCATATTAATAAACTAACATCGGGTCTTTCTGTTTCAAATATGAAGAGAAGAAATTCCTATGAATACTGGCATTGAATCCTGCTGATTCTTTTGACACTACAGCATTTAGAGTTAAGCCAACCTCCCTGCTGCTTTGCAATGCAAACTGAATGGGAAAATTAAGGGTAAATTACCACCAGCATGCATGATATTGTGGACAGTCTCAAAATCTGCTCCTGGATTCAAGATCAAAGCATTTTCCTTTCAGCAGATGTAACAGGAGGCCATTATAAACACTTGCCTAATGAACCGTGTCCAGCTCCATGAACCACATCCAATTGTGCGAGTTTTGAAAATACTGTGCAGAACAGTCTGCCACAAAGATATGCTGAAGGTGGGATTTTTCTCCCAGTAATATTACTTTTTATCTCTGGGATCCTCACCAGCCCCAAACTTGAATTACTCCAACAAACTCGGTAAAGAGTGCCAGCTCTGAGTGTGGGCATACACCGTGACCCATGCACTGCTACACTTGCGGAGGTTGCTCTCTGAAATTCTGCTTTCTGGCTTCCCACTCCTCCCCAGAGAATGGCACCTTCAGTTTATCAAAACCACAGTGAGGATGTGGGAGCCACTGTCTCATCCCTAGATCACTTTTTGCTGAACTTTTTCTTGTAATGCTATGGAATGACCTCCTTGCAGCGTTCTGTTTCTACATTAGGCACTTGTTAGAACTTCCCTTCCCTACATAGCCGATAAAATAGTTTTGAAATGTGCAGCTGTGCTTTCATGAGGAGCCTTTACACAGGTAACATGTGCAAGACTGTATGGCATGGAGTGTGCCTCTCTGAGCTTGTTTTAGACATTTTTGAGTTTTTACCTCAGCAGCGGGGGGAGGGGGG
>VZTG01004094.1:1001035-1013734 GCA_013397845.1 Melanocharis versteri
GAAAGGGGGGCTGTTAAACAGTTTTTCTTCCCTAAGGAATATGATCAAAGTTCAGAGTTAATTTCTCCAAGCAGTTGAATGGGCAAGAGCAGTTGTTCTAAAAGGGGCCCACATTTGCTCTCCTTGTACCAATTTCAGGTTCACTGCACAGTGACAGGTTCAAATCTGCATGAGAATGCGGCCTTGGCGGCTTGCCCCAGCCCATCAGGGCTACCTTGCCCTGGCATCATCTCGGCTCTGCAACCAGGACATTCTTCTGGACTGGAAAATCTCTCCCTCCTGCTGAGTAGCGACTTCACAACAGCCCATGAATATCATTTCACCAGTCAAGCTCCCCCTGCAAACGTCATCCTGTGCTACTGTGCTCTCTGAAAGCTTGCAGTCCCTGAGAAGTGCATCTGTCTGCCCATAGCAACTGCTTGAGAATTGCCAGTTTGGACAGAAGTCAACCTGCAAATGGGACTCTGTTATAAAACTTCACATTTTGCCACTGCTGTGCCATAGTAAGTCAGAAGACACTGACTGCTGAATGTGGAGCTGTGCAATGCATCATCTTCTCCACTTAGATGGTAAAACTTTGAGTTTAGTCAAGTAATTGTCCATTTCTGCAGTGAAGTTGGAGGTCCGATAAGCGCAGCCTCTTGAATTCTTGGCATACTTGAGCATAAAGGATCAATTTCACCACAGTTTGATTTCAAGGTAATGCTGCCATTTTTCAGAGATTTGTCATGTCATAGGTTTCATTTGAATAAAATTGAGCATTATTTCTCTATTTAATTACAGTTCAATGTTAGTTTCACACTAAGCCTCTGATTTGTAATTCAGACATACACCATTATTTAGCCCTGAAAAGGAAAGCAGAAAAACACGAGGCCTATGCATCCTACAGGAGACTGCAGAAAAAAAGCCATTATGAATTTTAGAGACAGATAAATGTTTCTTGTGGGGTGGGGTTTTTTTGTCTATTTGCCTCCTTTAACAGTTACCAAAGTTTTGAGAAATTGTGGTAAATTATCCCAAATAAGCATATTTTAAAAATACTCTGTTGGGATGTGAAGGATTAGAAAGATAACAAGGTGCAATTATTCAGTCATCATTAGGTGGTGACAACAAGAAGAGGAAAGGGAGAAACTGATGGAGCTGTTTAAAGTTTTGGGTTCTTTGGGAATTGCTCTTTTAGGTCACACAAATCTGTACTGCTAGATTATATATACATATATGTATTTGTGGGTGACTACGTGTATGTCTTGATGATCCTTCTCGGTCCCTTCCAGCTCAAGACATTCTGTGATCCTGTGGTATGTATATATATGTAGATCAGTGTCAATGTAGAATATTTAGTATGTTCTTTTTCTTTTATCATCAAATATGGATTCTTAACATGAATGTATAATGCATTCTGTTATGATCCATGTTCATATGCATAAAATGCACAGTTCTTTCCTTGACAGTTTTCCTGATGAATTAAATTGTTTTTTCCTTAAAAAAATGTTGGAAGTAGGCATTTGATTTTATTTTAAACCTTATTTAATTCAGTCTTAAAAGTATGACAAATGCCCAGATATCAAATGACCTCAAATAAAACTATGTGGGAAATTTATTATTGATCAAGAATCACTTCAGAAATAATAGACTTTCATTTTGTAAAGGAATAAAATGCATCCCTCTTGCAAGATGAAGATTGAGCAGAACATAAAGGGTGAAACTGATATGAAAATTCTTTTGTCCAGTGTGACCTTTCTGTAGAAAAAAATTATATGATCCCTTTGTAGTAAGTGCTCTTTTTTTCCATATTTTCATTCAGAATTGGGAACAAAGAATTGACTTTTTGCTAATTCTCAGGACACATTTTTTTTAAAAATGAAAGGCCTAATTATTTGCATGGGAAAGATGGTTTTAGAGAATGTACAAAGTGATGAATATTTAGCAAATCATAGCTTTATAATGTCTTGGGTGCCATCCAGATATTTTTTAATGTTAACAACTTAAATTAAACAGTGCTCTATTAAATTTAAGATAAGTCTGTGCCAGAACTTTTGACTTGAATGTCCTTCACATTTGGAACTTCAGGAGTCTAAGTTTAATTTTCATACCCAAATGTGATATGACACAGTGAATCTGTCAGTGCAGAACTCTTTACTTCTGTTTGATACTGGGGATGCTCCGTGAGTCTCTATGTTAAGACTGTAAAATGTATTTTGTATCTGAGACGTGTCTCTCTCTGTCATCGTTTTACCTCCTTTTTTGGGATGTTTTCCATGCTGCAGTTTCAAAGGAGGGTAATCCAAGGTGACATCAGAGGGTTGTTAAATAATGATGATCCTCTTTTCAGGTGGAAACCCCTTTGGACACAATGTTGACTTCTGTTCAGGACAAAGCAGTTTGTCAAGTCATAACTCCAGGGAGTTGGTAACTAAGCAACAGATCAACTGTTGGCAAACTTTGATCTCCTAATGATGCTCATTTGGGAACCTTCTGACAGGGAATTCTCTGAGGGCTGGTGAGTTATAAGGAAGATTCTAGCATCAGAAATCTTAAAATAAAATCTGGCAGGAGAGACAAGGGGAAGGGAAGATTTTTGAGGCCGTTTGGGTTTGGTTTTTTATTTCCTCCATTTGGTTGTATGTATTTTTGCTTGTTTGATTGATGTTTTTATTTGATTGGTTTGGAGTTTATTTTATTTTAAAGGTTACATTTTCAATTGTAAGACCAGATAAGGAAGAAACAAATTAGTTGGACACATCGTAGACAGACTCCATTTTTCAAAAGAAATCCATGGGTAGGATCGTGAATCCCTTGGGGAACCTGACCTATGGCCTATTATAATAATTCTTGAAGACTTAGTATGGAATTATATGGTAAATATATATACATATATTCTATAGTTTGAGAGATCAAGCTAAATCCTTGTATATTTGTTTTTCCATCATGAATGTCCAAACTAAATATTTATTACCTATTTGATTTATTATATGTTTAGTAGACATTGTTGGACCTTTTTTTCCCTTAAATATAACTCACGCTGTTCATTGCTTGACAGGAAACAGTGAACAAAGCCTTTGCGTAAGACTTAAAATTATCTCAGACTTTTATAGAATTTTTTCCTAGGGATGACATATACCTAAAAAAAAGAATGAGAAATAAAACCATAAAAACCGCAAAACCACAAAACCCAAAAAACTTGAAAGAGGAAGATACAGTAGATGGGAATGGATTGACCTAGCAAAAATATATTCTCATGAAACAGTTTTAAAAGAATCTGAAATATTTCAAGTTTCCATATAAGAACAGAGAGGTGAAAACTGTGAGTGTTGAAAATTTCAAATGTTTCCAAATTTTTTTTTGTTATTTTTCGGAAATGTCAAGGACCAAATGGACATATTGTCTCTGGAAGAATTCCTTCCTACCTGTGTCCTTAGACCTCCACAGCTGTAAGTGTAGTACTATATTAATAATATAAATTGAGATATGTTGATCATTTCAACATGTTATGAGGAATATGAAAGCTAAAGAGAGAAATTTTGGAAATACAGGGCTAAAGGACACTTTATGGTTGCAAGAATACTTTGTTTCTATTACCTAAATAGTCTTGAATCAGGAGAGTTCCTAGTCATGTTCACTGAAAACTTCAGAAAACATGTTTAAAAATACATGAGAGAGATGCATAATAAGGAACGTTAGAGATATGTAAGGTAATTCAAATAACCAATCTTTAAAACTGTAAGTTATATAGCATGACCTCTAGCTTACACAGGAAAGATTGTGTTACTGCATATGAAATAGCTTATGAGACTGCTTGTACATTTCTAAGTATAGACTAATCTTACTAAATCTGTCAATTAATAATTTGCTGTGTGGATTTCATCAGAAGCCAATGTTTATAGATATAGAGGTCTGAAAAGTCCATTAAAGAAATGAATCTCATTTTTAGTACAATATGAGGTGGAGAACTTTACTGAATACATTTTTGATTTGAGAATGGAAGATTTTTTATGAAGTTGTGCAGTCTTGATTTAAAATGATAGAGACTTCCTCACATCTTGTGATAGGTTATGCCTGTATTTAATTATCTTCCAGGTGGAAAAATACTACTCTTTCCACTCAGTCTGATTGTGTGCAGTATGAAAATCTGATCTTATTGTGAGCTTTTATTTCACATGAAAACTCTCCTTAATGCCTCTTTTGAGGTAAACCTTTTTTGAGGGAGAAAATAGAATAGATTGATTTTTCAGAATTTTTATGCTTTAAGTCTTTTTTTATTTGAGTTCTATATTTACATCAAGTTTTGTTGATTTTTATGCTATATTTGCTCTGAATTTATTCATAATTTCTTCTTTTTGTTCTAGTTTCTCCATTCTGAAATGATTTTCAAGCCAACAGCAACCACTTAAATGTTTCTAATAATAGTCTCACTAATTTCATTTGCAGGAGTAAATGAAAGAATTTCACTATCTAACTATGAAAGGTTGCATTTTCTTTGTAGCAAAACCTTTGGTTTTAAAGTATCTTGTCTATAGGCAATGAATATCCTTTAAAGTAGGATTTCCTTTTCTGCTTCAGATATATACCCATGGCTGCAAAAGAGTCTGTTTTTCACAAAGCCTAAGGAATTTAGTTTGGCCCATCAAAATGATCCAAATTCATCATTACTTATCACTCTTTTCTCCTGTCATATACACTGAGTAACAATACAGCCTATTATTCATCACTAGAGAGTAATGTGCAATTTGACAAGAGAAGGATAGCTGAAAAGTCACTTTCAGGAAGTGGTATTTCCAGAACCTTTGCACTGATCTCTTGGAATTAAATATCTTTGGTAGATGATCAGATGATCAGGTAATCAGAATGGGTAGATAAAATAGATAAAGATGGATTGTATTTCTTCTTAAATGTGTACAATGCAAGAAGGTCATATGGGATTGTTCTCTTTGCTCCTGGAGGAACAGAGGAATCATGTAGGAAGCAAAGAACACAGTGAGCCTAGGCTCTCTTGCATTATGTATTAATAAATGTCTCTGGGAAAAACAGAGTAATTGTCAGTGAACAAAGGCTGCTCGTCTATGTATGACTGAGTTGCTTTAGGAAATGTTTCTGTGTCTCAGCTCAGCCTCAGACAGCTCTAGCTAGTGCAGAGTAACCTTGCTAATTTATTAGCTTTTCTGTTCAGAATTGACTAAACTGTAAAATACAGTAAAACATCCTAATCTCAGCTGTGGCATTCTGCTCTTATTTGATGAAATAATGCATGTTGAAAAACAGGAGAGCATCCTGTTCCAAAAAATACGAGGGAGCAAAAAAGAAGAGAAGGAGATGAGAAGTATGCAAGACATGCTATTCTACAATCTCAAGACCTCAGCCAGGAAATCCTTCCTGAATCTGTTGTGACTCCTAAATTCTGCAAACCATGTGTGAAAGATGCGTGTTCATGGAAAAAAAGGGCCAAAACTGTGGTCTTCCACAAGGAAAATAGTTGTAAAACATTCCTTTCTCTGTGGCTTTTAAAGATGTAATCTCTTTCTGCGTATAAATTCCAAACAGATATGTTACTTCTCCTTGTTGATGTTACTGCTGTGAGATGCCTACCTCTGAAACACCCCCATTAACCAGAGGAGGTCACCAGGAGGAGAGAGATTTAGGCGACTGAATAGTAATAAAGTCACTTCTGAACCCCGGCTTGCTGCAGAGGGTTTCCCCTTCATATCTCTGATGTATCAATACCCTCAGTGTCAGCTCAATGGCTTGTTCAACACCAGGCCACTAGTGGGATCAGAAAAGGCAGAAGACCCAGGATGAAAAGTAGTCCTGCAAAGGCACATTATCCTCTCAGCAAGGCAGCCCAATGCATCCATGGCTTTCCAGCTGTGACCCAAGAGGAATGTCCACGTGTCTGTTGTACAGCTGTTTCACTCTTTCATTGTGAGTAACATAACTAAAATTTATATGGGTGTCTAGCAAAATGCCTCGTGGGATTTTTAATGGTTTGTTTCCCAATAGTTCTCCAGCTGTGGCAATGACTAAATGAATCTTGCAGCAGTCCAGAATTTGCTTGAAACACCTTTTACTTCTACTTTAGGAAAGATACTAAATTTCTTTATGAATTCAGAGTTCCACAACTGAACCATATTCTCAGCTAAATTTTGGTTACAGCAGATACCCTTGCTTTCCTGTTGAATTTGGACTAGATACTGCTTCCGTCTTCAGTGTAAGATGCACCCTGCTTTTTCATTGTTCTCTTTGTTTATTTTACTCTTATATTTGCTTGTTTTGCTGAAGAACTGCTCTGCATTTCTGTTGTATGCTGTAATTCTTCCTTACTTTATTGCTAACTCCAGCAGTACATGTAAAGGACTACTGCACAATGAATAATTAATCTGACAAATTTAGCCTCTCCAGAAAGATTTCCATTAATGCCTTTGTTTCATAGAAGTATTTTTGGAACGTGGCTGAATATTGCTCTGTATTAATCATGCACCTATGTGACAATTTGCTATTTGTAATCAGGACATGTGGGTTACTTGTGAGAGCATGGCTAAGTTACGTGTTATTGCTTCTATTCTGCATTTGGCTGTACGCACAAAACCTGGCATACAACTGCTTCTATGTACGTGTGTAGAGCCAAATTTCTGTGCTGGCACAATTCCATGGTTGCACCACCAGAGAATTAGGCCCTTTACATTCAGTTACCGCAACTCTTTGAAAAAAGTTTAACATTTACTCTCCAGGAATGTTTATGCCAAATCAGCAGGAGTGGAAAGAGATACAAGCAGAGCCAAAAACATTTTTCTAAAAATTTGGTTAAGTAGTCATGGACAATTGCTTGAAATAATAATCCAGAGTACCATTTGTCATCACTGATCATTAGTAGTTTTATTAATAGAATTGTTACTGTTTCTTGTGTCCAGGATTTATTATGTAGTGAGGACTCTTAACTTTTATTGGAACACTAATGTGTAAAATGGTGTTTAAACCTGTACTTTTCCTGGTATTCTCTTAAAGATAATGACTGGCTGCGGACATGTACTTGAGTTCAACAATAACTACTAAAGCTTTCAGCTCTAACTGAATTTCTTTTAATAACGCATATAATTTTACATTGTCTTTTTCATATTCAGCAGTCCTTTCAAATACTAATTACTCCATAAAAACAATCTTACCAGATGGATCAATTATTGTCCCTACCTTTCAGGAAAGAATAGAAAGGAATCTTCAGGCTAAGCTTTTAATTTTGGCTGCCTCATATAAGGGATTTTTTCATAAATCCTGGGTGACATTATGGGGTGCCAACAATTTGTTTATCCCCAAAAGGAATCCCTCCATACATACAGTGTCCTCTGCGTTCTGTGACTTTGAAGTGATGAATGTGAGTCATTTCAAATGGAAAGATTACTTGAGGCACTTTCCCTAAGGATCGGTGAAAGAAAACAAATTTTAGATGTTTATAATTCCTATTTCTGGGCTGAATTTTTGGCTTTATTACACCTGCCCCATAATGCTATCTGTCTATTTTATGTAATGATTGTTCTGTTGAATATACAACAACTTACATAATGCATGTACGTATCAAAGGAATTTCAAGCATTGTATAGTATGGCATTTCCAAATTACACATGATATGGTGGGAGGTTACTCTGCTTGTTCATTACATTGCTCCACTTAAAGCACATGTCTTCTTATAAATTCAGTGACTATTTATACTCAAATGTTTTGACAATGGCAAATGACATATGTGCTAATATGTACAGAAAAAAAATGAAAGATTGGCTAAGATTTAAAGAAGTGACTAGTGGTTTCAAACATTTAATTGGAGGAGCTTCGTTCTCACTGCGTGAAAGCTTAATGTTTCCTGAAGAGCTCCAGAAGTTCCTGTAAGAGCATCCGCATAATAAAAACAGTTCTCTTAACCACAACTGCTAGCAATTTTAGAAATATATGGCATTGAGCTACACTATTTATCTACTCTACCTGTCTACCTGTCTGGGATCTACAGATCCCATCCCATCCACTGTGGTTTGTCTGGCTACTCTGACACAGCCAGAGCAAGAAATTTCAACATAATTCTTTGTTTATTGCTTAATATACACATTTTAATTAATAATATTTATTAATATAAATAATAATTATCATTAATGCTTTTTTTCCACTGTGGTAGCAATAATCTCACAGCCAGTATTCACCTCAGGGACTGTAACAGAATATAAAGTCATATTAGGGTAGAAATGCAAGAGTAAGGAAACTGACTATCACACATGTTTACCTCAAGAGAAGTGCTCAGACACTGATCTTCACCAACGCTGGACCCAGAAGCAGCCGGAGCATGTTAATTGGTGATATGCGCACCCACTAGACTAATGTGCCAATCAGGACTATCCTGACTTGTGGACCAAATATCCTGTCATGGCTGTCCCATGCCATGTGCACTCCTCCTGATTCTGGCCCGAATCTGTGGAAGGGAAGAGTGCAACTCTGCTGTTGCAGTACACCTTCAGGACAGTGGTTTATTTCAGGTGCTGACATACCCCAAAAAAAAGATCTCTCCATGAGGTTATGGTTGTAACCCTTCCTTGCGTCCTATCACAAGCTTCCAGAGGAATTTTGTCTAAAGTTCTCTCAGTAAAGTTGTTTGTGCCAACAAACAATATGAAGAATAAAGGAGAACTATCCTCATAAGCACTGAAAGGGAACATGAATGACTGGAATCAGCTGGCTTGGAATGGCAGATAAAGAGGGGTTACCACAGCTTTTGAACTCTCAGGGTGCTTGCTTCTTTGATGACTTTGAATTGAGAAATCAGCAGAAAAATCCTGACCATGACTCTGCTGATACAAGTGTATCAATATTTTATATCTAGCTGTCCTCTATTTTCTCTGTTGTTATATCTAACATAGCCTCCTCATGCTTAAATGGGAATTGAAACATGCTCAAAGATGTGCAACAGAGAAAAAGCAGTATTTTCAGCAGTAGCTATTTATTCACATGTGAAGCCTCTCAATCTTTTGCTAACCCTCTCAAATAACCCAGTTATCTACACAACTCAACTTGTAGGCAATCTCAAAACTTAGCTGATCTTTCTGCCTTTAAAACATTCCATCCCTCCCGCATTCCTCAGCACACTGTAGCAATTTTTTGGTGTCATTTACCCTATATTATGGGAAAACTTGCACCATAAATAAAACAAAAATATTCCCCCAAACTGAATAGTCTTCCACATAAAGTTTTGGTTGGTTGGTTAGATAGTTCGTTTGTTTGTTTTTGTAGTTACAGTAAAAGATTCATGTCTCTAGTTCAGAATGCTATTTGGTAACATCATTATATATTTATGCTAAGAGATATCTCATCCCTTTGGTCAGCCTTTCCCCTCAAACCCAGAGTTCAGTATCGGTAGCAGGAATACTCCTCAGTTCCTATAAGTGTAGTAACAAGTGGCTAGTTACTTGTTTTAAGATATTTTGTACTTTTGGAGACAAGATACCATTTGATGCCAAGAGGATTTTTGCTTTTTCTTTTATATACCTTTTACATTGTTCTATGTATCCACAAGTATTAGCATGCATACTTGTAATTCTTTAAGTCTGCTAACTTAGCATAGTTCTAGTGTTCTGTAGGGCCAGGAGACCAAACAGCCCAGAAGCTGTGAGGCCAGGAGACCAAACATTCTACTATCTTGGGAGCCAAGGTCCTCTCCTAGAACATATCCTGTAAACTGGAGATTATGCCCACCCGGGTCGGGGGAGAATTCTGTAGATGGGGAAAATATCACACCATCCACCCAAGCCCCCTTATTGGGTAGGTACCCTTGTTAGATATGCTAATGTGTAAGGTCTATAACTTGTGTACACAATTTACGGTGGGGGTGCATTGCGACGCGTTCCACCTTGGTGAAGGGATGCATCGATAGGATCCTATTAAAGATACCGAGGTAAACAACCCCCTCACCCTTTAACCGTGTCTGGCTTTCATTTTCTAAGACCAGGAAAAGGCATCAGTTGCCTCACAGCTAACAGGCTCATTTAGTGGGACAGCAATATCTAGAACAAAAATTTGACCCAAATTGTCCTCAAGGCACTCACTAATCTTGTACAAACAGATAAATCATGACCACTATAACAATAAATACCGTGGTTGCATCCTTCTGTATCTGAGGTGCAATCTCCATCTGAAGCTACTGAGCAGTTGGGATTTCCATAGCTTCTCTTTCCTTTGTCGAGTCTGAGAGCCTGTGCTTTCCCCTCTCTGCTGGTGCATTAATCATGTCTTTATCTTCCTTGGCAGCCTAAGAACAGAATAACTTTGAGAACCCTACACTGGATTTTTTTCTCCTGAATAAGGTACTTGGAGACCTTCACATGCATAAACACATGCATAAATATTATGTGGATAGAATCCTCATATCCTTAGGATATCAAGCTACAAAGCACCTGTCCCTAGGAATTTAACCCAAACGTTTTACTAGTTTGGACAATTAAGGACATTAAAAAACTCTCTACTGAAATGAAAGGCTTCAAAACATAATCATAAAGGAAAATCGTCATATACCACAGAGGAAGTTAACACTGTTTCCGAGGCTTTTAATCTGATTTTATTCAGATGAACTACAGAATATTTGTATATACCTTCCTGTTATATATATATTCCTTCCTTTCTGTTGACAGAAGACACGGATACTAAGTCAAGTAATACCAGTAATCAAAGTAATTGAACAGTTCAGGGGTCTGATAGACCAGTCTGTAGGTGGCCTAAGATGCTGCTAAGGTTTTAAAGCATGTGACTAGTTTCATGAAATTGTTTAAACACTTCAGCTTTGTGCTTTTGCAGATAAATATCGATTTATTATGGAGGATGATGCTGACAAAAGTTAGAAGTTCCACAGAAGTGGCAAAAAGCACACAATGCTTTTTTCTCCAACTCCTGATCTGCATGTTTTAAAGGTCCAAATAGTTGGGAGTACATATTCAGTTGTTGAATTAAAATTATGTATTTATTGCTATAAAACATTGAAATTGTTAATTGGACTAATTTAAAGACACACAAACAAACGCCTGAGGCTTCTTACCAAAGAGGTCCTATTATTTATAAGAATATGCAATGCTGCATACATTACTAAAAACTCAGCTCTGGAACTTCAGAAAAGGTAATTGCAGATTGGCACTAGTTTGGTTTCCTAATTAGCAGAAGAAGGTCAGAAAAATGTCTTTTTAAAACTGCAACAGAATGCAATATTTAGTTACTGATTAGGTTCTTCACAGTCACAAAAAATGTTCTTCCTGCAAATTAGCTTATTCATTTTCATTTTTAGGGTTGCTATGCTGGAATCGATCTGTGAATTCTGTGGTACTTATTCAAATATGAAATTATAGATGTTACTTTATTTAAAATATCCCCTGGTGACTTGAAAAAAAAAAATCAACCTTTTTTTTTAAATAATATGTTTGCAAAAAATGATAGGAATTTTGCCCAGTGAATAAGATGTATTGATACTCAAAAAAGTAGTTAGATTCTCAGTCTTCATTTTTGATTCCTACACAGCAGTAAAATGCTAATTTTAAGCTAATAATTTCAAGGTCTTTTTGGAGTTGGATCATACAAATATTACACTTCTGAAGACTTATACACTGGTAGTCAAAGCATGTTGAAAGGCTTCAGACTTCAGGAATGTTGCCAAGGATTTGTCATATCAAATGTCATGCAGGCTGCAAGACTGCAAGACGCTGCAAGGAAGATTCTCAGTAGTTTATAAATAAAGGTATTGATTTATTTATTTTAATTGCTTTTTTCCACTGTTTGCTAGCCTGCTGAAAATCCATATACAGGATGCATATGAAAGAGCATGACATCATCAGCTTTTATTTTCTCTTTGTTTGGGATGCTCTTCTGACTGACATTCATATACTCTATGACTTCCCAAAAATGGGAGGAGAGAATGAAGTATTTTCTTCATCCTGCATATCTGCTTATTATTTTTACTGCATGTAAGAAGGGGCAGAATAACACTGCAGCCTACTTTCCCCCCTCATTTGAAATTCCTCAGTTTCTATGGAAACAATGAGTTCTATTGTTGTAGTTGTAACTTGGGGGATGGTAATGCTCCAGCATCTCATAAAAAGCAGTAGCACAAGTTCTCTGTGACTAGTTAGAAAAGTTGGTTTGATCCATGATGCTTCCATATGGAAATATATTCTGTACCAAAATCAGAAGTCATCTACTGACTCGATATTTAACACCAAGATACACATTTTCTTAATTTTTTTTTCTGTACTCAGGATTACCAAACACATGAAATCTTCGAATATGTATTTGCACTATATACACAGTACATACAATATGAATTTGCTGTATATGCCAGCATTTAATGACCCAAAAGTTCACATCCATGTTTCATCAAATCCATTGATTTATATTTGGCAGTTGCATTATTCCTGCAGTATATAGTTGATTTGCAGAAGTGTAATTGGCATTTCTCAAGTATTTTTTGATTTTTGGCCTGGACTTTCAGATTTCAGCAAAAGCTGGAGGCTAATATTAAAAGTAGTATGATGGTAAATCAGCACTAAATTGGTAGCTATGACTGAATGCATGCAAAATAACATATCAGTTTACTCATTATGCTGTAAGTTAGGATTATTTACATTTCTTAATGATTTGTCTACATTATTTCTCTCTAAAAAAACACCAACTCCCCCCCAAAAAACACAACAAAACACT
>VZTG01004094.1:1013877-1040443 GCA_013397845.1 Melanocharis versteri
AGAAAGAAAGAAAGAAAGAAAGAAAGAAAGAAAGAAAGAAAGAAAGATAGTTCTAGTGGCAAATACCTCTCTTTTCCAATTGTCAAAGGTTTTATTCAGAATTTCTGGAAGTAATTTCTGAAATATTTTTTAAAATCTCTTTTAGAAATCCTAAAAAGGAAAAAAAAATTTAGAAGTCATAGGATCTTAAACTGTGGATAATGTAATATTTCCATTTTTGCAACGACCTTACCATCTTCATTTAAAATATGAAAATATACAATTCATTTATATTTACTGGACAAATAGTGCAAAGGTACCATCGTTGTCCAACTGAAAGTTAGATTGACTGCTACATTTCTATAAGGACTTTGGTGTAAACATCCCAAGACACTTTGAGAAGCTAGCACATTCTTGTGTCTTTCTAGATAAAATTTTGGTTTTATCTTCTTTATATTTTAACTTTTTTTTTTTAATGCAGGATGAATCACTAATTAAAAATTAACTTTTCAAAAAGTTGGCATTAGTGAACAAATTGATTAAAAACAAAGTATAATTGTAAGCAGAGAGCTATAATCAAGTGATACATGACCCTGTGTTCTAACTTTTATCTAGAGAAGGTAAGAAAAAGATATTGAATTAATGTCAGTACAGGTGCAACCAATACAATCATGGGAGAAGTTGTCAGTAGCTGTGATCTAGATCAATTTGTTACCCTGCTAAACCCATACATTTTATTAATGTATAAGTAGCTATATTTGTAACAAAAGATGAAATACATACTTCTTCAAGAAAAAGAAATGATTATTATTCTCAGAAATGATATTTGAAAATGTGATGGTACAGTAATGGAACCAAAAAGACTAATATAATCCTGATGTATATAAAGATGACAGTGGGACAAAACAGACTATATTCATTCTGACCTTGGTAGTAGCACAAATACTCCTGGATTTCTGTGTTTCTGCCTTATATTTATATAGGAAACATATTGAAATATTGGCTAAAATTTAGGAAAGCACCATGAAATGTACCTAAGCAGAAAGCCAGAAAACCTTTTTGTAAAAATAAATAATATTTATTTTATGAGGAAAAGAAATTCAAAGAATAGTTTTGGCAAAATAAAAAATAACGATCCTAGTTTAGATATACCTATAAGGAAAAACATTTTTTTTTTCCCTATACAAGATCCTGGGTGCTGGAAACAGAGGCTAGGTGTGTTCAGTACCAAGAAGTAAGGAAAATATTTTTCTGAAGTAAAAAAATTAACCACTAAAAGAACTTGTCATGGCCTGAGTATTCCCATCACTGAAAATATTTATATGAAGGCTGAGAGGAATGTTATCTTTTTTAAAAAATATATAGGCTGTGTCTCAATTTAAAAGAGAAATTAATTCAGGAAATATCTTTATGGGAAAGAAATTAGAAAGTTGAAATATATGACCTCAACAGTCTCTTTTCAGCTCTTAAATGAATCTTGATTGTCTTCAATGCCATTACTTTATGCTTTTTCCTCTTTCATTTGCAATATTATCAGTGAGTATGTGAATGAGCATATGTACACGCATGTGTCATGAGTGCAGGTTTTGGAGCTGGCCCTGTCCAGCAGTCTCTTACACATGGGAGTTTTCTGTTTGAAGAGCAGTATTTTTAATCCTCAGTTTCTGAAGGAAGTCCCTGAAGAATATGAAGGTGGGTCAGGAAGAAAACATACTTCAGAATATTCAACAGTTAAACAAAAACTTTCCTCTGAAAAGCCCTTACAAGGTATGTGCAATATCAGATGGACAAATCCAGAGGAGTAAACAAAGTTGTGGTAAACAGATACAGGCTTCCTTAACTAAGGATCTGATTTTATATCTGTACATATGTTTTAAGTACTTTTGTCTTAAGCAGATGTAAATCACAGTGGATTTGTGATGGGCCACCTGGGCCTCTACAGCATTCCTGACTGGGTCCAGTCCCACAAGCCTCGGTGGAAAGCTGGAGCTGGCAGCAGCCCACAAGGTAGCGTGCCTAAACGCACTGAGTTCTTTTTGCATCACACGGACACTTTACTCCATAACATTCTGCACAATAGCAACCTCCAGTCCTACTCGTGGTTATCACTGGGCCTGTGTGCAAGTGCCTTGTCTGTTTGGGGAAAACAGCCTCTACCTAACAGCAGCTAGTTAATCTGAACTAGATATATGCCACTGTTTGGTGATCTAGGTGTTTCCTCCTCTTTCCACTAAATACAAATGAAACTTCTATGCAGAAATCCTTAAATATTTATAAATGTATTCAATTTCTTTGATGTTCTGTTGTCTGCCTTCAGAACATTTTATTGAGGTTACCATCATGTTCACCATTTCATGGAATCCTCTGCAAATAATCTATGGGGCTCCTGTTACAGCATGTTTCTGTGTTATCTCAAAAGATAATCTTGCTGTTTCAATCCTAACCCTTCTCCTGCTGTCCTTTTCATCTTAGGGTTTTTAAATAACAAAATCAAAACTTCATGGTGTGTAACTACTCAGAAATAGGCTCCATTAGATGAAATTTAAAGGAGTTCTCATTTTCCAAGCTGGTGCTTTTATCTCTCCAATAGCTGTCGTTTACCAACAGTCCAAACCCATTCATATAACACTGTGGTCAGAAATCATCTTTAAGCTTTTGACAGATGAGCTGAATCCAAGATATACTCTTCTGATTTCCTTCTGCAGGCAATTTATATGTCATGGTTATCAGAAAGGTTGTGTATTAGAGGAACCTTGGCTATGATGGAGGGCTTGAAATTTTAGCAGTCATTAAAAGTGGCATTTGTGGAGTGGTTACAAGATTTCTTCAAAAGAGGACAGCTAAAGAATACTGGTATTTGACCAGCAGTCTGAAAAGTTTGAACATCAAGACCATCCTGGTGCCCTTTCCTAGGATTTCACAGTTTTTAGAATAGAGCTGTTCTACTAGATAGGTAATTGTATGAGCTATCATTTACCCACTCATGAGAAATATTCATGCAAGATGCTTTTAAATATATGTATAAAAATTAGTGCTAATAATATTGTGAGGGGAAAAGAAAGCATTTTACTTGTTTTTCAATATATAACCGAAATGTAAATCCAGTGTGAACAATTACAACTGAGGAAAGTAAAAAAAGACAAGAACACAGTGCTCTTGAATCTTTCATCACTGTCTTGCAGTGTTGGTGTGAAGAACACCAACAGTTTCTATTTCAGCTCAGCCCTAGCATTCTATGTTGTGAAAGGCAAGAATAAGCTTTTAAAATAAATATTTAAGAGCAGTTACATTATTCCTCTAATTTACTTTCTATGTGTGTGGTGCTATGAACTCTACTGTTAGAATTCCACTTGAAGCATGCAAGAATGTTCTGAAACAAGATGAAAATATGCATCAGCACTCCAAATCACATATTAATAATGACAGTTCCTGTTTTCCTTACAGTGCAGACTAGTCAAAGCAAAGCACCCTATCAAGAATCCTGCATTAGGAATTTCCTTCAGTAACTGAATCTCGCTGTGCTGGTGTGTCCTCTCCTTGGGAAGAGCAAGGACAGAAGAGATTTCTGAAATGACTGCTTGCTTATAGCATAAGCCAGGCACTCACTTCTCCTGTCAAGTCAGGGCTGCTCATAACAGTTTTCTTTCTCAGACTTCTTCTGTTGAACCTAGTCCTATAAAAGCAATTCCTTAGAAAAATAACACATAAATGCAATTTTTTTTGCCTTGTAAACTTCTTTCTTTCAGTACAGTTCATATACCTCATGCTCACTTCTTACTAGTTTCAGAAACTGTGTGTTATGTCGCTTCTTTGATGTGTATTTTCAGCCAGGTTACAGATGATATGTTCTGTTTTTCTTTGACCATAAAATAAATATGAACTGTGCTGAGCTCTACATACTTTATCAGGCTCATGGAAAGCAAAAAGTCGAATACAAGCATATCTGGGTTTAGTAGTAAATGTTTGTCAGTTATATTAAATTTGTCATTTCATCCTCCAATTGTTCTTGTTCATTTAAAGCTCTGGTAGTTTGAAATCACACATTCTATGTTGATACATATTAACCAAAGATCAAGATCACCCACTTGTCATCTCCCCAGTAACAGGTTGTCTTCAAAATAGCCTTTGCTTTGTACTTATCTGATAAAATTAAGTTTACTTTCTGCTATAATCTGTACATGCTCTATTGTTTCAATAACTAGAAAGACAATCTCTCAGATGATACAACAGCCTTAAGTCATCAGTTGGAAGAGCTGCTTTAACGGAATCTACAGGAAAAGGGGCTGTATAGAACAGTTGTGCACAAAGAATAGGTCTTGGAACACCATCTGAAGAAAGATGGCATTTGTTAGTCTCAGTCTGGAACACACTGGAACCAACTATGTTTGTCACTTTCTGAAATGAAATTCTGTGATGTGGCTACTCAGAGAAAAATGTGTTCCATATAAGTGGCAAATTCATCACTTCCAAATCTTCATAAGTGACAAGATTTCAATGGAAAAGAGCCTTAAGGCTTGTTTGATCTTCAGTTCCTTTAGAATTTAGGGTCAAGCTAAGGTGCAAACATATTTGTTGATTTCCAGCCTAAGAGAAGTACAGTAACTTCTCAGGATGACTATTTTATCTTGATTTGCATATAGCCTGAGTTGGTAATAACAGACAATTAAAAACTATCTAATAAAACTTCTAGCTATAGAAATGTTGCTCTACACCAGAATATACTTCATTTGTGTAAAAAGTGTTCATACTTCAACTGGAAAAAATGCAAATAATGCTAGAGGAACATTTTAATTTGCTAAAATCTTGCATTACATTCTTAAAAGAAAGGTGATTGGGTTTTAGAGCAAAAATACTCAAAATCACATATTTCTTTGTGACCTCACATGAGAAAAAAATCTGCTTTTGCAGATACTTTCCGCAGCTCAAAATAATTAAAACTCAGCTTCAAAAAATTCGGATAAATATTCAGAAGAATCATACACCTGTACTTGCCATTTCATAGTCTTCTCCTTTATAGCCTATTGCTTTATAGCCCACAGTGCTATCCTGTTTCATTCACACAGAGTCCAAGCCTCTAGTTCTGCAAAGATTAATGGATGTGTACACTCATTGTACTCTCCGAGGTGTTTCATTGATGCCAATGGAGCTGGTTGCAGCACAGAAAGTTAAGACAGGCATTAGTCTTTTCAGGATCAGCCTCTAAGCCTATTATATCAGAGCACAAAATTAGGTTGGATTTCACTCTTAGTCAGGTTAGTGAAGCCCTGTTGCCTAAACCATTGTGATACAGCTGAAAAAAATTGCGGAATTCAACACAAAGGATAAAATACTTTAAAGATAAGAGTGCACTGAGGCTTACAATGTTATTGTGTAGCTTAGGCAATTAAATCATCTAACTTTTGGTGAAAGTCATTACTCTTTTGAATGATCATGTGCCAGAACTAAATTTTAATGGCTTGTACTGTTGTCTTGAAAATGGTCTGACTTGTTTCAGCCAAGAACATTCAGTTTATTTTCTTAGTTCTAACATTATCTGATACTGAAAAAATGACCTTTAAGTGGTCCCCAGTGCACTCATACACTTTGTTCTAGGAATACAGGGAATCTTGAGTATTGTCAGCTGAAACAGTTTTTTATATACTTTATTTTTAGCATCAGCTAAAGTTCATGCTGCTCTGACTGAGACTATCGAGATTATAGGAAGATCAAAGCTGAGGCAGAGAAGATTTCAGGAGTGAATCAAAATTTGAAATCTAGCTTCATATATAAATTAAGCTGCCATTCAAGCCGCACTTATTTATATTGTGGTTTGTACAAGTAATTATTGTGAAAAGAATTTGCAAAATACTTTGTAGTGCATCTTATCTCTGTGAAGTCTGAAGATGAGAGAGGGTATAAGTTAATCTTTTAAAATTGTTTTAAAGTGGCGGTCTCAGGTAGAGGTTGGAGAAGGACAGCTTTCCCCCAAATGTATTGTTCAAAGGGAAAGTATGAATGCACTTGCTTTAGTTTCTCTGCAAACTCTGATCTGGCGTCTTCTCCAAAAACTGTCAGTGTTGCCTGGTGGTAAAGATGGTCCAAGCTGCTGCGGGCCTGGCTGGATCCCTGACCTTGCAGCTGTCTTGGGTGCGTGCTTACTCTCATCAAAGGCCAAGTCTTCCCAGAGAAAATGTGGGGCGTTGTTTTTTGAATGTTTCAAAAAAACCTGGCGGAATATTTAATACAGGCCTTATACACTTTATGACTCACCCAATGTCTTTGCAACACTCCTCAGAATGGGGGTAGCATTTTTCTTATTTCGTGAAAAGGCCCCAGTACTCATTCTTTATTTGTCTTCATTTTAGAGATATATCTCTTGTTCAGACAAACCTGGGAGAGTTTTTCTTTTCATTGATTTCGAAGCAAATGTAGATAACCAAATCTTAAAGAAATATCTACACGGTCTATCAGTAGGTAGACTGTCTATTGGTAGACATTATCTGTGCTGTTTTTCAGGCTGGGACTTGGCAAAGTAAGAAGTGCACAACTAGAGTACACCTGGAAAAAAACCCCAGTACTCATTCTTTATTTGTCACCACAGGGGAAATCTAAAGGAGGTAAAGGATGCAGCTTTTCAAGCCTTTCTCATCCCTCACAAACCCATCCTTCCTCTGTCTTCAGTTCCTTCTGTTTAGTTACCAAATAAGACCTTGTGTCAGTATTGTCTATTTTGTTTTTATTTCATAAAACAGATTTGATTTTTCTGTGCTCAAACAAAGGTTTTCCCTCTCACGTGGACACCCACAGACAGATCAGACAGCACACGGTTTGACCCATGCCATGGGCTGTCCCTGTTTTGTTCAATACTTGGATTTACAGTGAAATTCACAAGATTTTAACTTCCACCTCACAACTCTGAAGCAGCTATTAGCCATGAAGAGGTATCTTGGGGCTGATCAACCCCTGCCTAAGAGGTAGCTCCAAGGTAGCAAAGATCTGATTAATCCTAGTAGACTGTTTTAAATAAAATAGATTTGTTTTATGTTAACTGAATCTAACCTTTCAGCTCAATAGAACTCAATCCCAGCTTTCTCTTTTTGTATTCCATGAAATATTATATTTTTATCTTTTACCAGTGGAGAAACTATTAAATAATTCTTGCAATGTCTTTATACCTCTGAGTTGAAAAGAACTGATTTCTGCATTTATCTTTTATTTTATCTTACCCTAACTGTCGTGCTTTAAGATTTCTGTAAATTAGATTTCTTTTTGTCTTACAGATGGAAGAGTAAGATGAAGAGCCATGGTTAATAGACAATTGTTCTTTTTTGTTGTGCATGTCCATTGCCTTTTAGCCAACCAAGTTTTTGTATAACAGAAAAGTAAAATGTTACAAACAACATTTGTAAAAAAATAAATACCAGATATTTAAGTCTTTAATACCTTGCTGTTAGTAGAGCAAAAACCTTATTATTGAAGCTCATGTTTCTGTTTGCATGTTGCCCATATTTACCCATTATCAGATATTTGAAGAATAACTTATTATGCTCTGAGGAGCATTAATTTCAAAGGAAGAGTCTAATAATATTGTTAAGATGATAGAAGGTGTCAAAATTTAATGAATGAAAAGCTACAGTGAATATTAGAAGTGTATTAGACAGACGCAAATACATTTTATAGTAATTTAAAGTATTTAAGTTAAAAAATATTTATGTTCCTTTATCCAAACTCCAAAGTGAACGTGTAGTGACTCATGTAATTGGGTGACAAATACCAGCACACATATAAGATATTTGTATTTTCAAAGTTGGAATATTTTCAGTACATAATTTATGAAGTATGCACTGGGTTAAAACTGCTCATGTTTTTTCTCTGTAAGGAAAGCACTTCTACTCAACACTAGGCAAACTTTTATGCATCTGTAATTATTTTGAGCTGTAATCAATCAGTAAAACTGCAGATTATATTCAGTAGCAACTAAAAGTAACCCCTCTCAGTTTTCTTTTGAGACTTCCCGCTTCCTTCTCCCCTTTCTCTCAGAGTGTCTGTTGACATTTATTGGTTTGTTGTTGGGATACTTGTATCTACTTCCGTGCATATTCTATGGAAAGGCCTTTCTCAATTTCAAGTTCTGGTAAAAAAACCAAATTATTCTTTAAAACACAAGAAACATGGGTGTCAGATGCACAGGTGGAAGATTGCTGTTCGATAGGAGGTCAACGGCTGGAGGGAAAATCTATTTTTTCTAAAAACATGTAACACATAGCAATAGAACAGGTACGCAGAACCCTCGCTGCATGTTGTGGAAGCTGCTCTTTTCTAAGGGTAGCTACAAAAGGATAACTTGAAGGTGGAAGAGCTGACAGTAACAGTAATGGTGTGTGGCTGGAGCACTCGCCAGATCTAAATGGACCAAAACCCACATCCCACTCCACACTCGAGTGCATCAGTAGCTAAGGCAACATTTAAGTGCTGATGCAGCACTTAAATTAGTCTACCTTATTTAAGGTCACTTAGGCCTGGTTATTCAGCCTCAGACTTGATTGGTTTTAGTAGATTTTTATATTTGACTGGTTAAGCAACCATAAAATATGGATATATGCCAGAAATACATAAAATAGATCAAAGATTTGGCAGCCTTTTCCTATTTATTCTTACTTATTGTTGAAAGAATTGGCTGCATTCAGCCCTGGAGCAATGATGAAAAATAGCTCTTTATAGGAGAATTTCCTATGGCTGATTTTAATCTTTAAATACATCTTATACATGAGCAAATAGATAAATAAGGATGATATTGAGACATAGTGTGGAGAGTGATTGTTTCCTAATACTGATGATTCTTAATCCCACAGTACTGTAGAACTGTGTAAAAGTTTGTAGATGTCACACTGTGGGAATTTTGACAGCAAAGTTAGTTTTATTTGCTTGATTTTGCATCTGTAAAATTAGTTTTTATCTTACATAAAAAATAAGCTTTTCAATCTATTATAATAGATTTATTATCATAATGCTTATTATTTCAGAGTTTATTAAGACACTGCTGAAAATAATGGCATTTTAGCTTATTGTTAGCCATATTTTTAAATATGAATATTACAAAAATTTGCTGAACGATGATTTGCCCTGACCACTCCAGAGACCATGAAAAATCCTGAATTAATTTTCAGTCAGTATTCCACCTCATATCTGCTAAGTGCTTGTTGAATTTTCTGTTTCAATCTCATAAAGGTATATTAGTTGTTTTATTTTAATGCCTGTTTTGTCAACTTTTCTAATTTTGTATAGGCTTATAGAAACACACAAGGTGATTTGTCAATTAATGCATATCATACTGTTATTGTTTTACTAAGCATAAATTACCTGCAAAAGTGAAATATACAATGAGATTAAAAGTTATCCAATCTATTTTCCATGTTATCTAATTAGTATATTCTTCTGAAATAAGAAATTTTACTTAATGGCTAAGTGAAATTGTGTTTGCCTATCCTGTAATCACAGTTTATGTATGTGAAGAGCATGATCAAAATACCTTAATTCAACATAGTCAATGTACAACAAGAGTACTGTGCTTTCAAAGTGGTTCCATGCTTACTGAGTCAGAGGAAAACTCTGCTATGTTCACTAGGTTTGAGGCTTATTTTTTGTATGACTGAAAATAATTTATCTATTGCATAGAGTGACCTTTACTCTTATTTCTCACCATATTTGGTGGGGTTTGTTTTTCAGTTTTTCCCTTCAACTAATGCAATTTCCGGCACTGACAGGAGATAATCTCTATTGATTGTTTATAGAATAATATTTCCTTTTAGGTTGTTAAAAATGCCAAAGGATGTATTTTATTTTTGGTTTTGCATGTATACAAGCATAGGTGGAACAGTAACTGCTTAGCAGTCTTTAGAAGAAGGAAGGAAAAAAGGGAAAAACCCTACAGTTTAAATGATTTAGTCCCTAAATCTCAACTTCTGGTTTTCAAGTCAATTCCGTATATGTAGCTTTCAGTGAAACAGAAAACCTCCTTGCAGTCAGCACTCATTTATTTCACTGTTAACTGCGGTTCATTTGAAACCCCATTGGTTAAAATGCTATGAAAATTGATTTGTGACTTTGAAATACAGTAGGTTTAGTCCTATTCTAGTAACAATGGCATATTGTTTCACTATGTGATAGCAGAACAAAAATATAATCTCTTAGAAATTATGTCACTCAGTGTTTGTAGCTGTCATTGTAGCTTTAGTCATGCCACTTTTCCATTCTTTAAAAAAATCTGCATCTAATGCCTCCAATGTCAATGTGCTTAGAAACACAGTGTAAATATTAACAAATGTCTGTTTGAATAACTGCACTAAAAGATATTTTATTCATTAAAAAAATATTCTCGAACATTTTAGGAATTATTTTTTATTAGATTTTCTGCAGGATGTTCGTTAAATGTCTTCTATATTTAAATGATGTCAATTTCTAAATAAGTCTTTTTATTTCTGTAACAGCTCTGTCCCTCTGTTTTGTCCTTATTAAGCTTTACAAGGTCTTCAAGAGCATCATCTAACACGAGCACAATATTGCAGAAGTAAACATGTACCAAGACAGATGTTTTGCATATGACTTTTAATTAAGAAAATATTTGAGCGGTTTTATGACCTCTTCAATGTCAAAAAAGAAAATTTTGCCTGAGGGTTAATTATCATCCTGCAGCCTTTACGACATTGCAGCTATTCATTGCTGGATTCTTGCTTACAGTAGGAATGATTTCATGTTTAGGTTTATATTCACCTTTTTTTTTTTTATTAAATTAAAAAATCTCAGGTATTGTTCTCTACTGAAGTAATGTATTCGCTATCATGAAAGGCACAAAAATAAGGCACACTAAAGATAGGGTTACACAGTGACTTCTACTCTATAGTTTATTAACTTATAATAACCATAGAATTCTTGTATTTTTCTGAAATAAATTTGTGGATGTAGTGTATGTACGTTCTTTTGCATTTAAAGTTAAGAAATTTTTCTCAGTTACACACCCATGCATTATTCCTCACACAACATTTTCTAAAGACAATTTTGTAAAAGAGTGTGCTTTTATGCCTATGCCAGAAAAAATGTATCATTTAAATTAAATTATTTACATATACACAAAAAACAGCAATGTGTATACAAGAGAATAATATATGCAGAGGCAGCATTAATGTTAGTATTTTTTTTTAATTTATATATTTGTTATAAATAGTTTAAAAGCTGCTTTACAATAGTTCAAAGAGATGTACATTGTTCATTCAACACTGAATAATATACATGTGACAACATAAGGTGTATTAGTTACCTTAAAGTTTTATAATCTACTGTAACTTAAACATTTGCTAACTTATTTTCCACTTAAATATCTTTTTTTTCCCAATTATTTAGGCAGCGGTTGCATCAAGAATGTTCGCACCCGTTCATGTAGAGGGGGAATCACAGATATTCTGATACCTGGATTGGGGTTCAGATCCGGTCAAAGGTGTTCACACAAGAGGTAGGTGACTGCCTGTCTTTTTATGTGTGCATCTAAGGTAGATGTCTGTCTGTGCAAGCATGTTTTAATTCTTCTTATAGTCAAGGGGGAGCTGATCATCTCAGAGCACACAGTGAGCCAGCCAATCCCAGACTAAATGAACAGCGAGGATTGCCTCCCTTGCATGGAGACAGCTACGCTGGGATGTCCTGATCTTGACTGTCTTACTCCAGCTACCTAAGAATAGGGTCCAGTGTCTTTAGAAGCCCCAGATTAGGCTGTGGAGCCTCCACCTGCTGCTTCAGAAGGTGGGGATCTTCCTGCAAACCTGTGTCGTGCCCTCTAGCTCTGTGTAGGCGCTCCAGGAGTTTCAAATGGTGCTGGATCCTGAGCAGGAATAAAGAGGCCCTGCTCTTTTCCCAAACTGGCAAATGACCTGCTTGGTGGTTTAAGCAAGTCCTTTAATTCTGAGATCTACAACAAGACATTTATAAAACCAAGATCCAGTAAGGAAAAGCATTAGATAAATGTCCTAAATTCTTTTATGCAAGCCTCAAGGTACTGCTGCATGGTAAGATGCTTTTAGCAATCTAGCCTTGGTGAGGAGACTGGATGAGATGTCCATACAATAACAGAATATTGTTATGTGGAAAACACCAAACATATATATTATTTTATATTTTAGAATTATTAGCTACATTATATCTATATACATATTAAGAAATAGATTACTCAAAAGTTTTTGAATCCCAAGATAGAGAACAACTTCAGTAAACCAGCTTGAAAACACGACAATTTTAATTGACAAAAGTTGGGAGTGTTGTCTTTCATAGGTATCTAAGCAGTGAGGGGTGATTTGAAATGACTCGAGAGGCTCCAGGTTTTCTTTAAAAATTAGCATTTTTATAACTGTTCATAAAAAAGCTTAGTCAAAAAAAAGGGTATGTGAACACTCTCACAACAGAAGGCATTTGCATTTCATCTGACTCTTGAATCATAATATTTGCTGCCTGTGGGGCAGGAGTTGGGGCAGCATTTCATGCCATCATTTGGCCTCAATATTGAGGCTGCTATCAGACTGAATAGTGCCTGACATTCCCTAGCAATGTTTATTGTGGTATTGATGCTCTCTAATGAAAAAGGGCTATAAGGTCAATTTATTTTATGCGGACCAGAAAACAGCTACTAAAGATAACTACTTTTGATCATGTACTCCAGATTTTATAGCTACCTACTAGCAGTCAATGATTCTGTATTCATGGCTCATAAAAAATAACATCATCCTTAATATAGTTGGAGAGGTCAGGTGAACCATACTTAAGAATGTTTCTCACACATATCTTCAAGAATGCTAATCACTCAACTCTGATTAAAATCAGAGAAGCTGCCCACTTTGGAAAAATTATATATCCTCAGAAGCTTTAAATATGCATGCAAAATACTTGCACAAAGATGAACCATTGATAACTGGAGGTGACACAAAAGCACTGTCCACAGTTTTGACTTCTTACCATGTCTGTCACACAAATCTTACATTAATTTTTTATAAATCTTACAGGTTGTATGACTCAGCACCGAAAAATTAGAAAAGGCCAAAGCAAAAGATTCAAACTATGCCTCCATTTAGGCATTTATTATCTCATAATGAATTAATTTTTTTTAAGTAAATTTTGCCTTCATACACTTCATATTTTATTTCAGTGAGGTAATGAGCAGACCACAATTCAGGTGTAGGACACTGTCCTGTAAATGCTTATCATACTGAACTTTTTAAATGCTTCTTTCCATGACTGGTTTTCAACCAAAAGACATATTTCAGGATGGCTGTGTGTCAGAACCCTGAGAGCACTAATAGATCTGAATGGCCCTGACCAGTCTCACTGGGTTTCTCACGGGCCAAGGAGGCCAATTTCAGCTCAGCCCAGGACCTCCGATCCCTGCCTGAGCTATGTTGAAAAGGTTTCCAGCTCTGACTCCATCTCCTGGATGGGTCTGGAATGCACAATGTGGTCATGTCTCCAGCCTTGTCTCCTGCTGCTCCTCACCATATTCCCTGTCCCTGTTTCACGGCTTGCAGTTGATGGACTCTGTTCCCAGCTCCTGGCTCTGCCTGCCATGCTCAGATCTTGTGGGATGGTGCCCCACTGCTAAGGTCTGTGCTGGGGTCACCCTCAGTTCCCCTTCCCTTGATAAGCAGACAAGAAAATTTTTTCCTGGCTTCACCTTTTTTCATGTAAGATATTACTTTTGAAATCGCTAAGGACCTTAGGCCTATGTATACCATGAAGGATTTAGCAAAGCATTTTCTGAATACTTAAACAGTCATTTTAGGCTCACATTTCAGTAGCATTTTTTTTATTTCCAGGAGGTTGGAAATCACCACTGCTTCATATGCAGTGATAATCAAACGAGGGTAGAAGAACAGAAAATATACACAGTTTTCTAAATAAAAGGGAAAAAGCAGCCAGTAATCTTCCAAATGTACAGTGTCTTCTAGTGTGAAATTCTGTAGCACTTCAGCAGCCCTTTTTATAAAGACCATCTAAAGGAAGAATCTAGCCTTTTAAATTTCTGGCATTCACTCTACTGTAAAGAACACACACATTAAATCATAAGCCTGCCTAATGTTTTTTTTTTCTACCTGAGATGAACTAGAAAGCAGGCGACTTGCTGACATCAGTTTTCATGTTGCTCAACAGTTCTGACAAGCAGATGTGAAAATTCAAGTGTATCATGATTTACAAAGCCAGCCTCTGACTTGGCCTTAGCAATGCAAAGGGGATGCCTGCCTCACAGATGCACCCTTTCCCTGCATATCCAATGCCTCTGCACTCAGCTGTTTAAATGCTGTGCAAAAAGAAGAATCATCCACTACACCCTGCAGTACAAGGTTCCCTTCCATCACCTATAGACTAAACTCAAGAGCCAGCAAAATATAATTTGAAAGTGGAATTAAAGGCTTGTATCTCCTCTTCTTAGAGATAAATGTTACCCAGTATGGGTTTTATTTCCTTTCAAAAGTCAAGCTGAAATTCAGCTGCTGCAACTGTATTCATCTCTTTGCAGTATCAGCAAGTTTGTCCTGTGTAAATAGTGTGATCTTAATAAATAAATACTGAAGCACAGCTGGTGTTGGCAAGATATCACTGTTAGGTTGCTGCAGCATGCTATCACCAGTGAGTGTTGCTAATTATTCTCGGAACTGGGAAATATAGGGGAAAGAAATGCAGAGGAGAGTCAGCGGAGCCTGGAACAAAAATGAAAGGATGTTTGCCACAGCGAGGACATCTGAGCACCATGAAGGCAAGTGTTTCACCAAACTTGGTTCTGAATTATTCCTTTACCAAAACAAGATTTAATAGACACAGCGGTATAAAGCTGTAGCTACATATTTTCTGCTTAAAATTCGTACCATTTTTTTTGAGAGGAAAGCAATGGAAGTTGGAGTACTTTAAAAAAATCTAAAAAACAATCCAAAACCAGAATCAAAAAACACGAGCCTAAAAAAGTCCTGAATAAATTAGTGAGCTGGAAGATAAACAATTTTTCTTTTCTCCTCTGCTTTGCTGGCAGTATGTAATAACCTATCTCTGAACATAGAAGCCCAAACTTTGGGTTAGCTGCCACAAAGAAGAAGCACATAGCTTTCAACATTTAGTCACATAACAGAGAAGAGTGTGTGAGCTGATATTTTTCTAGCCAAAAAACAATTTTTGTATCTTTATTTTTTTAAAAAGAAGGCAGATGAAGACAGTGGCCACCACACTTCGTATAGATTTTTCTTGTGCTTTGTTTTCAGACTGTTGCCTGTCAATACTGATGCTTTTTTGGCTTGCAGGTGTGCTAGTGCCTAACTGAGCTGAGTGCCAAGTAGCTGAGGCAGAGTACAGCTTTCCTCCTCTACCTTTGAATAAAAACTTGTTCCAAAATTAGTGGGTAAAATTACTCAAGTATTAAAACTATTGAGTGTATTTAGCAGACATGATCTTAACTGTGTGACTGACAGTTTTAGAAAGGGTGAATTAAAGTTGGATGTCTGATGGCAGAGTCTCCAAACACAACTTGCATATCAAAGTAACTTCAGCTTCATCTACTGTAGAAGGAAAATCACAACACATTTTCTGGCTATATCATTTTTTTATCATTTCAAAAGCACTTGAAATGAAATATAAAAAGATGCTGAATTTGGAGTTTCAATTATTTGAATTAACTTTCCTAGCCATTCATAGTTTACTAACTTACAGGTGTTCAGAACGCAAATTCTAGAGACAATAGAGGAAAACATGGGCAGTACTGAGAATATTAAATAGAAAAATGAAAAGGTTCTGAAAAAGTAATACAGAGATTAAAGTCTAGGTGTTCAATTATGCGAGGTTTAGAAGGAACAAATTTTAGCCTGGTAGGCAGGAAGTGTTTGGACCATTGCATTTATATGCAGTTTAGTAGGGTGGGAATAGAAGAAGGTAATGCAATAAAGATAGAAGTACTTCCTAATTTCAATTGCAGCAGAAGGGAAGTGCAGAAGGAGGAACACTGAAGGGAGCATTCAAAATATGAGAGCATGTATGTTAGACAACTGTACATCCCTTATTTATCTTTGAGATTATTATTTTATAATTTACATTTTATAGAGAACATCTTAATTTGAACACTAGAGAGAAACTAAGAAACCAAGTCTTGGGATCTTTGTTTACATATCTATGAAAACCTATAGGGAGTTTGGTCCATTATAAAAGAAAAATAATTAAAATGTTTAGTTTGGCTTTTTTCCTTTTTCAAGAACTTATTTTAATGTTTATGTCATGCAGAATACTATTGTAAAACATGATGCAGAAGTGTGACTTCAGGTGCTACATAATTCCCTTGCTTGCAGGCATGGAGTTCCTGGTTTGAATACTCTTGTGACTGTTATAAATAAAAAGTTTTGACTAACTGCCTCTCCTCCACTGAGACATGGAAGATCCCCTCAGGCTCCTAATGTGTTTAGAATAGTTAACGAATGAATGCCAGTCAAAAATCAATCCCAAATCAGTGTTATTTCCTGTTTTACCATTATTGTTTTGGGTTGTTTGGGTTTGTTTTTTTTTTCTTTTTTTTAAATGGTGTCTGAAATGAAGCGATAGGACTGCAGTTTCAGTTCTCACTTCGTAATTGAACACTTTTATTTACTGGTAGGCTGTCGCTTTGAATGAGAACACAAACCAGCTAGGGAGTTACCTAGCCAACATAATGTGCATAGCAAGAAACTATAAAAACGCTTCAAAATAGGCCCAGTGAGGGAAGGCTTCATTATGATGCCAGAAGAGCTTAGTCAGAGGGGACAGTTTTCATGAGGCAAGGAGAAAACTCAGGCATCTAAATGTTTTTTTCAGCTGTAGATGTGGATGAGAGCTTAAAAAAACTTTAATTTACAGCATGTTTAGTAAAGTTTTCTGAAAGCATGTGTGTAAATAGCGTTCCAAAGTTTGCTATATTAGGAGTGGGATTTCAAGGGATATTTTAAATGTTACATGTTTTCTCTAAATGCACATTTGTGTATACTATGTGTGATACTATGTTGTCTATTTGGTTTAGATTTGTCATGCTTTGCCCTTTGCAGGTACAAACCACGACCATAGCTGATTTTAAGCTGGGGCCTCAGCTGTGCCTTGGTAGACGTAGTTTCTGAGGAAGACCACGAAGTCACAGCTTTCTAAACCTGCTTACTCCTTACAATATATTAAGAGAGATAAGTCAGTAAACAGATTAGAGGGGAAGTTGGAGAGAAGAGGAAGAGCTGATCTTTAACGCACAAGAAGCCAGAGTCACTTAAGCATTGCAGCAAAAAACAAGAGAAACACTTGTTTAAGAGAAGTATAAGTCTGGTTCAATTAGTGTGACAGAGAGAAGTAATTTAACTTTCCATTGCATGTAACTTTTTTCCAGTACTGAACTTGGAAATAGCACTTAAGTAACAGATTTCAGACTGAAATTTGTCTGGAATAACTTTCTTGGCATGTGGTTGTAGCCAGAAAAAAATTAAAATTAAAAAATTGAAGAATAATGTAGGTCTTAGCATCATTGTGAAAGCAACTGGGAGCAGGACAGAGACAGGTTTTGCCATACAAGATTTTGATGAGCCTGCATCTTCAGCATGGTTGGCCATTCTTGTCTCTGCATCTCAAGGACAAAGTGGAGAAGGCAAAGGATAATTAAAATTATGGAGGATATGGAAGAGTTGGCTTATGAAAAGAGAATAAAATATCAGTGATGCTCCACCTAAGAGGGAAATATGAAAAAAGTTTACGAAACCATTAAGATGGCAGACCACCTTGGCACATGAGCCTGCAGTAATAATACTAGATGGCAGTTCAAGAAAACTGTAGGAGTTTAATTTAAAACGGATAAAGGAGCATATTTCTTCTTGCTGGTAGAAAGCTTCTGGAATCTTTTGCCATAAGACAATGTGATTGTAGATGATATAGACGCTTACAAAAAGGAAGTAGATAAATTTTTGGACAGAAGGTCCATGAAAATACAATTAAAATAAGATGCAGGACTGTACCCTCTAGCATGCTTATTGCAAGAATTATGGAGGATGGGGGAGTAGGTACAGAATGTACGGCAGAGAGTGGCCAGGTTTATGTGCTTTCTTTAAACAGTTTCTCTTAGAGCTATCAGCTACAGTCTTTATTGGATTCAACTTACACAACAGTCCAACAAAATCTTCAAGCCCTTTCCAAGAAGAGATAGGGGAAGATTATGGAGAAAAGAGCAGGGAGGAGTCACATGTGCCAAAGAATGGAAAAGGGGACAGAGTGTGAGATTCAAAGGATCAAAAAATGTAAAAAACAGAGGGAAGTGTGAGTGCAGGCACTGAACAAGCAATTTCATTGTTTCCTGATGGCATCCGAGGAGCCAGCTGACATTGCCTAAGAGAGTAGAGTGATTTGGATCAGAGATTGGATGTGTGCAACACTCCCCTCTCCAGCCTCTTTTGAGGAAGCTGTTTTGTGAAAGGGCTGTACTGTATTCAGGGCAGTAGGATCCAGCTTTCTAGAGGAAAAGCTAATGACATTGTACCGTAAAAAGCTACAGCCTTTGGCACCAGCTGCATAAGTACAGTCTGGATGCACTAGTGGTGGTGTTCACAGTGTGGCAATGGTGCATGGATGCCTTGCAGAGGGAAAAGCAGGAGTACAACCAGGCACCACAGATGGGTGTTTTCCATTGTGGCGATTACCACCATGGTCACCCCTCAAATGACGCTGTCTGGGGCGGTCTGATGGAAAATGTGTATTATACCCGTCTACCTCAGCCACATTTTAGCGTGATCTAGAAACTACAAGCAAGCATTTTTGTTAGCTCAAAGGTTCTTTTGTGTAATAAAGGGAACAAGTCAAATCTATTTAAAGACTTTCATTGATTTTTTTTTTTTTTAAGCAAGGAGTTGCAGGTGATGACATAGTAATTATCATACTTGACAGAAATTCCAATCTGAACATGAGAGAAGGGTTTTCTTTTTAGGATTCAGTGCTAATTGAAGTTCTGAAGTGACTACAGTGCACCCAGCCTAAGCAGAATACTCCCAAAGCGATCAGTATTTGCATTTATTGAAGAATATACCAGTTTCTTTAACATATATGTTTACAGGTTTCAAGAACACCTATCCAGTGACACAGTTGGTTCTTTACTCTTGTCTGAGATTTTTTATGAGATCATGACAAAATCATGACAATAGACCTTCTACAATTACTTCCTTCCTTTAACAACAATAAGAAGCTATTTGTGCAAGCCTTGGCTTCTTACCTTTTCTTTCTCCTTCATTCTCCAGCAGCTGGAATATTGGCTTTAGAAAAACAACACATCTTATACAGATGTGAGGTAGGTTAGGCTTTTAGATACTTCTGGGTGCAGAGAAAGATGAGGCTATTTTGTATTTTAAGAAATAGTTTGTGGGATAAATATGTGGTTTAAAATTATACTTTGTACATATAATATTGTCCCAGCTTGATATTATAACTTAAAAAAATATATAAATATGTCTGAATTACAAAGATTTCCTGTTTTTGAGGGACTATTTTGATGACCTAGATAATTACATGGGAGTCTGAAATGAGTCCTGATTTCAATATAATTATCCATCTACTCCTTCAGTGCTTTTCCTTCATACACAATAGCTATGGGCCTCAGCTGCTTTAGACTATCTGCCACTGAGTTTAATTAAAATCCTCACTGCCACAATGTGCATCAAGAAGTTCAAAACTATGGATCATCCTGGCTTGTGCATCGTATCCCAGGGACCTAAGTCTTCATCCCCAAAGCTCCTTTAAAATATGTGGATGTTCAAGGGAGAGGATAATAAAAAAATATTAGTGGTCAAGAAGTGAAGAATTCAATGGTTACAGACAGAGAAGAATCTGGTACATTTTCACTGTATTGCATAAACGTTCCTCTCTTCAGAATTTGTGTTGCCTTCTTTTAAGCTAGTAGCTATGTCAGTAACTTGACTACAATCTGACACTCTTGAGAGGTAATATCAACTCCTCTGTTTTCCCAAAACTTCTGAGAAATCTGATGGATAAAATGATGGATATGATATCTAGCAGTCCTTAGACTCCTTTCACTGTTGACTGTTTCAGATGCAGAAGCTGGTGCAGTCTGTGGGTTTCACTTCATCAAGTCTTGTTGAAGGCAATTCTTTCCTTGGTGTAGTTAAGAGCCATTGACATGGGCAATTGCAGGCACAGACAGCAATGCATTCCTGAATGTCTTCACTCTCTCATCAAGAAACCTCAAGTTATTGGAGGGGACAATTTCCTCCTGTTGGGCATTGCAAAATTCTGCACATGTACAGCTGCCAATATTATAGACAGGGATGTTAGTGATAAAGACAGATGTGAATAGGGCGTACAATTTAGTCTGAGGCAAAACAACTGGATTTTTTGAGGAGAGAGAGAGAGAGAGAGCAAGTGAGAAAACACCTTTGGAAATCACTAAATGAAATTAGATTTAAAGAGAAATCATTGAAATAAAATCACTTAGGTAGAGTAGTTGAACAGATTAATGGAAATGAATAGCATGGAACACAATTTCTTAAACTACCCTGTAGGTTACAAAACCTTTACTTAAAATGTAAGGTGATTTAACTTAATCTGACATTACACCTTCAGAGAAGAATAAATATAGAATTGGGTTAAAGTGTATGAGAACATAGCTAGTCTATGTAGTTTTACAACAATTTAATTAATTTAGAGCAAGATACATGAGCATACATGATGGGCAGTGGTCTAAATGCAGATGTGGTTCACAATATAACTCTACATGGTGAGGGAATAAGCTTGCCTAATATCTATGAAAAACAGTTTCATTCAAGTCTCAGCAGCAGCAGTAAATGCAATAGAAGTTTGCTTTTCTTTATAAATGATTACAGGCAGAAAGAAAGATAGGTATGGTAATAAATGAATTGAAGCTGTAATGGATACTGACAGTTTGGAATAAAAGCTAGAAAGGTGGCTGTGTGTAGTAACTAAGCCATGATTTCAGATTCTGCAGATTTTATGCTAGTGCTTGTGTGACTTCTGAGATCTGTAAAATTTATCCTTACCACACTATTTTTTCTCCTTCACTGAATTTAATCTTGCTATTCTCCTTATGCTGATTGACTGACATTAGCTATTCAGACAAAAATGAAGCTACTAGGTGAAAGAAGAGAGAACTAGAAATTCTTCAGGAAGGATTTGGAACAGTTTCCAGCACTTATCGTTCTAGTTAGAGGTGTACACATGCCCAGAGGGCCACAGGATTTGGGTGGAGACTCACACTGAGTATAGTGTTGAGAGAAGAGAAAAAACTCTGTTTTGGGTTCCTCTGTTTTTTCTACTCTTCTTAAAAAAAGCTGAAAACAAGTAATGAAATATTTATGTTTTATCATTTATACGCATACAGACACAAATGAATACATAAATTATATGTAACACTGTAGCAGATATAATAATGTGGTACTTACTGATTAATAAAAAGCAACAAAATTGAATTTTATGTTGCATAAAAACTCCTTTGATACGAAACCTAATTAAAATTTAAGTGGCTTTCAAAATACTATATAATAAAGTGTCTGACAAAAAATTGTAAATGTTCAGTTATGTCAATTGTTCTTGAAGTGGTTTAATAAAGTTGACAATAATTCATTCACATTTTTGAAAACTTGTTCTTCTGAAGATTTTGGGTGATTTGTTTTGATTCTCTATGAAGGACAGAGTAGAGGAAGACTGGGAAGAAAGGAAGAGATTCCATGTGAAAAATCTTCCTGATTTGTGGTATTGACTGCTAATTACAATGTTCATTCATAAATATGGAAGAAGATAAAGTTGTGTTTTGCTTTGTTCTGTGGTAGTAGTGAACAAGCACTGTAATATCTGTCAAATATATACATTGATTTTTACCATTGTAAATTGCCCATCAAAAGTTCATGGCTTCCTTAAGCACATCAGTAATTTCTAAAGAGAGAGTTTTTAAAGAGGAAACAAACAAAAAAAATCGTATCTTTATTTTTGTTTTGGTTTTTTGTGTGGGAGTTGAATTGTATTACTTAACTTTCATGCATTCCATAAGGTAAAGTGATATGATTTCTTTGCTACGATTTGATGGACATTTCCAAATAGATTGCTGGAACTCAGAAAAACTATCAGATAATTCAGTACTGGAATATTTCAAGTTATCAGGTAAAAATGTTTTTCTTGGTAGAACTGCTAATTAAATCCAAGCAACTGAATAGTCATAAAAATTATGGCTGAAAATAATTCATCCCATAGTTTTGAGAACAACTTACAGGCAACATTTATACATTCATTATTTCTCTAGTCCAGAATTAGCATTTTATTTAATTAAAGTTTATTACAAGCTAAATATTGTTTTCCACACAGCTTTTACATAACATAAAATATTGTCTCCTACAAAGAAAAGTGGGTTTTTTTATGAATTATGTCTTAGGCTTTCTGTAGGCATCAAATCATTATCTACAAAATAGTCCTCTCCATTTGTACATGTCAGAAACCTGTGCACGCAAAATCAATCAAGATTCCTATCCCACTGCCCTGAATCGTGTCTTTATTAGATTACTTGGGAGCTGGATGAGTCACACTGCAAGGCAATCACTGCAAGGTGGGAGAGCTGCACGCCGTGACATTGGCTGCATGCCCTGTTCAGGGCTGCTCTCGCTTCTCCTTTCTCCAGCAGCTGGTATTGGCTACTTCAGGTGTTGCTGTCTTCTGGACAGAGCAGCAAACCTACTGGGTGGACTTCAATGTGGTAAAATGATCTCTTTTTCTTGTCTTTTCACGTACCATATGGCCTCACAAAGAGATAACTGCCCATAGGTGTAGGTTTCTTGATTTCTCTTTCGAGTGACTTCTAAAAGCATCTCAGAGCTTTGTATTTCACAACTTGATAAGCTTATATTTTAATACTTGGAAACTGTGAGCTGTAAGAAAGGTTTTAGAGGATCTAGTTGTGAAACAACTCACGAACTGAGCCAGACTACAAATAAAAACCATACTGTAAGGAATTGCAGCCATTGAATTAGGTGGAGATCAAATTTCAGCTACATTACACGAAATTAATGCAAACTTTTAGACATGCCAGGATAAGTGGAATTAATCCTTGCCCTAGAAAATATTTACCCTATTTGATACATTTTACGTGGTGCTTTTTAAGAACAGAAAAAAGGCAAAACAGGGATATTCACAAGAACAGAAGTTGAGTGTTCTGAGTTTCTACCATCAGAGCATTTACAATTAAAAAGTCTAATATTTAGAGCGTGGTATCCTTTTAAGTTATAAACCAGCTAACTAATGTATTTTAATTGTGTTTTTTAAAAATTACTGGCCGTCTTCCCAGATTTAACTATGGTAAGTGAGCTACTGATCTTTCACAGCCATCAAATACGTGTCATAAAATATTTCTGTCAGTGCTCTAGACTTTACATGTTCTTATTGTATGAATTTGAGGATGTCTGGTGTATTTAACTTAAAGCCTTGTTTGCATAACATGAATTTACATGCCTTCTATTTATGTCTATTTTGTCTCACTCTTCATAACTGCTTTATTTTGTAATTTTTCATCAAGAAAGCATTTTTAGGACTTGAGATGCTCCCTCTAGTTAAACCAGAGCTTGCTTTAGATAAATAGGATTTACTTTTGCTTTCAAACTTAATTACTTTTCAGAATCATGATCAATTTCCCGCCTTGCTTGCTTGAGGGGAGTGACACTGTAGGAGACCCTTATGCATTTGCTTTGTAATAAGCCTTTATTCATACACTTCAGGCTATGCAATCAGCTCCTCCACTCCAGAGTGTGTGCCTGTGTGTGTGGCTGCAGCCGCAGGCCTGCAGATTGGAATGCTGATGATGGGGACCAGAAGTGCTGAGGAATGGATCTGTGTGGAGAAAGCAATAATCTGGCTGTGACTGTCCATGAGTCTTTTTATATAAAATTATCCTACCTTTGATGGCCTCTTTCTATTTCTTTTTTTTTTTTTTTTTTTAGTTGAGATTTCCCATATAATACACTACCTAAAAAATTTCATTTTAGGGTTCTCTTTTTCACGTGTTTTAAAAGTCTTATGTAACAGGAGTAATTTTTTTCTCTAATAAAAAGACATACTAATTTGAGATCCTGATGGTTCAAATAAGGTCTTGTGGAAACAATCAGTTTTATGTTTCGACTTCTCACTTGTCTTTTTTTTTATTTTTAAATAAAATAAATTTTGAAACATTAATTTAGTTCCCAGGGGATAGAAGTTTATGGAAAGCTACAAATATTGTCTATAGTTTTACTATGACATTAATATTTTACAATAATCTAGTTATATTCACATTAATAGAAACCCCCTTCTTTTCCTAGGACATGTGTGAAGACTTATTTGGAGCAGGATGAGGAAGCATTAAAAATATTGCATTCCTACTGAAGAACAATTTAGTTTGCACACTACTGCTTCTTAAAAATCCGCTTCTTGCCAATTTTACTTGGTATCTAGCATGATTTTCGTGGTTGGACTTCTTTAAATCGACCATAACATAACCATTTAGCAGAGAGAATAGTCTTTGCCTTTTCACCTAATTGTCTTTCAATAGAAATGAATAAAACAGGAAGGCCCATATTCAAAGGTCTCTCCTTGAACATTTCTTAATCAAACATGTTATCTTGTAGACTTATTTATTTAAGTGTTAGAATCACTGAATGGTTTGGGTTGGAAGGAACCTTAAACATCATCTATTTCCAAACCCCCCTGCCATGGGCAGGGATGCCTTCCGATAGATCAGGTTGCTGAGAGCCCAATCCAGCCTGGCCTTGAACATTTCAGAGGTGTGGCATTTACAGCTTCTCTGGGCAACCTGTATCAGTGCCTCACTACCCTCATAGTGAAAGAGTTGAAGTAAAAGTAAAATTTTGTAAGAAGACAGAGTAAGTGATCCTTCAGTGCTTCTTTCCACCCTATGTCAAAACTCTCTTCTGTGATTTTAGCCGCTTGTTCTCACAGTGGGAGAGTAGGATAATAATTTGTCTTTGCTTTATCACAATCTCAAAAAAAAATTACTAAATTCTAGTATTGTGCAAACCAAATATTTTAAACAAACATTGGGTTAAATTAAATTTCCTTTGGTATTTCCATCTCGAGGACTGTAGTGTCTTAACCACAGGTTGCCAAAAGGCCTGGTTTTGAACATTTCCTGTAATCTGTCTTGCATCTACCCTTGAATCAAAGTCTTCAGAAAAGGTCTTCAGACAATATAGAGATGGAAAGAGGGCACTTCTTAACTACAAGTGGTTTTATTTTTCTTACTGAGCCATTTACACTTATCAAAAATTTTAAAGCTGAATTTTTTATCCAACAACGGGTCTTATATCACTTCCCTTCAACTAACTAAGTGAACCGTGACAGGAAGCTTTTCCTGTTGACTTGGTCTAAATTTAAATTAGTGTGTGCCTCAAACCACTATAAGTCTGTCTCTGGAGTCCAGGAATAGGGTGGCACATCTGTGAAGCTGGATGAGCTCTTTTGTTCTCCAGAGGAGGGTGAGGCCTGCATAACAACTTTACTAATTGCCCCTTGAAGATCATGCCAACTTCAAAAGAGCAAGCATTTCTCCAGGAGGATTATACAAAAATAGAAATTGAAGATAAAATTGACTGAGTGGCACAACTTGTCCATTTATTTCTGGTACCTGTTAATATTTGCATAGTTTTAAAGATTAGAGAGGTCCATTCAGAGTATCTTATTAATCAAGTATAGTAACTCCTCCATACTTTCCAGATTTACTAAAGTTTAGGGTGGGCCTTACACTTTTTAACGTATTATTCTCTATTTTCATTACAGTCGTATATGTGAAATCTGGTCTCCACTGAGAAGACTATCACTCTAGAGCAAAGGATCCTGGTCCTTGTGTAAAAAAACAAGCAGATTTTAGTCCAATAGACACATTTAAAACATTTTTACCCTGTTTTGGTTAAAAGTAAGTAGTTCTTTTTTACTTTAGTACAAACTAAAGTATTTTACTCAAAACTAATTAGTATAAAACACACCAAGGGATTTTTTCCATGGAGGTCCTTAAAATATGTTTCCTGGGTATAGTTACATTAATATTTATAGTTGATAAATTTATGCAACTTCACAGGGACAACTATTCCTTTCTGTGGCATGGTTCAAAGAGGTTTTCATGAAAATAATAGCTACAGAGAGTGGTTTTAAAATATGATAATGAAATAATGGTGCAGATGTCATATTTACAGTGACAACAGGAGAGTGAACCAAAACCTGCAAGATAGAGTGATATACAAACAAACTCTTGTGATATGGACATAGAGCAGAAATTTGTCTTGCATTGTTTTACCTTTGTTTCTGCCTGTGACTGGGGCCTCTTTTCCCTTTTAATGCAATTTTAAAATTTCTATTAAGGTAAGTCAGGTAGACTATAAAACAGTACTGAAAAATCAGTTCCAAGGAGAATTAGCTCCCCTTGTTACGGGAAATCCATCAATGACATTTAGCTCCAATTCCCATCCAGGGACCAAAAGAAAAAAAAAAAAAAAAAAAAAAAGGGGGGGGGGGGGGGAAGGAAAGGAAAATGGGGGCAAAAAAAGAA
>VZTG01004094.1:1040458-1160776 GCA_013397845.1 Melanocharis versteri
GGAAAAAAAAGAAGGAAAAATGTATTTCCAGCATTTCCAAGAGAAAAATCTCTAAGTGCTCATGCTTTCCATTTTCAGTCATTTAAACTACTGTCTTTGAACAATGGATCTTGCTATATTTTGAAAAGGAGTTAATTGAACTTGTATAAATGAAATTCCCTGACTGCAGTAGTGCCTCAAGCTAGCTATGACAGGAAGACTTAGATCATGAGAAATGCAAGCAAATTTCTAAATCAGTATTTCTAAATTTGATACCTTCTATTATTGCAAATTTGTGGAGATATTAGAAAAAAACTTAAAACCAAACTGAACTCCTTAGTATTTCCATCAAGCAATAAGTTTTTCTTTATTTTTGTTTTCGGAGCAGTCATTTTTATTTGCCACTAGTGATTTCATTTTCCCTTCTGTGAATTAATGGGCAAAATATGAAGACAGGAGAAAAGAGATAACTTTATTGCTTCAACTCCACCACTGCAGTGTGGGAATTAATCAAAGTCCCTTTTCTCGTGTATGGATACTGTATGTTTAACCTTATTGCTTACAGTATAATTACATAAAGATCTTTTATAATTTTTTCCTAAGCAGGGTATCACCTTATCCTGTGGTATGTAACAGGAGGCTAAAGTGAGATCCTGAAGGAGAGCTTTTTCTCTGGGCTCTGCCCGTCAGTCCAGAATTCTGTCCAACAAATTTGTTTAGTGAGGAGGACAGGAAAAAATATGGAGGTCATTATTTTTGCAAAAATGTTGAAAGGATTGGTAAATTGAACAATTATGCATTAGGACACTCTATGCATATTTGTATTTGAGTTTTGATAATTTTGGCAAATGTGTTTTTACTAAATGCTATAATATAATGGAAGAAACTTCTTGATGAGTGTTTCCAATGCATTTGCTTTTATAATATAGTAGGAATGTAAACAACTTATTTTTCTTCCGTCCTTGTTTAAATTCTCAAGCATAGTGCTACCAAAGTCCATGGATTTCCTCTTGTCAGCATTTCTGTCACTAAGCATATTTGACAAATGACCTTCTCCATTTTCAACTTTTTTGGTTGTGAGACAAATCATACAATATTTTGTACAAATGCAATAGTAGTTAAACCATATATGTAATGTATTTTTCTCAGTAAGATCTGAACTTTTCTTATGAATAATGAAGAAGACAAAAACGCACTTTCGCAGATTATCAAGAGGCAGACGTTTATGTGAAAAACAGGGCAAGACTGCACCTCTATTTAAAAGCAAAGAAGAAAATACTTTTGAAATTCCAATTTGCAAGTCTCTATTGACAATTTTCAGTGTTTGCATTTTTTTTTCTGTGAAATCACACGGCACATCTTATTTTTCAGTATTTCTGTTTCTCAGTATTCAAAGTGCTATATCTAAATTCTGATTTATTTTCTCATGCTGAAAATTTCATGCTTACATTTCAGGACTGGTCATAGGGGAAAAAATATAACAAAACACAATGAACATCATAGCTGGAATTCATCCAGGTGAACTCAAATGTTCAAAAGTTCTCAAATGTTTGAAGCTCAGCTAATCATCAGAGTTAATGGAAAGGAACAGGGACCTTTTCAACTGAATCACTTCTTCAATTTTTTGTACCTATTTTAGGATGAGATTAATCATTCTCCTGAAATTCACACATTTCTTCACACAGAGTATAAAGACTGTGTCACATGGCTAATACTAGGACATCTAACTTTTGGACAACTGAAAATTAGGCATGATGAACTGCATCTATAATTGGTTAGAGTGGGAATTGTTTGGAACTTAGGAGCCAAAATGTGTTCAATTTTCAGTCTCCCTGTGGACACTGTGGGAAAGAATGGCAAAATCTCTCCTTCCAGTAAATTTATCAGACCACTAAAGAATGTTAAATTTAGTCTTTACAGAAATGACCAAAAGGAAACATGAAGGATGAACCATTGACGTCTCTGAACTGTTAAAAAGGATTTGAATTGAGTATACCTTGCAATCACTGCAGTTTGTAGCAACAGAAATCTGCATGAGAGAAATTGTCCATCCCCAGTCATACGCTACATAAACTGGAAAATGACATCTGATAATGTTCCAGAGAAGTACCATCTCCGACAGTGGAGGTGTGCTGTACTTTTCTACTCAGATTTGAACCCACTGATTGGTCAGATTTTGTGTGTGTATACGTATATACATATAAAACCTGTATATATGTATAAACTGTATTGTCTCTGAATTTTGGACAGTATTCCAAATTAGTGTGTTACTTTACACTGGGTTAAATTGCTGATGGCATAAGTTGGCCATTATACTGAAGATAAAATTTGCTGTTTAAGTACAGATTGCTAGTCTTGCTGAAAGAATAGCGCACCATTGAAAATAAGTAAATGTATCTGTATGATGTTCAGGACCCAAGTTAGGAATTTCACATGATACTGCACTCTTGTTCCATCTGGAGAGGCAGATCAGTACCCACAGGTATCTCTTACAGTGTTAAGTGGGATTTGATGTTTTCTGTAGTGAGCTTGAGATGTTTCAAAAGAAAAGTTTTCATTGACTTGTTGAACATCATTTCAGTCTAAGTCCAAATTAAAATTGTGAGTGTGTCTGTTTCGGTAAATTAGAAGTTGCATTCCTTTCTTGCCCTTTTTTTGTCATTAGGAAAATACCTAAGAGAAGAAAACCCTGGTCTATGACAATGGACAGGAAGGAAAAGGCATAGTCTCTTCTGGAGGTCCAAGCTCCAGTGCGGGCAGGGCACAAGCATACATTATGTGGGAAATGCCCCACCTTAATAAAGTTAAATCATATCTGTCTTCTGTCTTCTGTCTGTCTGTGTAAACAACTAGTTACGGTACAGGGTGAAACAACAACAACATAATTCACACCAGGCTTGGCAGAGAGGTTTTCCTTTTTTTTTTTTTTTGTCTTTATTATATGCCCCAATTCTCTGCATGCTGTGTGGCATGCAGTCGTCTGTTTAAGGAGGACAGGCAACAGACATATGGGTTGTCAGTAATAAAATATTTTGTGGAGAGGATACAGCTGTTTCTAGTTTAATATCTGCCATCTGAAAGCGTCTGTATCACACAGAAAAGGCAAAAGAGAGAAACATTATCTCTGGGAAGCATACCAACACTGTTTCTAGCAAATCATTTCTAAATCTAGACATGTGCTATAAACTGATAAACTTCCTTTACTTATTGTCCTGAACAGACTACTTATTCTATTTCAATCTTTTCCAGCAGTCTGACTACTTAATTTCATCCTTTATAACTAAACTTAGCACTGATTGACCCAAGAAATCAAAGAGATGCCTAAAGTACTCATGTGAAATATATATTTTGTATAATCTAATTCTACCTCTGTGATGTTCTCCAACCTTATGTCCTTCTCTTAAAGGGACTTATGGTGCTTCAGATCTGGGATCTTCCCATCAGCAACTGATATATTATAAAGGACATCTGTCGTTCTCTTGATCCTAACCACTGCTAGTGGCTGCTGGCCAAACAGACATCAAAACCAGCAATTTTTCATTACCTCGTTATTATCTCAGAAAGCTGGAAGTCCTGCTCAAAGGCACGAATTTAAAAGATGTGAACAAAATCATAAATGGAGCATTTCTCACTGCAGAATATTTCATGGCTGCCATATTTGCAGATAATTCTGTTGTCTAGAATTAAGTAGGTCTGGGTCAGTAAAGGTTTTATACTCCTAAATTCTGCAGAAACCTGCCCTCATCTGAGGACTGCAGAAGAGTCTGTAAGATTTTTCAGCTGTATAGGAAGAGTCAGGTTCCTCGGAGTGAAATGAAAGGAGCTGCAATTCTGATTTCAGACCTAGCCTAGAGATCAACAGGACAGATGCTGGTTGAAAATCCACCCAGAGCGGCCCCCTTGGCACTTCCTTTAGAGATAAGGGGTAATGTTGCTATCAGGTAATTGTTCAGACATTGCAACAATCTCCCATGATGCGGAAGACCTAATCCATAAGGCTTGTGCAGCCATGGAGAACACAAACCAATTTCCCCCACGGTACAGGAATGCACGATGTTTTTGAGGTGAAGGTACAATTTGAACCGGAAAAGAAAGTGCTCTCCCTATGGAAATTGGAGGGCTCTCTCCCTGAATGAGGGCGCTGATGGTGGGCCATTACCTACTGGGGGTAGGATCGGTGGAGGTAAGGCGATGCCAGTAGTACAGACACAGAAGTCTGAGTGTCTTCCTCACCTCCCATCACTACAGCTGTGACTTAGGCTCAGCCTCATCCTGGTGTGGCCTACCTGTAGCTGAGAGTTCTGTGCACATGCTTCTACTTGTTTGATGGCTGTAGAAGTTAGACCACAGAACCATTGAACGGTTTGGGTGTGAAGGGACCTTAAAGATCATTTAGTCCCAACCCCCCTGCCATGACCAGGGATGCCACCTACTAGACCAGGTTGCTCAAAGCCCCATCCTACCTGGCCTCGAGCATTTGAGGGATGGGCCATTTACAGCTTCTTTGGGCAACCTGTTCCCCTGCTTCATCAACCACACAGTAAAGACTTTCTGCCTAATATCTAATCTAAACCTACTGTCTTTCAGATTAAAACTATTGTCTCTTATCCCACCACCTTGTATAAAGTCCCTGTCCTTTACTTCTTCACCTGTGAAACCCACTGTTTTAAAATGAGATGAAAATTATGGGTTCAGGTGAGATGTCTGGCCCTACTCTCCACTGATGATGCCTCCTGACAGCTTAGGTACCAGAACTTGCATGTCCTGGCCCCTAAACGGGAGGTGGCTGTCTCTCTGAGAGGCACTGTTCTGTCAAGAGCTGAGGCCGCTGTGGAATGGATGTGTGCTTCAGCTGTGGCAAATGCCTAAAACAGAAAGCAGGCACCTCTGAGCAGAGATTTTTCTGAGATGAGAGAAGAGGCCTTATCATGTTATTGCCTCTTCAGACCTGGGGTCTAAGACTCTGTCAGCTACTTAAATTTCTCTATTAGCAAACATCTTTTAGAATGTTATTGTTTAAAATTTGTTTTGAAAATCTGCCACATTTTCCTCGGCCTTTTAGAATACCATATTATTTTTCTTTTTTTCTTTCTTTTTTCCATCTTTGAAATTTCTTTAACAGAATTTGGATTTTATTGCACAAGATACCAGCAGATTGTTGCATCCTAAACAAACTTATCGTGCTGTCTTTACAGTTGACTGGTAAAATGAAAACACTCCCTCATCTCCCTGAAGGTAATCACAGAAGTATTGCTATAAAAATGCTTAGACTGATGCAGCTGATTGAAGTACATTGAAATTACATCAGCTATACTGGTGTCAAACTGCACCTACACAGATGCGTAACTCTTCCAGAGGAAACTCACAGGAGATACTGATTCAGTATGTGCTGAATGCTATAAATAGATAACATCCAGTTTGTATACAGCCCTCAGTGAAGAGGGGAGGGCCTGTACAGCACTTGAAAGCAGAAAGATTCAATATCTATGTGTTTATTTGAATTTACCTCCCTTGGGTAACTGCCAGTTTTGAAAATTAACAAAGAAAATGCTTTAGTTTTGCACATTTAACTCTGAAAGCCTGTACATTTCATATCTGCTTGGGGAGTATAATATTCATGAGAAAACGAACTCAGGTTTCTCTTTTGAGGCTAAATGATACTGGGGATGGATATTTTACTGGAAAGAGACATATATAATACCAGTGACGTGAATATTCAATATAGGGTCAATAAATTTTCTTTGTCAAAGATAAAATACTAGTTTTAATTCTAGTGGGACATACTGAAATGCAGTTAATAATATTTAATTATTTGAGATTTGCCAAGTGGATGACAAATTCCTTCTCTGCTTGCAGTGCCAGTCAAACTCTCTATTCCCAAAAGGCTCTCACAGATTGATAGGCTTTAGAATCTGTGTACTGCATCTTTTGTTCTCAGCTCACAGCTGATGCAATTGCCAATGAGTTGTGTTTGTGTCCAGTATACATGTTGAGAAAAGGTAGATTCCCAGTAGGCAGTTCTTGTTGACCTTGGCCAATCTATCCTGTTCTCCTGCTGGAGATCATTTCTCTCTCTGTAGAGCCCACACAACCGCTGGCAGGGACCAGGCAGGAAATAGGACATTGGTATTATTTGTCCCCATTTTTCTAACCTGTGTAATTTTGCTGATTCTTTAGTGAAGAACGTGATCCAGCAGCTGTTTATGTGGGAGGTGGCAGCAAACAGCAACACAAGAATGGTGAAAAGCTGTTCACAAATGAGAGATAGGAGGAATACTGGAAGTGAGAAGAAGAAAGGTTTTTTCTATAGAAAATACAGCATAGAAGGACACCTTTGCGTAGCCAGGTCTTCTCCTGAAGAAGAAAATGAGAAAATTGAGCTGTTCTCTTCCTTAACTTCTCCTCAGGTTAATTACTGCCACTATTAAAAGAGTGTGCCTTTAACACAGGGTAGCATTTCTGTTGTCTTTAGAGTACAGGGATACTACAGGCTGACAGAAATTAATAATTTTTGAATATTCTTTGATTGCCTCTAACCCAGTGGGAGGATGTGCCATATAAAAGTTTAGACAGAGAGGCAAAGTTATGGATCTATTGCTCTTTTTCTAGTCAGATCTATTCTAGGTTGTGTCTCTGAGTTTTTTTACTCCATTTTCAAGCACTTTCTAGCTGTTAGGTCAGAAATAGTGACCTATATTTTTATTTTATCCTAGATTTCATAGTTTCCTTTTTATTATACCAATGTTTATAATGTGCATTTCATTGATAAAAGTTTAATTCTGGTGTTTCAAAAGCCTTCAGCTTTACCTAACTGATTACTCTGTTGTGATAAAAGTAAAATACAAACACAAGAGAGGCAGTGGAAGATATTGCCATACTTCTAATGTGCCCCGAGTAATGAATAGGCACTTGAAATAACTGAAAACAAAAAGTACATAGATAAGCATAAGCAGGCAATGGTAATTCACTTTGAGATACCAGTGAAAAGTCATTGATAAAGTGAATAATTGTGGATTTGATGGATATTTGGATGGTGGCCACAGAAGCAGTAAAGGTATTGGAGAGGGGGTTCATTTCCAGTTAAACAGGTGCCTATCTGGACTCCTTTGCTTGTGTTCTTGGTTTCAATCCTATTGAAACATTTCATTTTGACTTTGATTTTTCTTCAAATTATATTGATTTTGCCTAGTCCAATATAAATCATGATTTGTGTTCATTATTGAGTAAAGACTTATCTGTATTAATGTGTGCTAGACTGACCACTATTAAATAAATTCTGCAGATACATAGATAATTGCTTTTGTTTAAGAATGCTAACTCTTCCTTTTATTCTAATGGTAAATCTTTGGACTTAATTGTAGTTCAAAATAAATAGACACTTCGAAATGTCCTAATTTTCATTTGGAAGAAGACTTGTTTTTCTATTGAGCATTAAATAAATTATCAAATGAAAAGGACAGGAAAATAACAACACTTTTCATATAGCTTTGCGATTTCACTACTGTGTTGCAAGTCTTTCACAGGAACAAATTAACACATTGTCACACTATTGAAAATAATTTTGTAATTTAAATACACCCAGTTAAACTTATGGAGGTCAGCAAATTTGGACACCTCTTTAAATCTTTAGCACTTTGTTATGGCAGTTATAGTGTTCTTGTTACATAGGACTATTTACTCTTACATTAATTCTGGAGTGTAATAAATAGCCTGAAAAAATGTCATGAATCAAATAATTAGGTGGAAATTAAAGTCAGCATTTACAGAAACAGAGGAACTTCTCTGATTCTCATCTGACATGCTCTCCAAATTTCATGTTCATTCTCCAAAGTACAGGCGCAAGGTTTCACTTAAAAATGTAATTTCTTTTATACTGACAACATGATTCTTACCCTAATGTTATTTTCAGAAACATCTGAGTCATCTTAACAGGAACTATTTAAAAAGTGTACCAGAAACAGGGATCCAACTATTTCTAACAGCTACCAGCGAAGCTGCATAATTACACAAAGTGAATGATATTATTTGCTGTTTTCCCTTTCTGCTGTTTCCCACAAGAGCCACACATTTGCGCATCAATCAAGTATATTTTGGGGGAAAAAATGTGTCATTCCCACTGCTGTGTTCCTCCTCTACACACTGCAGTTGATAATCTTTCTAGACACTATTCTCCAAACTACCATATCAAATGACTAGCACAGGATGAGTTTGATTATTTATCATTCATCACTGCCCCTAGAGATTGCTGTGATTAACTCCTGCTCATGCCTGTGCTTGTAGGAGCTGTGTGATGTTTTTAAGATCTGTCCATGTTTCCTCATTCCCACTCCATGCCAGTTCTGGTCTCAATCTGAGTTTTATCCTCACTTATGTCTTTCACAGCAAAGGGATATGAGGACATAGGGATAGATAGCTAATTTTAAATCCTTGCTGTGAGATTTCCAGAAGAGTTGATGTTTTCCTCTTTCTCCCCTTAAAAAATTCAGTGAGAATTGTAACCACCTGATCCCTTTGTCTCTTGGTGAAAAAAATATTATATTCCATCTCTAGTAGTTTTAAAAGCATCCAATTTGCACAAAAGAGAAGTACTGAATAGAAGTGGAAAAGGATTGCTCCCAGAGTAACTCATTCTAATGCTAGGAAGGCTGCATACTAAATATATTGTAAATTGATTAACTATCAGAGTGATCCACATAAATATCCTCCACTAGTTTGAAAATTAAATATGCTTGACCATTGATCTGCCAACAGTAGTTTAGATCTAAAATATTCTCTTAGGAATTGCATGACTTAATTTCTATGATTTGTGTATTCTTATTTATTTACACACTGTAGCAATTTATCATGAAAAAACCATATGGCAGCCATAAACTTGAGCAGATTATGTTCAAGAATTTTCAACTCCAAATGGAAACAAAGGAAGTTTCTATTTCATGCAGATGTATTCTCCAAGTTGTTAAGTTTCTTTCTAGGAAATTCATGTTGGATCATCCACAAAATGTATGGTTTTTGCTCTCCTAAGATGTATTGGCGAGCTAAACAGACACCTTTTTATGCTGCTATTGAAGAATTTTTCACTTTTCTCTATAAAGTTCTTTTCATAACTGAGATAAAGTATAACACCTCAGCCCTCCTCAAACAATGTATTTTGGTTTTATGTATTTATTTTGAGTATGCAGTTTCTGTTGAGCTATAGTACATAAACAGCTGCTGATAAAATTATATCTATGGAAAATTAAAAATGTCCCTTTCCTTACTCCCTTGTATTTTCATTAATTTAGATAATTTGATTTTACACTGGTATGTCTAATGTTGTCACCTTTGCAAAACAACTGTAGAAATTCCATAGACTCTTCCCACACTTTTTAAAAATTGAGTTTATTTTCTAGCCACCAAGTAACCTTTTTCATATGAGCCTGTTCTTACAAGGTCTGCCAAAACTCTTACTACAGATAAATCTTTTATATTTTTCCAGGTCCTGAATATCATCCTTTTAGCAATCATTAAGCTTGTATATATCCATTTTGATGATGCTTTAGGGATGCCTTTAATTCCCAAAATGTCAGACCAAATGCAAACAGAAGGTTCTGAGCATATTTTACTTCCAATTATTTGACATTATGGACTTAAATAATTTACTTTTTCATTCTATGAAGATGGTTAGGCCTCTGCTAGAAGTTAAACATGTTCGCTCTTTAATGTTTTCCCCAGCATAAGTACTTTCTTTTCCAGTTTGAGAAGAAAATTCCATAGCAACTTCCAGATGTCAATAACTCCCTAGAAGAGAAACAATACTGGTAGAACAATGTAATGAAATTTATTCTGGATTATCTCCATTAATGACATTAGGTTTGGATGGACAATTTAAGTGAAAGTTTAGAAATTCAATGGATTTAATTTTTATGTTCTTTTACTACAGTTTTATTATAAAGGAAAGGAAGAACCTTCTTTCACAAAACTTGCAATGGCCCAGGAGGTAAAATGTGAGTTATACTTACTTTATATAGAAAGGAAATTAGGAATAATGTACCTTGTCCTGTGAAAAAGCCCATAGTGTTTTTAACAAGCACAAAGAATGTATTTGATAAAGGATTATAAACTCCGAACAATATGCCACATACAAAACAGTATTTGATATACTGCGAGGTACTGCTGTTCATATATTGATACTGCACTAAGCTGTGAGAAATATGCTGATGTGGCAGAGTGCATACACTTTGCCGAGGATTCATCTGACTTCAACGTCTTCAGTGCAGATACAGTAAATCTATTTAAGGGGCCACTGCAATAATGTATCTCACCAGCACATATCTAAACCTGATCATTCAATCAATCACACACACCCCAGCTGAATCTTACCTGTTTTACTAGTGCAATAGCTCGCAGTAACTTCACCTGTACTCCGACTTCCAAGTACAAAAATAACTATTTGGGAAAGCTTAGGAAAACAACAAAGAAAGTAGAAATAAAGAATGATTGGGAGAAACTTCTTGATTAAGAAGCTGTGAAGGACAGTGAATAATGGAATTGGCCATCAGGAAGGACATAAATCTGATTTAAATCTTTTATTAAATAAAACACTAAGCTTGTGCTGAAAAGTTCCAGACTTACTAGAAAGCGTGTCCCTAATTTACCTCTAACTGCTGTGTACCTGAGCAAAAATAAGTAACAGCGAGCTGTCAAGCAGTTAACACAGATAAGGTCTTAAAGTACAAGAGAATTAACAGCCCTCAAAATTTATTTCTTGTATTGCAATGTAATTTCTGGCTACGTAAGGCTGGACAAGTATCTCTGTCTTCCTTACAAACACTGCAAAAGTTACTGACTGGAAGTTGTAGTATATAAACTTCCTCTTAGAGTCCAGCTTCCCTAAACTTTGTACTGCTGAAATGCAACCCTGAATTCTACACTGAAAAAAACCCAAATTCCTTACACCTCCAACTTAAAAACCATTTCAAAATTCAAGTGGTCTACGGTAATTGGAGAAGAATTTTCTCATAAAAGCATGCAAACAACCATTGCAAGTACAAGTGTCATGAAAATCTGCACATGCGATAAGACTTTCGTGGAAAAGTATGGGAATATCTGAATGTGTGTTTAATAATAAGTCATAAATTAATAGGGATGTTAATACTATGTATTTCATATGCTGATATCTCCGCATGTACTAGTAGTCATGTGGCTAACACAAATTACAAGTTTCTCAGCACGAAAGGAGCAGGGAGCTGAAGATTTTCTCATGACAACCAGTGGGAATACTCTGTGTGTTTTGGAGAACAGAAAGGCTGTAGGACTGCAGAGTGTGTTGATACACAATCTAAAAATAAAGGGCCCTACTTTTTCTGGCCTAATTACAAGATGTACCCATCAGATGCACTGAAAATCAGAAATTTAGAGAGAGGAACAGATGTGGGATTTGAAGAACAAGGATGGAATAGCACCTTCACAGAAAATACTCGTTGACACTTAAGCAATTTGTCAGCCAGGATTGTGGGGGTTTCTGACCTCATAGGTTTCAACATTAGGGGAAGAAAAGAAAGAAGCTGACAGATGAGATATTTTACATCTGTAAGGTGATGTATCATTATATCTAAGTTAACTAAAAGTTCTGTTGGAAGAAAGATGCTTAGAAAGATTTTGACATTCAATACGATGATGTTTTTTCACTGACAAAAGGAACTTTGCTTTGTATGAAGTACTGTGCTCAGAAATTTATTTGTGGGCAAAATAAAATGTGAAATTAAATTTGTTTTTTTCAATAATTCACCGAAGAAAAAAAAGATGCTAAGTTATGAAATGGCGTGTATGTCTTTTCCTCTTGGCATTAAGCGAATGGCTTCTGTAAATGGAAAAAAGTGCTTAGCCTTGAAAATGCAGGGTCCAATTCATAAAAGCCTTTCACATCATTTGTGTAAGTATATTTAGTCTGCTGAGAAAGTGTGCTGAAAGTGATTGTAGTCACAGTTCTGCTGCTTATGTACTGATTTCTAGGACTCCATTTGGAAGAGTGGACACAGCCTTGCTGTTTATCCCATCTAGTGCCAGATGAAATTTAATGGAGTATGCTCCTTGCTTCAGAGCACTGCAGGTCTCTGCTCCCTTCACTGTCCTATCTGCATCCCTCCTGAAATGTCTTAGTCACACCAAGGCCCTCGGTAAGGAATCTTTACGCAACCAAATGAAGTTCTGTGTCTCTACAGCTCTCCCAGGGACTGACAGTCACTCCTTTATAATGACTCTATAATAATCCTAGAGATTACACTGCAGACTGTCACATCCAGATGTGGGTGTACTCAAGTTACATAACAGTTATTCTCTCCCCCAAAGGAAAAAAATTTGGTTTATCCTAATTGGCATTTCTGTTTCAGAATTGTGCCTCACTACAAAACTCGTAAACTTCATGGATTTCAGCTAAACATCGATTTCCAAATGCATGTCTACATTGTACTTCAAAGGAGCCAGCCTGGACTCAGAATTAGGTAAATTGAATTTTCAAGTGACTATGCCATTTCTGAATCAGCACAACTGGAAAGATCTGCAGTTTGGGGGTTATTTGTAAAGGGCAAGCTTGTTTCTAAATACATGTAAGGAATGAGCAATTGTTATTTGATGAGAGGTGGCTGGTAGACTTATAATTGTTTTCTGACTGGCATAGAGGTAAATGAAATTTTTACTGTAAGCGTAAATCTTGCCTTGTCTTGAATGAAGGTATTTTATATTAATTTACAGCAGTTCTAGGAAAATACAAGCTTGGTATTTTGTTTTGACTTGGTAGACAAAACAAAATTGATTTTGCTTGAAGTATTAAAAGTTACACAGGGAAGTAGCAAATCAAGTAATTAATTCTGGTTGATTTTACTTATCTATTTATCTATTTTTTTTGATCTTTTTTTTCTAATAACGAACCTGGATCTCAGCCATAATGGCTATTTCTGTATTAGTCAGCTGAGAAGTGTTAAGGAGCATTTCTAGGGACTGAAACTTGGCTATCTACACTATCAACTTTTTAGAAAAGTCCTTGAGAGTTTTTTGGTCTATAAAACTACAACTCTGAAATAATTACCCAATTTTTTTTTTCAGAGTTAACAGAGAATAGAAATTTAACAGAGAATAAAAATCTTTTCAACAGAAAAGTTTTTGAGGGTTTTTTTAAGTCTGAGAGTTTATTAGGAAGGACAAAGATGCTTGACAGATACTGGCCTCAATGACAATGAATAGTCTCAAGCAATTTGCTAGCACAGAAATTGGCAAAATTAGCCAAAAATACAGTGTAATTACTCTTTTACTATGAATAATTATTAATTTTCTTGCAGCTTTAAAGTAAGTGCCTTTCAAAATTTATGTTACAGCATGATGAAAAAGGTGACAATCACGAGGCCTATTATTCTATTTGCATTTTTCTGTATTTTAGACCTTTATGTAATTTTAAAGCTGGTTGACCAAAACCAACCATATATGTTAAGATAGGGACTCATCACCTCCCTATATAGTAGCATAATATTGTTTCCATTATTGATGTCTATTACTCTTGCTATATTTGAAAATATTTAATTTTAATAGACACTGTGTTTTTCCAAAATTTCCTTTCATGTCAGCACACTTATTAAATATTATACTAACATTACACTGTTCCCTAAGACTACGTGCTCCTCCTACTAACGTCTTTGGGCCAGACATTTCCTAGAGGACCTTTCAGAAATTCAACTAAATTACATTTAAGAATTCTTCTTCCATTATTGTTTCATTCTTTTTAATAAAATGAGGCTTAAGAAGTGTGATTCCCATTTACAGAAGCTTTGCTGATTTCTATTGCATTATGCTCATTTGTATATTTTACAAGTCTCTTTAAATGTGTTTTCAGCTAATTTACCTAATACTAAAGTCACGTTCACTGGCCTATAATTCTTAGATTCACCCCTTAACACATCATTTAAGATGGCTACAATACTGGCTACCCTCCAGTCTACTTGCACAATAGTGGAGATTAATGAGAAACTCTATTTTTTGTTTGCAATTTGGTCACTTTGATAGGGATTTCCAGAGGTCACTAATGTAGTTAGGTTCTAAAATCCCATTAACATTTAGTGAAAAATGTGCATCGTACTCCCAGAGCTCTGAAAAACTCTTAATTTTCAGTCATAAATGCTCCTCAGTGAATGCTGTTTCATCTTAGTCACACAGTGATATGAATTCACAGCTTAGCATAACACCTTCCTTCTCAATACAGCATCGCTTTGGCTGCACCAGTAGTGAAGCTTAATGCAGAAATCATTCATTCCTTTTTACGTAAAATATGAAGTAGTAATAATAGTCGTGTCAGTTTGGCCATATCCTGAACCAGCCATTGACTCGAATACTTCCATTTCATGGTCATTGCTCAGTTTTGTTCAGCATACCTGCAGATGTCATTAACTTTGTTAATCTTCTGCATATTCCTCTTCCTTGTCTTTCAAGGACTTTCTTCAATCCTGGGCAGTCTGTTTTTCCCTGCTTGGTTGTCACCATATGGTGCCAATATTGCCTGCATGTACCATAGCAGTTCTGGCCTGTTGATTTGCTCTGTTTGCTCTGAATTCAATGCTGCTTTAAGTTCATTTCTGAAACTTTGGGATAGACATAGAAACCAGAAGTTCCCATTTCCCTGTAAGTTTTTTAAAGCTTATTGATAGCTGTTGGAGTTCACCTATGCACATCATCTTTCCTAAAGTAGCCAAGAGAGACTTGAACTGTGTTAATTTACATTGTCAGTCTGTATCCACAAAGAAGGATGTACAGCAGTAGAAGGTAGTTTTTAAACTGCCTTTTACAGTCCAGGATAAAACAAAAACAAAAACAAAAACAAAACAAAATGAAACAAAACAAAAAAAAAACAACAAAAAAACAAAACCAGAAACAAAAACAAAAACAAAAGTACACAAACAAAGAAACAAAACCAAACAAACAAAAACCCAAACAAACAAAAACCCAATAAGGGAAAAAATTCTAAAAAAACCCCAAACCAAACCAAACCAACCAACCAGCCAACCAACCCAAAAAAGTCAAAAAAACCCCTTTCACCTGAAGAGTACCTTGTTTCTTTGGATAGCTACAAAATCTTTTGGAGGTATTCTGTTACACAGACAATTGAATGTGACCACTACAGGTACAAGATACAGAAAAAGCTGGTCAAGACACAGGGGTAGAGTGGATATTAAATTCATGTTGACATTCCTCAGACCACATGAGAAAAATCTGCTTAGGTTTGCATTTTGCAATCAACGCAACACCAGAGAATAAAATTTGATATGAAATAACCCTTATCGTTTGTGATCATTTATAAATCACACAGAAATATGTAACTTTGAAATCTCAGGCTGAATAGCCAGAAATAGAATTGGAATATACATCTTTACTTTTGACAGAGTCTAAACTGTCCTGTCTGCAGGCTAGGAAGAACTGTCACTAGAACATCATAAGATAAATAGTACTCAAAACACAAGATGATGTTCTTGCATTTAGAGTTATATAACTATATGCTAGTTACATAACAAAAAACCCATAGAACTACTATTTTCCATCAGCGAATTTTCAGCTTCTTGTACTCTAACAATCTTATCTTGGAGTGATTGCCGGGTTAGTAAATTATTACTGTGTTCCATCTAGACAGGCTAGTGTTTTCTTTTTTCTTCTAAATTACATCCAGTTTTTATTGCTGAGAGAAAGGAGCATCAGGACTTTTCAACTTTTGTCAGGAATAAAGAACAAGTTTTCCTAAATGATAGGGAAGATACTGATTTTCTGCCAGAATCCTTCCTGGAAAGAACTGACTGAATTAAAACCAAAAAAATTTGTTCTCTAAATGTTTAACATGGAATGTTTGAAAAAAAATTCTCAGAGATTTAAGAACATCTGTAAATATTTGTTCCTGACCAAAATTTGTAGGTTTAATATCTTTATGTTCTTTTTTAACACTGCAGTCAGAGGTGATCCTGCAGATACTGGCTTCAGTACAAACAGAGAAAAAAACCCTTAAGGAAATAACTTCCTGGGATTCTTACTACAGTATGACTGGAAGGAACTACAACTACTGTAATTGCTTGTCTCTCACAAAAAAGTTCTGGACAGCATTTATAAATATTACACGTTAGAAAACTACAACCCACTGAAATTAAGAGAAAGATTTTATATTGTTGAATTTAATAGAAACACGACTGGCATCAAATCAAGCTGGAGAGCACATAAGATCAAAAATGTGCCTTCTTGAGGATGAGAGTTTTTTTGGAGTTGGGTTATTTTTTAAATTTGCCCATTTGCTTGACTCAACATTTGCATACGGTAAAATTGGATTGGAAACACCAAGGGACAGTAGTGGTCGATTTGAAGTGATTTGAGAATTAATCTAAAACACTTGTTCATCTTAATTTGTTTTACAAATCTTGACACAAAACTGTGATCTAGCATATAGTCATTATGTACAGTATTATAACTGCTTTTTTCAAGATTCTTGTGATTTCTAACACTGGAATATCTAAATTCTACAGAACACCTTTTATTAAAGTAAATGAGGCTTCTAATAGAGTGTTATGGATTTAGAGATGTGAGATGCAAAAGGAGTCTTTGTTTCCTAATTTTTTAATTTATATTTGTTCTGCTCCAACAGGAGCAGATTTTAATTTTATGCTAAAGAAAAGGGATACTAAAAACCAACAACTGTGTGCATTCATTACTGCTGAAATGAAGGCTTAAGTAGGGACAAAGCAGTAAAATGAAATTGAATGTTAAAATGGTATTTCTCTGCATCAGCTTCCCAGTTTCTATTTTAAATACTGGTTACAGAAGCCAAAGCAAATATACATCTGTTTTGCATTGCAAACTGACTTGACACATTGAACAGAGTATTTAATCTGTTTTGGACACACAGAATGCAAATCACCATAATACCTGGGTGCTGTTGTAATGCCTAAGAGTATTGGAGATTTGCACTATGATGTTTAGCCCACTGCGTGTTTAATTTGTGTTGTAATGTTATTCCAATGAGTACCAAATTTTGTCATATACAAAAGCTTCAGGCCTATGATTGCTATGTCCTGCACCTACACAGCCCTTTAAGTCTGTAATTGCGTATGCAAGTACATTATTAATGGCAAAAATTATCTCCCTGTTTTGGACATGCAAATAGCATATCATCATGCTAGTTGCTCAATTCCATTCAGCATACCAGCAAATGTCATTAACTTTTAATCTTTTGCATATTCCTCTTCCAGAGGAAGTGATCAGACAAAACGTAAAGATTTATATAATTTTTCTCCTCTCTTTCTTAGTCTGCATGGCTGCAAAACCAGAGAAATCCAGGGATTGTCTGGCAGACACAAGGAAGTATCGTTTTGAAAGATACCAAATTTTCTCTCCAGCTGACGATATTCGTAAAAATTTTTTACTGTTTTCCTCTGGAGATTTCCTTCCTTCCTTCCTTCCTTCCTTCCTTCCTTCCTTCCTTCCTTCCTTCCTTCCTCTCTTCATCCTATTGGAGAAATGCAAGGTCAGTTCATAGCTGCTGTCCTATGAGAATCTTCTCAAGAAATAGTCCTTCTAGTACAGTTGAGGGCAAAGTGCTACTGAAATATTTTTATCACACATTTTGGATTGGTTTCTTACCACTTTCTGCTTATGCAATTTAGGAACATAAAAGCAAAAGGGACTATCTGGATTGGCAAGTCCAGACATCCTGCTGGTGGACAAGCAATCTCAGCAATATTATCCATCTTAAGCAATTTAGCTCTGTTTTTTCTCTCTGATACCTTTTTTGCATTTTTCCTATCAGCCTCTCAGTAAAATAAGCACCTCCTTCCATTGTTTTATATTGCTTTTTTCCCCCCTCTATTGTATTAAAAGCTTTGGAGTCTGTTTCTGCTATTTTACTGCCTCTTTTTTCTTTCCTTCCAAATCCTATATTAATATAACCAAATCTGTGAGGTAATTAAAAATTTCTGTATTGTAGAGTCCTGACAAACGACTGGCTTAGGTGGTTCATCTTAAGTTTTATTTGCTTTTAGATATTTTAACCTGGCTCTTAATAGCGATGACAGGCAAAAGGCTAATTCCAAAGGCAGGTTTTTGCCTTGGCAGTTGAACTCTGAAAAGGAAACACAAAATTGAAAGGGTAAGTTTCTGTGCTTACTGTATCTCTGTGAAGTTAGAGGAGGTGTAATCAGCTGACAGAGATCAGGCTGGACTCAGAATTGAACAGAGGTCTCTCCTTTTCTTTCCATCATCGTGAGTACAAATAAATGGAAGAGGGAAATTGTGAGCTGATATTACAGCTGCTGGTGAATGACTGGATCCCCAACAAAGCCCTGGCTCACAGTAAAGCTAACTGAGCAGGATGTGGATGTGACATGTGAAACCAGTAGACAGGACATATAACAAATGACAAATGGAGAAACTTCAAAGGTACCTGAAGAGTTAGCTTTTGGGAAAAGTGTCTTGTGGGGGTGACAGCACCATATAAGGCTGAGATCACTTAGGTAACAGTAGCAGAAATACCAATAGATGCAGCAAAAGTGGGATCCATTGGAAGCAAAACATTTTGTTCATTTAGGAGAAGACTGGGTTGAAGAAGAGATAGCTAAGAGATATGTCAAGAAACAGGAGGAGGGGTAGCGAGGTAAGTGAATAATGCGATCAGCGCTTTAAGGGTACAGGTGAGCAGCCTCCAGCTTGATCATTGCAATCTAATCAGGACACTAAACCCCTCTGTTCTGACAATATCACAAGGGTCAAACCTCCTTTAGAACCTCCTTTAGTGGTGGTGGTTTCCCTGGCTAGGAGGAAATCAATGAAGCACGTGGATCGAGCATGCTGGCATTACCATGCTGGTACACTTTCTGGGCCTGGGGGCATGGAAAGATACCCTCTCTCCCAAAGAGCAAAATTAAGTAATTTACTTCACAGCTCTGTTAAAAACATCCTGTATGACCTTTAATATGCTGTTATCTGGAGTGCTCTCTTTCTCATGCTTCTTCTATTTTGTTTCAATCAACAGCACTTCTGTGCATGAATTGATCTCTAAGTGCACAGTCATTGGTTATTTATCGCCAGTGCCTTACCAAGCTCAATTGAGTTTATTTGACATGTATACTGATACATTAGATCCTCACTTATGTCTGCAGATCTCTGCCACTCCAGATCTTGATCTCAGGTCACCTTTTAAACATCATTGTTTTAGATATACTTGTTCAGTTATTATTTGCCAAAATCTAGCAAATAAATTATCTACTACAAAACAGGAAAATAAAAACCTATGATGAGGAATTATTCAGTATCTCCATATTCAGATTATCATCACATTTTTCTTGAAGTTACATGCCCTTGGCAAAAATGTTGTTTTTCTGACTTTGGAAATCATGGCTTCAAAAATCATGGCTATAAAAGATGCTTCAAGTTAGCCACCCAAAGTGGAGGTATTTAATCATCAGTTACTTTGTTCTATAATTCAGCTCAATTTTCTAAACAGTACACAAGAAAGAAATTAAATGGTTTAATCCACTCTATTGGTCTCAGCTATATTCTCTTAAAAGTGTAAACAACATTAAAAAATAATTGAGCGTATAGTTGTAACTAGCATAAAAAGTTATGACCATGATTCTGAATGCTATACGGAGTTAATTTATTGAGGAATCCTTGTGACCTTTTTTTTTTATTCCCAGTTTCTATTTTTGAGCTAATTGAGCTTGGTCTAGAATTGAAATCACAAATGAATTTATGCTTTAAAGTTCAAGTTTTTTACTGGAATGAAAAGAACCATTCCAGGGTCTCAGTCACCAGAAGAGAGTAAATTTGGATACTTGTGGTATCATTTGGTCTCTACAGATATCTGTCTTATTTAGATTAGCTGTTCAGAGGTAATGAAGAAGATCATTAAAATTGTCTGATCTTCTCCATAAGCTTTTTATGGCTCTGATTAAGTTACTTAGGAGCATTATGCTATGCTTGAGGGGGTAAATTGAGTCATTTTTGCAATAGTCTTATTAATTAAGTCTGCTAGAAATCTTGGAGTCCTTTACTGTATCCAGATTGTTTGTAAATACTTTAATTTATTTCAGTGTGTATATGTTTTCAATGTAAACTTTGTTTCCTTTTCCCTCTTTAATCCTAAAATAGACTTTGCTTCTAGGAAATAAAAAGCAAAAATTAAAAGCCCAGATTTCTGGTTCAATAAATTGTTTGGATAAGTTTATGCAAACTACCCTCCTTCAGCTGGTTAAATTTGGAACACTAATTTGAAACATCTTGGAGGAAATCTGTGGATATTTCCTCTTTGTGGAAAGTCAGATTCAGAAATCTTTAAGCTTAGGAATTTTAACTACTTTTTGACATATTTGATACATGTACATTTGCAAATTGTCACACAGGATATGAAAGCTTAAAGCTGAAGTGTCCAATGTATTTCATTTTAACTTTTTTATCCAAAATTCTACTTAAACAGAAAACTTTTACGAGATAGACTAACTTCAGAATTAATTAAATTTCTCACTAAACTGAAAGAGGAACAGAGCACAGATTTGTTAAAACTCTATGGGTATGTGTGCTTGTTTAGTTTAAGGAAAGGCAAAATTCAAGTCTCTAATTCTGTCTGGAAATCTAAACTGTAATCCTGAACACTTGGTCCTGGTTTATCTGTGGAGAAGCAAACCATTATGAATATTTTTCATTTGAAGTTTTTGTCTGTGTCAGTAATTATTATAGCAGGATCCTTACTGAATCTAACTCTCACAGGTCATTGTACTTTTGAGCAAAGGTTTTTTGCTGATTAGGGCAAAATTTTGGGTTTTATTGTGTGCGGGGGAGATTTTTTCTTAACCTGAAAACATTCATATATCGGAAAAGCTATATTCTATTCAACTCTAATGACAATATGTTAGTCTTTATAATAAAACAGAGTAGTATCCTGTGGGTGAAGTTCTTTTTCAATTGTTTTCCTCCATGTCAAATTAGGATCAATTTGGGGAAAAGTGAGTGAAATCCATTCGTACAAAATTGCAGTTTAAAATAATGATTAACATTCCATATAAAATAAATATAAACAAACAAGGAAAAATACATAGTTGTGAGATTGCATGGATAAGAAAAATATTCAAAAATATACTTATGTAGTAAATAATTGTATCATTGATAGATACACTCTTAAAATAATTGCTGTGATTCCATTCCTATGGGATGTCAAATTTATATGCCTCCTGTATACAGCTCATGTGATATAAAATGCCATATGGTAAATGTTAGGCAGGTGCCTTGGCCAGTATTTAAAACCCTAAGCTTCTCAAAGTAGTTTTAATATTTTCCCCTTCTTTTTCAAATAAATTAGCATTAACAACCCTACTTTTAACTTCACTGAAATTGGAAAAAGGCACAGTCCTCTCAGGGAATTATCAATTAAAAAGTTAAACCTTGTAAAAAAGGAGGAATGAATTGGGCATTACTCCAACATCTGGTACTGGACAGAGATCTCTGCACTAGTTCAGAGGTGATTTGTTCAGTGGCACAGTCAGTGTTATTTTTATTGTGTTCTTGGTATAATTACAGCCTGAAATATTTGATTTAGGGCTGGTTGGGGGGGGGGGGGTGTTTGTTTTGGTTTTGTTGGGGTTTTTTTGGTTGTTGTTTACTGCTATAGATATAAAATTGTTTAAGAGAATTTCCAGAAAAATCTGGGACTTGATGACTTAGAAGTTCTTTCTATAAGCAGCGAGCTAGTTGGGATGTCGTGGGAGTGAAAAGCCTAGGTGAGAGGACTGCTGGAAAGTCTTTCTGGCTTACATGACCTTATCCTGGGAGCCACTTTTTCGGGAACTGAGTCTCATTCAGAGTTTGGTAGGACTGCGGAGCCTGGCTCAGGCCTAATAGACTGGAGTAGGGCCCAGTCTGTGCTGATTAGGCAGCCTGATTTGGGATTTTTATTGACAAAGGTCTGCTGTGCAAACCATAGAAAGTCCTGTTCCAGTCAGCTTGCTGCTTCTCTTCAGATTTAACAGAAGAGCAAGACATTCCGCTAGTTAGGAATGATCACTGGCTCAAAAGGCTCCAGTCAGTAAATGTGAACGCAATCTTGCTTGTCTTTGTCAGTCTTACTCCAACAACTTGGGTACTTCAGTCTTCACCCATTTTTTTAGATCATGCATGATTGTCTGTTTCTGTCAGGAATCTAAATAAATGAGTAAAAATGTTCCATCTTAGGTCCCCTGGGAGTTGAGTTGCTACAGGATTTATATCTCCCCGGAATAATGTCTTACCAGTTTAGCTTTCTCCTTTGTCTCCTGTCCATCTGCTGCCAGCCACTTTTTTCTTCCTGTTGTTCTCCCAAACTTTCCTATGGAAAGGCTGGCTGTCCCGATGGCAGTAGACTGCTAATGATGATGAGTCCAACATGATGATCATGGCCAAAGACTGAACTCATGGAAAAAGGGAAGACAGAGTAGGGTCTTCACCAGACATTACCTTTGAATAAGAGGTAACCTTGGGCCCTGGAGATAAATGAAAAATCCTGAATTAAAATGAACTATTGGCTACAACTGGAGCAAAAGTCAGTTATTAAAAGTAAGTTACTGTCTTTTTTTTTTAGCCATACATTCTATACAAAGACACCTTTTAACTCAATATCAATCAAAATTATTTTTGAATGTATTGAACCATGTAAGAACAGTGTTCTATATTTTTTCCTTTCACTTTTGTCTTTCCTTTGTCTGTAGTATATTAAAATTGCTTTTGTTAATTTATATTCTATTTTAAATATGCTACTATCTACTTGATAAAAGGCAACAAATATATAATCTCCTTAGATATCAACTAAGTACACAAGAGGAGGAACGATGTTCAAACCCTTGTGTAAGGCATTCGTTAAGGTAGCTCAGTTCAAGTGCTCTCCAAGTAAAGCTGGTTCTTTATCTATGGTATGCAAGATTTAGGTGTTTCTTAGCTACCCCCCAGCCTGTCCTGCACCCTGGATGGGGGCTGGTGTCCAGACGTGATGGGACAGGTCTTGGCCAGCAGGTCCCTGCCTTGTGGCCCCCTAGGGAGCCCTCTCCAGTCCTTCCTCAATTACTCGTAAAATCCAAGTAGGTTTGGGAACACCTATTCCAACCTAGGAAATGCATTTGCCTGTTATGCACAGATTTAAATTTAAAAGGAAAAAAATCTGCAGCTTGCACAATATGTTTGCCTTAATTTAAATCAGAATCCTGTGACCAGAGGCACAGAGAGCATTTTGCTCTTAACAGTTCTGTTTCAATGAGGTCAGAGGTGATGGCTTCATCTTTTCTTTTCTTTTTCATTGTTTGCAACTTACCTTTCAATAGCACACACTTCAGCAGAAGTCTCAGTCATTTGGAGAGCCAGACACACGAAGAAAATTCTCCTTTTCTTAAGAGAGTGAACATATTCACATCTCCTTGAGTGCTGTTTAAGTGATTGCTGTACTCATTTAATCATGTTGAAGTAAATTATAGGAGATGTTCTTCCTATCCCAAACATTATGCTCATTTTACGTAAAAAAAAAAAAAAAAAAAAAAAAAGACTCCACTACTTCCTTGAGTTCCTATCTTATTTTCCTATTCTTAAGATTTCCCTGGATAATAATGCACTGAAAATACAAATTGGCTGTGTTATGTAGAGTCCAAAACTAATATGAGTGAAATCCATATATTTACAATGTTACTCAAACTAAAAAATGACCCCCAAACTTACTCTGTAATTTCAAGAGCACAGGCAAACCAAACATGAGATATATGTATTCTATTAACAACTCTAACTTTTCTGTGGTAGTAGGGTTAAAAAGAAGTTAACATTTGCTCCATGTCAGATTTTGTTTCTTCCCTGAATGGTGGTGGGGGTGCCTGTCATTTTGGCTTTTGTGACCATCCTTCACCTTGTAAGTGAGATTTATAAATCTTAGAATGAATTTTAAATCAGCACTGACATCTATTAAGTCTTCTTATTTAAAAAATGACCTGGCAGTAAGAGGTATAATAACAAGAAAAATGAATTATTTTTACTCTTAGGGCTACCAACAGACCTTCAGAAAGACTTCTATATTCAATACAAGATTACTTGTACAAAACCTCATATCCTTCCCAGTTGTGAGGTCACTAGCGTTTCATCCACAACTGCCCCATATTCTGCTCTGGTAAGAAAAAGTCACACTGAGTCAGTCTCTCATTAACTGATTTCATTTAATGCCAGAAATGTTTATAAGCAAGCTTTTATCAGACAAAGTCCAAACAGTCAAAGGAAAGTTGAAAAAAGTATCCCCTAAAACGTAAGCTTCCGTTCAGTCATTGCTGTAAACACTCTAGGAGGGTAAAAAAAACGACAGGTTTGCCATGAAAGACCTGACCACCCTAAAGCATGTCATAATAAAATCAGTTTTGATGAAGTACGAAGGGAATGAGTAAAGGGGAAAATCATTGTGAAATTTTTGTGAATAGATGATGATTTTCTTGCATACAGACCACTTGAGAGAACTCTAGCATCAATGCAAGTTGTTTAAGTAAATCATGTTGCTGACAACATTATCAGTGAGGTGACTTCAGAACTAACGAACAATCTGTAAAAGTGTAAATCAGTTCACTTGTTATCTAATGCAAGGCAATGCAGTGGATATATTAAAAGACAAAATCTTCTCCCTTTACTATGCCAAAATGCCAGAATTTTGCAACAACATTTTTATGGTAATTTCTGTAGTTTTATTGTAGATCAGACATTTCACCTACTGAATAAAAGAGTGTCTCTTAAAAGTAGAATTTATCTAAGAAAAAAAAAAAAGAAAATTAGACAGCAGTATTTGAACTTATGCACCATCTTATAAAACTTGAATGCTTTGTGGTGAAGCAATAATGACTGAACTGACAATCTGTAAACAATCATCTTCTGAAGATCAGACTGTTGTGTGAATGTAGCAGGTATTTTCCTTAAGACTGAGAGATAAAATATTTTTGCACTTTTTTTGCCTTATCATAGCAGTAAAGAATCATTGTTTCTTGGGGTTTTTTTCCATTATAACCTTTAAGCCTTCAATATTATGTCAATAAACAATCTCCAGCAAACAACTTGATCATAAATGAAGCTAGGTGGAAAGCTAAGTTCAAAATAAGTATAATTAATTCATTACCTTTAGCTACAGATAAACCATGAACTTTTGTGGCTTTGCAAGAGTAGGGGAGGTCCCCTGGATATGGCTCCGACTGGTACTAGCATTTGGTCTGATGACTTGTAAACGCACAAGGAATGGTTTCTGAATAGCCAGCTGGTTTCTGTTATATAATCAAAGCTGGCAGAGAATATTTACTAAGTATCTTTTATATATATGGTAAATATGTATTATATACTTACTGTCAAGAAAATACCTTTTTCTATCCTATTATAATTTACAGAATTTCAAATAAATCTCATGCATTAAATAAGACTATAAAACATATTATTCAGAATTTTCTGTCAAGGTCAAACAATACATTTTATTTACATTTTCTCTTTTTTTTCCCCAATTTTTTCATGTAAATACCTTTTCTATATGTGCAATATTTTTCAGATTAGCTATGGACCTTTTTTTACTCTCCAAATAGTACATCTGAAAGCTTTCGAACATTCATTTTATCACACTATCCAAAATACTGCTGAAAACAGTAATTTCCTGCAAAATATATGTATATATGAAATATTTTCATTGTCAGGATAAATAATGACAAGAGATGTGATAATTTTCCTCTGCTCAGCCCATGTAAGACACACCTGGAGTTCTGAGCCTAGGCTCCCTAGTATCAGAGTAAGCTGGACATATTGGAGAAAGTCCACTGAAGACCCAAAAAGATTATCAAGGGCTTGGAGCATCTCTCGTACAAGGAGAGACACAGAGAGAGTTGCGATTGTTCAGCCTGGAGAAGAAAAGGCTCAGAGGGATCTTACCAGTGTGTAAAAATAGCTGATGGGGTATTTCAAACTCAGCAACTCTGAGATTCTCTGATCTGATCAGTATGAATTAGTAAGCAAATATTCTGCTAACATAGGTGGTTAAAAAACCCAAAAATGTCCTTCTTAGTGAGAAATGCAATGTTCTTCTTTGATCAAGAATTTGACTAACAAAAAGTCTTCTCCATTCTTTTCATCTTTAGCCAAACATACAAGTTTCTGTGACCAAAAGCAATACCAAAATTCTGGTTATTTTCTTAAGTTTCCTCTTGCTTTTTTGTAAGCAAGGATAAGCCTTAATCTAGGTTGTTAGCTTCTCTTCTTGAATCCAAAACCATACTAATTTTCCTGAATGTTCATAATGGTAAGTAAAGTTATTAATTACTTGATTATTCACTAATGACTCAGTATTTCAACCTTATCTGTTAGTCATCTCCAGCCTTCTCCAAAAAATGAAAGCAAAACAGGGTTTATAAATCTTCAGTGATACGTAGTAATGGCATCACTGCAATGCAATGACCTGCTGTCTCCACCTTAGAAGCCTTGTGCACATAATTAAACATATGAGATGTGGAAGAGATCTCCCAGAATCATTACCTTAGCTGAGCCTGAGTGGTAGAGAGAAGTGGATATCTCCAGACAGCAATTTATTCCACCTAAGAATTATCATTTTAGGAGAGGATATATCGCTCCTAGGAGATTTCCATCTCTTTTCACTTGCAATTAAGACTATTTTCTTGTTACTGAGTATATCAGCTTAGCAAAGTTATCTAATCTTATTAGACTAATTCTATGAACTTACGTGAATTTCATGTTACTCAGAAATGTCAACAATCTGACAAGGAGATTGAGAATTTCATACAGAGAAGTCACTGTATACCTCTCATTACTTTTTAATTCTGCCCTGTGACCACTTGTGTGAAGGTTTCTAGAAAAGTCATTAGCAGGCAGTTAACACTGGCGACAGACCAGTGCAAGTATAGTCTGTTTCAAGTACACCAAGCACCATTCACATCCCATTTCTACTTCTTGATTCAAACCATGACACTGCAGAAGCTTCTTTTCTCCTTGTCTATTGTTTGCTTCTAGTTCAGGAGCATTCATACAATATTCTTTATAAAGCTTCTGTGCTCTGCAGTTTCCAGGAGCTACAGTGTATGTCTGAATGTGTTCAGGAGTAGAAATCTGTATTTCAAAAGTAACTACAGATTATGAAGGCAAAATCTTCTGGTATTTTTACTGACATACTACTCTCAATACTATTTATTTGATGTTCAGCACATCTTACCAAGACATGTCATTGGAAACTGTATTCATTAGAGTTCATTGAACTATTCAGGCATTCATTACGTCTGTGAATTAGTGAGTCATTCTGGACTGGACCTTTATTTATTTCTGAATAACATTAAAACTACTGAACAGAAACCCAGATTGTAAGCTTTGCTTATTCATATACTTTTAGTCAGCAAAGAGACATCATAGTGTATCCATTAATTCTATGAATGTAGTATTTCAAAGAAAGGATTAAAGAAAAAATCCATTATATCCTTCTGGTAAATGCATTGGCCTCAGAATGAGTTCATACATATGCACTCAGAAAGCTTCTTGAATTTTGAATATTTCCAAGAGTTCTCAGAGAACATTCATTTGATCTTAAAAATCACAACACATTGGACTGGGAGTTTTTATTTGGGGGGAAAAATCACAAATACTGTTTCTTCATTCTCTGATAAAGCCAGTACTGAAGCTGTTGACATTTACTCTCAGGATTAGAAACCAGCTATCTTTAGTACTCACCAATGTGGTTTGAGCTTCTTTGCTTGAAACACTCAGTGTCTTTGTGTGCTTGCTGAAAATAGATTTGGCATAGTGGCTAGGTAATTTCAATACTCCTCTACATGTTTTGAACTGTAAATTGGTTTTAGTTCAGAGACTCAAGACAAAAGATCCTTCCCCAATAGCATCCCACAGATGGACATGAACTGTAAAGGAGCTGGACTTGAATGTGGTCAATTATCTATAGAAATTAGTATTCCTTCATCAGGGTACCCCAATGGACTAAGCTAACTGGACATGACACACGTCACATACATGTAAATATCTTGTGCCAAAATGCCTCTTTTCTGACATAAGTGTACTTAAATCTTTCTTAAACATTTACCCAGGAGAACAACAAAAATTGATTTCATAGTAGCAATGATCTTTAACTAAAGGTTGAACAAGAATACATTTAAAACCTCAGGGATGATGAAATGCATGGGAAGAGTGTTGCATATTAGATTCTGTCCTTACTGCAGATGCCATTGTATTAATAGAAGCTATAATTCAGTGGGGAAAAAATAAAAGACTTTCATCTTGCAGCAACTTCCTGGCAGGTTTGAAAATATATCCTTGATTTGTCTTTGTGTTTTTCACAAAAGTACAACCGACCAAGACAGTGGTGTTCTTATTGATTTTTTTTTGCTGTTTGACAGAAGTGCTGAGTTTCAGTAGCTTTTTGCATATACCTTCAATTAATCATTCAGATAGATGGTGTCCAGCTGAATGTAACCTTACATCACTACATTTGTTCACTGTTTCCTGCCATGTGACAGTATTTATCTGATTTGCAGTAAAAGCAGTAAAAACAGGCATAGACCTCAGTGACAATGAAGAGAATCCTGAAAAAGATTAACTGCTGTATATGCAGTAGTGTTAAACGACATAACAAGCATCCAGCTCTATTTCATTAGCATTTCTATTCAAACCATATTTATTAGCTGCTTCTCTTAGCAACTGCATGAGTTACTGTCTCCAAGCAATTTGCTCTGTGTTGTACCATCTTGTTACTTATTACAGATGCTTCCTTACAGCATTACCATTAAAAAGGCAAAGTTTGCAGTGCAGCTCTAACACCAGTTAGATATAAATTGGCTCATCTGTCTCATCAATGTAGATGGTATTAAGGAGTAAGGAGCCAATTCAATCTGACAGGAAACAGTTTTGACATGTATAGATATGGTGGAAGGCCATGACATGGCCTGTGGTGGACGCAGAAATTCTTTAAATCCTCTCTTCTGTCACAATCCAAAAAATTCTTCCAGCTCAACCAAGGTGACAGTGGACACATATGCCTTGTCAGCTCCTTCGAGGTGGTAAGAATTTTAGCCAAAATGGTCAGGAGGATAGCATTTTAAAAAGCTAATATGCCTAAAAAGATCAAACTGAGGTTGCCAATTGTTGTCTTGAACCTCTGAATCCTATAATATTATTCTGAATTCCTGTTCGTATCAGGTAACCCTTCCTCTGCTGAATCACATTTCAACAACTTTCTGGTAAAATGAGAGTTTTTTAAAACTCATGCAGAGCTTACATGTATATAACAATTATTTGTATTTTGATGTGCTTATTAGATAGGTATGTCAGCTTATACCTGAGACGAATGTGTTATTAGACCAGTCACTAGAATGCAGACACTTGGTGAGTCTGAGCTGCCCAGAAGCCTTTTGGGCACGGGGAGAAATATCAGCTTTTGAACAAGGCTCTTGCTGAGTTCTACCTTTCAGTTATTTGCTTTCTTTTCTCAGTATTTTATATTGTTTCACACTGACATTTTTCTCTTTATTCCCTGAGCTAGTACCTAGAATCACCTTAAAAATTTCACTTCCGTCTTTTCTTTTTTTCATCACACACATCTTCAGTGTAAGAACTCTACCACAGCTCAGCAATAACTTTTACAGTGAAACCAAGCCAAGGTCATACAGTTGTGTTTCACAGAACTGGGCCTTGGTCTGCAAATAGCTGGACCCATGGAGTGTGGGTTGCAGCAGGTAGATATTTATAACTGTGGGCGTTTGAGAGCTGGTCATGGGGAGGGACCATTGCTTAAAAACACTTTACTCACCTTTTAGACACTATACCTGTATCTCCCTGAATCATTTGAGAGTTTCAGTTTCCCAGAGGAGCACTGAATATTTCAAGAGCAATGTAATGTAATCCTTACTCCTATCTAAAGAGATCCATTTCAGCACTGGGATTTTCAAAGGAGACCAGGCAGAAATTAGAGACCTAATTAACTTGTTTTCAACATCTAGTTCCTTTAGCTTGCTTTTGAAATTCTATTCAGGTTTTTCAGCTATGGCAAATCAAAATAAATAAATAAAACCATTATAAAACTCCCAAGAACCTAAGGCTGGAGAATGTCTTTGAAATCCTTTGATATATTTTCTCACCTTTCAGAAAACTCATTTATTAATAACCTCTATATTCAAAACTGTTTTGGGGGGTTTTGTGTCCTATGTTTTCTTATTGAAAGGCTGTGTTCCAGAACCTGACTGCTCTAAGAGTTGGGACATTTCTTTTAATTTCTCGCTAAGTTTATTTCCAGCTGTTCACATCCATTTGTTCCTGTGACAACACTGGCGTTTCACTTAAATGGTTCTTTTCTCTCCTGATGTTTATCCTGCTGATGTATTTATAGACTTCCTTCTCAGCCTTTGTTTCACAAAGCTAAACAAACACAGCTTTTCTAACCTCCTGCTAAATATGCAACCTTGCCTTCATACCATCCAAATATTGCTTTTCTACATAAAACCTTTAGCTTCATAGCAAAACAAAAACCAAACCTGGAGACAACTTTCAGAGAGGAGAAATATAATTAATCTGTAATTTTTTCAGCAGTAGTGCAATGAAAGGTAAAAAAGAAGTTACAATAAAAAATAATATTTCAGATGAATGGTAAGATAAAGGTGGAAGCATATTGGTCCCATGTAGAAACTAATGGTAAGACTAAACTATACTTCACTAGCTTTTTGTTTCTTTCAATAATTTTCTTTTTTGTTATTATTATTACTTAAACGCAGACTGAATAACTCAAGGATAAACAACAATTTCTAATGGTAGTATTCAAGGTGACTTTGGAATGCTGTCTCCTGCCTTGAAAATGGTGATCAGTTTAGCATTTATCTGTACAGAGACTACCATTAAAAAGGTTTAACATATCTAAGCGGTGATCAGGATTGTTTCTCAAACCTGAATGTGGGAGAAGTCATTAATTTGGTTGCTGTGTGAGGATGGGTGTGTGTATGGGCAAGAGTGAAAGTGCAAGGAGGTGAAATATGTAGGAAGGGACTGGTATCTCCAGCCCTTAAGCTGACAAACACTGATTTCTTTCAAGAGAAGCAGTATAAAAAGTTTTAATCAAAAGTGGGCATGGGGAAAAAAAATTCTGAAAGCATATTCTGTGTAGTCAAGACTCAGGTTCTGTTGGTACAAATGCTGTCTGCTTTTAAGAGTATAGTTTCTGAAGGTCAGTAAAATGAAAAGGAATTTGGTTTTAATTTTCTATTTCTGTCTAAACGTTGTGTGCTCAGAGGACAGAACAATCTTTATGGCCTGGTGATGCCTTGCTACGAGTGTGGGAAATTGCTTTGAGTTTTCTCGATGGGAGAAGCAAGCTGACTCCCAGAATCTGTGACAGAACAAAGACCTTGATTGTACTTGGAGACAGAGGTGCATCTAGCCACAGGATTTCATTGGGAATAATATCTTACTTTGTCTTGCAAGACCCTCACCATCTTGTCTCAGCCCTGTCATATGATCGCCAGACGGCTGAATGGGATAAGCATGCCATTTTGCTTTTGGGTTTGACCAATTATTTGCTCTCCAAAGAGGAGTTCAGATAGGCAGCTAATACATAAGAGGAGCCTCTGCCACACAATAAACCGAACATACCCTTAGTCAGGGAAACAGAGGCTCTTGTTAAATGGAGATGGCCAGTGGTGAATGGTCAGGCTCAGAAGAAAAAAATCTAAACCCTAGTCCATGTTTGCCTCTGCAGTGTTTTCTGCAGCCTCCATTGTATCCTTCTCTCTCTGTAGCCAAGTGACCTCTAAACCTTGCAAACAGCACACAGGGCTTTTTTTCTTCCTTTTCTGTGTCGACTATTATCCTTTCATCTTGAAAGGTCATTGGGTATCAGCTGAAGAAATATACCACTTAGCTTTGAGTGTTCTCTCTGTTTGAAGTGATTTGCCTGTTTATTTTATAAATGGGAGTCTGTCCACAAACAAATTGAAAATTAGTTAATCGCCCTTTCCAGTCGGCATACAGTAGGTGTTGTGTCATAGAAAAAACAGGTTAATCCTAAAGCAGATTGAAATACTTCATCAGCCACACGCAGGGCTCAGTGGTCTGGCAGGGTGACGAGGCAGTTGAAGGTTCAGTGCAAGCAGTTCCTTCAGGACTGGGGAGAAACTCCTATTTAAAGGTTAGAAATACTTGCTAAAATGAGTTAGAGGGGGAGTTTTTACCTGAAAGATCCTGTGCAGATTGTACACATATTTCAAGTATCATACTGCTGAATCTAGACAAGCTAGAAGTCATTACATTTATCACTCATACAGGAGAAGACATTACTATGGAATCGGAAGTATTTGTTGTCATGTTCCAGTCTTGAGGTGGAATCCTTTCCAAGTATTTTTTTTTTCTGATTTACAAAATGTATTTTACATCATTTACCTACAGGTGGTAAAGACACAATGAATTTGCACAAAAAAGATCAGTTTGTCATCAGCCCACATTTGTTACATATAGGAATTTTCAAAGGAACCCTGAATATCACTAAATCTGCAGGGAAGGGTGGGGGGTTTCTGATGATCCTCTGCAGTATAAACATGTTCCTATGTTTAATTAACTTGTCATTTCAGTCAACTGAAAAAGCCGAAAAAAGAAAAAAAAAGAAAATAAAATAGATAAAAGCTAAAGGGTTAGATAATTGATGGTCATATTTTAGACTAGCAAAAGCATGCATATCACTTCAGTAAGTGGTTGAGATTGATTGCTGAGTTTGGGCCTGTGTCTGAAAAAGGAGGTGCAGAGCAAAAGCAACAGCTTGTTCTCTTCTGGTGTGAATCAGAATAGTTATCCTACTCCTTTTCCTGTGTTGCTTACACCAACAGATTTATTATCAGTTCATCATATTTATTTCCTCTGAAATGCAAATTGAGCAAAAGAAGACCCACAGCAAAACTGCAACGGACAGTTAAATTTACAATATGTCAGAACAGGACTGTGAGAAGAAAGCAGCTGTGAAAAAGAAGTCATCAATATACCAAGGAGAAAAACATGAAATTTGACTGGAGATGTGTGGACACAGGTAGTGGTCGAAGCAGGTAAAGTGATTTTCATCACCCATCTTTCCAACAGCTTTATCAAGGTAGCTGAAAACCAACCAACCAACCAGTGCACATTGCTAGGAATTCCTAGCAATTCTTACTATTTATCAGACATTTTTTTCCAGAACACTGTCACCACCACAGGTATTAGTTGCCAGAGTTTTCTGCAGACAGGGATAAAGAGGCCATATCCAAGGCAAGTCTTTAGAAGTGGTGCTTGCCATGTGGAGGAGAGGCGACTTAACAGAAGGAAAGAATCATGCTTGAGCTAGTTCCCTCTGTGATGTCTATGTTTTATGCCTAAGTACAGTTTTTCAGTCTCCTGAAAAGTCAGGCTTGGCATCTTTCAAAGCTCTAGGATCATTACACTTTTCAGAGAGTTGGAATTTATGCCTCGTGTGCAAGTTTACTGTAGAGGAATTAATCCTTCTTTTGATGACAAGCACTTAAGTGATTTTGAAGAAATATTGATGTTCCAGCTTGCCATGTTACACACTACAGAAAGCTAAAAAATACTATTTACTGGAAAGCTGCTGTGTTTATTAATCCCCATTTCATACTTCAACTCGGAGAATATGAAAGAAAAAAATGTCATTGACACTGTTTGTGTTCTTCAGTTATTATTCTGCTTTTTAGGGCACTGGAAATTAAGCATATCTAAGTGTAGGTATGACTTCCTTGTCTATTATATAAGATAAAAAAACCCCCTTAAAATAGAGAAGAGTGTCCTTTATGTCCCTGCTTTTAGTTTATGTTGTTCAGAGAGCCAGAGAAAAAAATATTTTGAATCAATTGAAGCATTCGTTTCACTCAAGGCCACTGAGCAAAATGATGTATTTCACCATAGACAAAATTATCCTTTAGAATGTTAGACAAATGCGCACTGTTTGCTGTGGCAGCCTGTTTATGGCCAAGAAAAGTAATGATATCTCCATGGAGGAAGAACATTTCCCTATACATAACGTGTTTTTTCAATAAAAAAGAGTAATGACAGTGAAGTTGAACTCCTGCCTGTTTATTTTGATAAAGATTTATTTGTGATATCCGTAACTGCTTTACAGAGAGGAATTTTTTTTTTTCTGTTTTTATTTCCCTGGAATGATAGCCATAATTTATATTATTTAGTAGTAATGAGTTTGCTGCAATATGACGAAGTAGAAACATGAAGGAAACACCCGGTGTTGCCCCAAGTAACCACCTACATAGGTGGACAGAAAAATATGGCATCAAGGCACTACAATTGCTCCAGTTTTGCCAGAGAAGAACCAAATCACGGATGATAATTTGCATTAATTTGCACAGTCTAGCCAAGGTCATGATATGGTGGCAGGAACACACTGAAACAGTCCTTAAGACATGGTTTTACATGAGCTGCTCGTTGTTGCCATTTACCCAGGATCACAGAAGCAGGGAGCAGTAGTTATCTTCCAAATATCACTATATCATAAAGAAGACCAGGGAGTTTCTATCAATATAAAACCTCTCATATTGGGAAAGAAGGATTGGTTGAAACTAAGGCTGCAACTGAGAAACAGTCATTTCTGAAAAATGTATTTTGCATAAAGAAATCATAACTTTTTACAGTTATTGACATGCACATTTGACATTTTTCAAAAGGTAATATTTTATTTTTTATATTGTTTGGGCAATTATGTTTGGAAATTAAGCTACTCTTTAGCAAAATGCTTTAAAGATCGAAATTCAAATAAATAAAACTTTTCCTAGCTATGGGAATGGAACTCCATTTTAGTCATGAATTGAAAAAGACTTACCTTCAGATTTTTTAAATACTTATGCTCCATTTTGATAGGTACAATCACTGAAGGATTTATTCATCAGGTCAAAATACATATAAAAATCCACCACTCTTCAAATCTGCTTCTGTGACTGACTAAATCAATTAACAAAAACCCCCTATTTATTTATTCAAAAATCGCTGTCTCTTAACAAAGCTATTTAAATTATTTATTCTGCTTGCAAGAATTCCTACTTTCCTTTTTTTAAATTTTCTTTTTTTCATTAATAGAAATACTGTGCAGATTCTGGCACGTGTCAAAATGGAGGAACTGTAATGTAATGACAGGCTTTTTTCCTAAAAATATTTTTAATGTGTATGAAAGCAGGAAGAACCATCCCAAAATATTTTTTTACCATAAAAATTTTGACTCAGCTGGCAGGCTCAATCACTTGTCATATTATGAAGCCACAATCTTATTTTTGGATACATATTCCCATTTTAACTAAACACACATAACCATCATTGAAATCACTGATAATAATTTCATTTTTAACATTTTCACTCCAGGGTGGGGAGGTTGCATCACAGCAGGGTGGAGCAGGAAGAGTAGAAATATCATTCCAAACCTCTTGGCTTAAAAGGCATGTGGGTTTGAATTCAATGAATGTGTATAGTCAGAAGAATGTCACTTATTGTTAGAAGTCCTTCTAGATGTGTTAGGATTAAGAGAGATTTCAGTAGTCACCTACTGGAAAAGAAATTTGTGTCCGAAAAAATGCAATGTAGGGATTGGCAGAACAATCCTCTTGGCACCCTTAGACATGCTTCCTGATTACTGTGCAAGACAGATTGAGAAATGAACAGTTGAATGTTTTTTGTAACCTTCACAGTAAATAATATAATTTTTCTAGGGAAAAAATGGATTCTGATAAAAAGGCGTTTTCCATCAGAAACCGCTCTAATGGCAATTTATTGTCACAGCTCTACCTCTCGGATGCCTTAGGTGAGACATTCTAACAGGACTGGAGGCTGCCAGTGCCACTGTTCAGAAATGACCCAGGACCAGCAGAACAGGTCTGAGGTTTCCCTGCCGTGTCCAGAGCCTCCCAAGCACAGCTGCTGCCGTCAGGCCCTGTACAGCAGGGCAACTACATGGCTCTCCCGAGAACCACTGCAGGATGTATTTCTCACTCAATATAGTATGGGTGTGGTCAGGAAAGAGCAAACATCTACCGCAGGGAGTTAAAAAGAGCTGAGAAATTAGGATAAATGATGCAAAGCTAGAAAAGCTGTGCAAAGTTATTACTGCACGAGAACATAGCTATGTAGATCGGCAATGGACATATTCAGTCTGAATATTAGAGGCTTTCAGAGGACTGAGGTTTTGAAACAATCTTCCTGCAGGACTTTCCAGAAACTTAACTTTGTTTAAGATCAGTACTGTAGATTTATGAACACAACTAGTTCATTATCGGAGTAAGGCAATAAGCTCTGGCCCAAGAGTTTCCTGGAAACCCTGGGTTGCATGTTTTCAGTGGAAATATTATGGTCAGAAACCAAATGTGTGGGAAAACAGCTATAAGGTCTAGAAATGATGTGATGGTGTTTTCCTAAATATTTTACATTTTAGCCATCAAATTGTGAAGAAAGGATAAAGTTAGTGGACAAAATGTGAAAAATGACTAGCTGATTTGATGAAAGACAGATTCACCACTCCTCAAGACAAAGCAGAGGTCAATTGGACCTGTAGCAGGAAGACATTAAGGAAGATAATATTAACATTTTTGTGTTTTGAATCCAAAGAAAAGAAAACTTAAAATAGTATGACTGGTGAAATGTCCAAGGATTTTACACCATTGTAACACTACTAATAAGATTGTGTAAGACAGCTAAGCTTAAATATTAAAACAATAGCCATAGCAAAAAGAGGTCTCCAGTACAGTTGCATAAGCAGGAAGAAGAATAACATGCACAAGCAGTAAAATATGCCAGAGCAGAGCTAAGGATGGGGAACAGGCAGGAAGGGTGTCTGTTAAAACCAGAATTCTGCAGAATAAGCTATGCCAGATAATTATGTCCTTTGGAAATATGAGTTGTCAAAACTAGATGAGATCACCTCATTTCTTTTAGAGAATTGGACAGAGCAATGAGAAAAGATGGGGAGGAAAGAGGAAGAGTGCACCCTGCAACTGTCTTCCCCTGGGAAAAACCTTGACTGACTGATCTTGGTCAAGTGAAGGACAGCCCTCAGTGCCAACTAAAACCACATCAATTTCAGGGTACTGCACACTCATAGCTGGTTTAGGTTAAGATTGTTAAGGTCTCAGTATTTTGCATATGCAGTGATAATGATTGTTAATGTTTAAGAAGTAGCCATTGACAACACAATGTTCATTGTTAAAAAGTGTCAATCTAGAACAGTGTCATTCTAAAATTTTAAACTGGTCTGATTTTCTGGTGTTCTAAACAACCCTATCATAGTGAAATCCAATTCCCTAACTGATACATATAGATTTTCTTATACCTAGTTGTGACACAGTTAAAAAGCTTTTTTGCTTTTAACATTTGTGTGGAAATTTACATCAAAAATTTTTATAAATCATCTAATCTAATAGAGTGTGTTTTCATTATAGAGGTAGTTTCACTTTTAAAATCAGGGGAAATTGAATTGCTCAAGGTTAAACGTGCATAAATCATCAATTTAATTTCTGGTGGTCTTTCTTCCCTATTTTATCTTCCCATTAATATTTTTTTCTGAAGATTTCTGAAACACTAAAATCCGTGTTGATGAAAGATAGACAGTTGTAGCTGTGTTATAAAATAATTATGTCCTTTGGAAATCTAAAAACAACTCACCAAAACTATTCTAAACCTGCTTTTATGAACCTGATTCTCTGTTCATGTACTTTGCCAACTCTGTTAAATTCTGAGAGGTACATAATCTGTATTTCTGACCCTACAAGCTTAAAAATCCATTTTAGTGTGGCGTAGCTAACGTTTTCTATCTAAGGGAAGTCATTAACCAAAGCTAGTGTGTCAGATTGATATTTCAGGATGCATCCTGGGCTGAAGAACTGCTTCTCAATAAAAATGGCAAGGAAAGTAGTTGTAGAGAATTGATAAAGAAGAGCAATACAGGCAAATGATTCCTGAACTATTCTGTGTGCTATATATTAGAAAACAAATTATGTAAATTAAAAAGAGAATACACAGATTTGTCTTCTAGATATTTGCTAAAAACTGAATTTATTAAATTTGCTTGAAAACAAGTAAATGCACAAAAATATTCTCAGTTCTCACTCTTTTTTTGTCCCTTTTAATTCTCATATGCCAGGAAATCGATGAGGTCGCACTCAAACTGAGCTGCATGTCGTGCATGATTCCTATACTAAATTGTGAGACAGCCATGACAGTAATAGTATTTTATTTTAATTTTATAGCATCATGAAAATGCTGTGATCAGGATCAGAGCTCATTGTACCAGGTTACACACCCATTAAAAATTATTATTTCTTCTCCACAGAAGGCATAATAAGACATCAATGAATAAATATTCAGAAGATTTTTGGTATTCCAAATGTGCTTTAGGAAGGCAGTAGGGGAAGAGGAGAATTCAACAACATATCAGGGAGGGAACAGAGGGATAAATTTTGGAGGGCTAGAGGAAGGCTGTTACCACCAGGAATCTCTGGCAAGTGTAGGAGAAAAAACTTTGGGGGTTGTGGGAAAAAAATGAAGCAGAATGACTGAAGAAAGAACAAGAACAAAGAAGCTAGAAAATTAGCTGTTCAGTAAATTTTATTCTCATTGTCAAATGTGTAGCCTTAGGATTTATGTAGTGCACAGTCATTCTGAAGACAGGATGATTAATTTTCTCATGGGTTTTTCTATGATGCCCAAATAGCAATATCAGAGTGCTTCACAAAAATTATTTAATCTTCATAGCACTCTACTGATATGAAGAGATGGTGTAATTCCCTATTTTATAGGTACTAGAAAGAGACAAAGAGGTCAAGTGCACTCATGGATTTTTAGAGTCCAAGTTAAGGGCATAGAATCTGATTTTCCAGCATGCATTACAGAGCATTTTAGAGGTTCAAAGCACTTTTGTGTGAGATCCATGAAAGTTGAACACTTCTGCAGACCAGACCCCATGATCTCAGGTCAAGCCCAGAATATGATGAATGCACAGTTTCTGACTACTTGTGAGAGGATGCTTAAATTCCTGCAGAAATTCTTTATCAGATAAGGATATTTTTGTAGGGTGATATTCAGTTTAAAAATGGAGCCATCCCTTTTTCTCTTCCCTTTCCTTGACTGACCATCCAACCCAATCTCATCTTCTACAGCAAATAAAAAATTTAAAAGCCTTCCTCTTTCACAATTTGATCTTGCATGATGAATAAGCTTTGCATCCAGTGCAAAGTATCTTAAACACACACAAATGTGCATACATTTCCATGATTCCAAATAATCATTTTTGCACGTTATCTTCAATTAAAATGTCTGTCTCTTTGTCCAAGCTGGAAGAAAACAGGTCTGAATATTTTAAAAATCCCTGCAGAATAAAAGCTTCCAGATTCCTCCCAACCCAAACTATGCTTTACTTAAGAGGCCCCACATGGTTAGAGAATCAGTACTCATGACCAGCTATTGTATTTTCCATATTTTGCTCCTTATCTTCCCAAGAGGCTGATATCTAGCTTCTTTGATTTGTCTCATTACCACCATATAAAAAATGTCTTACAATCCAAGTGGTGTTTTCTAGAGTCTCTGCTATCTGGTTTTCATTACTGGTGTGTTGTACCTCTTTGCTGCCAGTTTAACTCACTGGAATACCTGCTCAGCTCCCAACTATTTGAAGGGCCATTCATATAAGAATTTTACAGATGGATAATTCAAGAAAAACTGCCATAATTATAAGTAATTTATTAACTCATGAATCCCCCTCTGCCTTCCAATAACTGTTTGTACTGGGTGAAAGACTCTAGCACATACTTATGACTGGTAGTTATTGAAAAATATAGATGGACTTAAAAAATTAGATGTTTTCTCTTCCTTTGTTCCCAGGCCTGAGAGATTAATTAATGACATCTTAAAGACCTGTTTTTAAAATTCTAGAAAAAAATCTGAAATCCCTGGGGGAGTTCTACAATATCTGTAAATGTGGCATAGATTTTCCAGTGTTGAATAGCTTTTAAAAATAACTCAGTTCTCAGTACCTGATTTACTGTATACTGAATATGACTCATGTACTATTTAATAATGGACTGCCCCACTTTATTAATCTATCACAATAATAATCTGAAATATTGCTGTGTGGGAAACTACAAGCAATTACTGATTTCTGAAAGCAATTACCTGAGAAGTTTCTCTTTGCAGTTTAACCATTAGGAGCACTTGGAAAGTGATGTTTTGGACACCTCTGTATAGGATCTTCCAAGTGACCATGGCTTTCTGGATTAATATTTCATATTTATTTGGCAGGAATCCTGTTAAAAATATTGCTGTGATTTCTGTTTTTACTGAAAAGTGCCCACAAACAAGTTCCGGGTTTTTTTAAAAAATTACTTCAAATAATGGATCCACGCAGTCAGCCACTTCTCTTCATCAAATCAGCAGTGAAGAACCTTCACATACATGGTTTAGAGTAAAGCACTGATATGTCCTTCCTCAGAGCAAGGTGGGATGAAAGGGTCTCACCCTGCATGTGGGCAGATGCAACATTTTTGTTGGAACATGCAATTTTCAGAGCCCATCTTTTATCAGGGGCTTTTGCTTGTCTGCCATGCCAAGCTGTGAAAGCTTCTACTTTATTAAATACTCTACAACACTAAGCTGCTATCATGCATCTTCCCGTTTGACAGTGGGGAAGGGTAGGTTGCTTCAAATCTACGTGGTGCTGAGCTTTCGTGCTTGTGCCATTAATGCTGTAGGAAATCATGTCTGTTGCCAGAGCCTATAACATCGTACATCACTGAATGGACAAAGAGAAGCATTTACTTAATGCAGTGGCATTGTTGGATACAGCAATTCTGCAGGACTAAATGTCCATCTATGCAGGGAACTTCCTAGTGTAGTGTTCAATAGACTGAACTCCTGAAACTACTGGAAAAAGTTTACAGAATTATTATGTGGTAACATATATAAATCTCAGATTGGTCGTCAGCATGGGATAAAAGTGTGCAAGATTGTGATTGTAACTGAAAAAAGATATTGCAGCTGCATTTGTCAGTATGGTTAAAACAAGATTGCATAAAAACTTAAAACATTGCCTGATGGAAATAGGCAATCAGGTTCTTTTACTAGCTCTGACATTACCTACACTTTACCTTGGATCACTCATGCTCCATTCATTTGGGAAAAAAAAAAAAAAAAAGGCAAAACAAAATGAGAAAAAAAAAAAGCTAAGTTCTTTTAGGTCCGCTAATTGACAATAATATTTAGGAGTGAGGAATATTCCTAATGTTTATTGATACAATTCACAGCCATCTTCCTTTGCTTACAGGGTTAAGTTAGAATGAGCTCATGCTCTTCATATTAGTCCTTACAGGCATGACATTTTTATACTGCCACATAAGCACTTCCCCCCCACCCCTCAAAGGTATTGCATCCATATGTTCCTCTCAAAAGACTTCCGCTTTCTAAAAATATTGCTGAAAATGGTGATTCTAATAAAATACATTAAAAATAGTGAAGTCAGCTGAAATATTTTAAGTGAATCTTTCAAAGATAAGAAAGCCAAATAAGAAAAACAAATATTTTGACCTTCTGTTTGCCTTCAACCAGCCCAATGAAACATAATATAACAGTTAATAACAACTGACCTGATCTCTTAAAAAACAGATTCAGGCTGTTTACTCATTCCCTTTCCCTTCTTTGCCTTTGGCTAAATGGAAGAAGTGAAGATATATAGAAAAGGCAGTGTGTAAAAGGACTTTAGAATGGTTTAAGTTCTCATTATTTCAGCCTTAAATTTTTTAGTTTACAAACAAAAAGTTTTATTTTTTTAATTGCTGTTTATCCTTTTTTTAAAAATTACTGTGCAGACTGCATTCTGAGACAAGCTACATTCTTGCCTTCTCTCACATTATGGTAATAAATATTTGCAGGACAAACATTACCCTCAATTATAGATGTGCATAAATGACAACTTAATTAGAAAACTAGGAGGTCACAAATTGCAGTCAGTGAATATTTTTGCACTGTTGAATCTTTGTCACTGTACTAATATAGACAAAAGAAACAACCTGGTTCCAAGGATGACAGGTGAACATGAAGCCTTAACTGTGCAAACAGTAGATGTATTTCTCAGCTTGCTGATGGAACCAGAAAAAAAAACCTTGAAAAAACATAAATTGCATTAATCTAAAAAGAAATTATCCTCAAAACAAAAAATCTGCATCGTTTTGATTGTCATATCCTTTTTTAAACCAAAAATTAAAATTTTAGGGCATAGAATTCTCACAGAATAAATGCTGACAGTTCTGAGTAAGAAAGGAAAAACATTAGTTGCATGGAAAGCATACAGCATAAAATTGTAATGTTTTTAAAAATTTTTTCAGCTTTTCTTTGTAAGTTGCATTACATTCAGAGAGGATTTTGGTATTACTAAACCTATTGCAGATTTTTTTGAGAAATAAAATAATTAAAATAATCCAAAGAATCTCCAAATCTTCTCCCCTATCTACTTTTCAGATATCCAACTCTGCCTTGAACTGGAGACCTGACCCATACCGAAGCAACACCAAAAGGCTAAACTCAAAGAAAGTGATAAAGAGGTATATAAATAAAACTCTGCACATTTGGAAACACAGCCAGCTTTCACCTGATGTATCCTGAAGTAAATTTGTGATTCTTGTATATGGGACACTTCCCTTTTGAGAGCTCCATAATGAACAAACCAATTTTCTAAACTGCTACTGCTTGACCATTCCAAGGTCTGATATAGCATTCTGTTTCTAGGATTTCATATATAGTTCATTAAGGGCATGAGTGAATTCTGTAAACTGAATGTAAGACTATGAAGAAAACCAGGAAGGAAAAACGGCCCATACACTCCCAGAGAAATCAAATTGTACTAGAGTAGGTAGGCTGCACTATTTGGAGATGAGAATGAAAATGCTACCAAACTTAAAAGTGTCCTAAACACTTTTTACCACAAAGAAGGGCAGTTGTCTGACACATTTGTTGTTCATAATGTTTAGCACAGGGCCCTGAAAGCTTTTTACTTCTGGAATCTAATTCTCTGTCCTGTTTTGTATTAGTTAACAATAAGTGCAATTTGAAAGTCTGTCCTCCCTTCCACTGCCATAGAAATACCTGAACTACACCAAATCACAAAGAAACACAGAGAAGAAATGTCCTTGTGATTTGCTCTGTAAGATCATTACGGACTGATTCTGGAGCCTGTGGGCTCCTCACGAGTTTCAAGGAGAGTGTGTGATGGGTACACAACACTGCCTGCAATTTCCCATCTTAAGAAACTTGTATATCTCTTAGAAGAAGAAATGCTTTTCACTTTTCATCTGTTGCTAATTCAGCGTGCTTGTCTGTATACATATTTAAATTCAATCCATATTACATGGAAATTCCTCGAAGGAAAGCATTTGATTGATTTCAGGCCATTTTTAATATACAGTACTGTCTAATATGACAACAAGACTTCCTAAGCCAAATTTGACTACTGTACACTGAAGTCAGCTGAAGTCAGCTGAAATATTTTACGTGAGTCTTCTTTCAAAGATAAGAACATCGACATAAACATGGAACATGAATCAAACTCTCTTTGCATGGCAGGTGGCCGGAATAGTCAGTAAACTTCTGATTCAGCAACAAAGATAAGTTGAATGCAATAACAATTTAGCAGACAATCCAGAAATACCTTTAAATGAGGAAGGGATAGAGTTAACTTATTTTTCCCAAATAAGGAGATAAGAATTAGGTGGTTACGTACTTTCAGAATTTATAAAATAAAGTGTTGGCTCTGATTCAATTCATTTTAGATTCAGCTCTTCTCTGGGGTAAGTTTACAGCAGAAGCTATATCCTTTGATAATACTGAATCTGTTCTGTTTTCCTTTTTGAAAGAAACAGGAAGCCTAGCGTTTGCATATGATTCCTAATTTGAATTCAATTTATAAAAAGTATCCTTTAACTCTGACATAGGAACAAACAAATTAAGGTTTTAAGGACTACATTTTGATTTAAAGTTTACCATTGAATAGACCATTTCCTTTAATAATTTTATTGTAAATCGCATTAGACTTATTTCTTAAGACACTTCAGGTCACTCCATTTGCGCAACTTAAGTGGTGCTTCAGAAAAAAAAAATTAGTATGGCAAGAATAATAATGAAAAGAAGAAATTAAAGAGCATAAAAACTAGGCCGCATATTTGTGACGTGTGCAATCTCGAATCTTGCATTTCATCAGAATTTCTGTTACATCAACTTTGCTTTCTTTATGCACCATGTGTCTACTCTGCATTTTAGGTACTCAGCCTATTTAATGTAAAACTCTCATTATTACTGACTTCGCTTAATGGTATTTTTAGAATCCCTTAGTCATAGGTATAGGTGCTGTTCCATCACAGTACATAAGGATTAGATAGACCACCATCAGCATTTGTTAAGCACTGTCCCACCTACACAGAACTCTCTCCATCCCCCCCACACGCTTTCCACCTGGTTGCTTCGAGCCAGTCAATCATTCCTCCCATCTACTACAGCAATGGTGTAAAATACCGTGAAATATTTTATTAAGACAGGAAGTAAACATACATTTTTACATTCACTCTGCCCAATGTATCTGCAACTAATGGTGACAGACAAAAATAATTTGCTCTCTGTATCTCATTTGCTGTTCAATTCAAAAAACTAAAATATAAAAATTTCTACAGCCCTAAAAGATCATGGAATATATTTTCACTCATACTCCTTCTGGTAATAAATTGCCCGTTTGACAGGTCTCCATCCCATCCATGACATTTACAGTGGTTAGACTATTAAAACACCAGTTTTATTCAGGTCACACCAGACTGAGTTGTGTCAGTGTCTGCATTACTAATGCCAGCAGTAACACAAGTAGTGCTAGAAGAGTAGATAAATCCACTCCAGAAATAGCACTCTTCTATTATGTATTTTATCTAATATGGGATTTTGCTTAAAAGAACCCCGAAACAACCCAGCACCCCATCTCTTGAGTACAAGGGCATTCAAGCAAGTTAAGATAAAATCTTTCTTACAAAAAAAAAAAAAAAAAAAAGAAAGGATCTTCCAATCTATAAGCCTTGATCACATGTTTGAACTTTTGTAACATGGTTACAATGTTACAATCCAAACTTTTTGGATTTCTGTGAAGTTTTAGCTTTTGTTTTTTCTATTTATGCAAACACTACTTGTACTAGGAGTTCCCTTGGAGCGCTATGCATAATGCCACTCTGGCAGGAGCATACAGATCCACAGAGATCCAGCTCTTTCTCTGTCATACAGGGGCTTCAGTAAAGAGCTCTTCAGCTGTTTTAATGAAAACAGCTTTTCTGTATTTGTGACAGAGCACTCCAATGGCAGAATTGATGGAAATACACATTGTGCTCCCAAGAAAGATGAGGACTTCTAGTGAATATTAAAAAAATGTAATTTTCTAAATAAATGTATACTGTCTAATTGCTACATCTTTGTAAAAGTCCTGCATTTTTCAAGCATCATCAAGCTTGCTACAAGCTCTGCACTGGATCTTTAGTTGAGTTATGAGCAGAACAAAAAACTAATATCAGTATGACATAACAGGACAGCATAACCTCTTTTTCTCTTTCTGCACATATTTACATATTTTTCAGTTGATCCTTTTGATCTTTCTTCTTTTTTTAATTTTTTTTTTAAATCCAGGTACAAGATTAGTCTGTAATAGTTTACTGTCACATGGGAATAGTTATGAGCTTCCATACAAAGCAGAGCGTGTCCATATTATGAGGTATATGAAGTGTTTTAGACAGTTTGATCAGGTTAGATTGCTATGAAAAGCTGAGGCAGCTTAAAGTCTAGATTTGAAAGACAGGATGAGGAATAGGGCTACTATGAAGGAGATGACGAAGAGAAGCACAAAAAAATTGCACAAGTCTATAGCATCCTATAGACGGCCTTGGCCTGCATCACAAATAGTGTGGCCAGCAGGATCATGGCAATGATTGTCTCCCTTGTACTCGGCACTGGTGAGGCCACACCTCGAGTGCTGTGTCCAGTTTTGGGCTCCTCACTACAGGAAGGCCATTGAGGGGCTGGAGCGAGTCCAGAGAAGGGCAACAGAGCTGGGGAAGGGTCTGGAGCACAGGTCTGATGAGGAACAGCTGAGGCAGCGGGGGGTGTTTAATCTGGGGAAGAGGAGGCTCAGGGGAGACCTTATCGCCCTCTACAACTGCCTGAAAGGAGGCTGTAGCCAGGTGGGAGTCTTCTGGGGAACCAGAGACAGGAAAAGGCTTCAAGTTGTGCTAGGAGAGGCGTAGATTCATTATTAGGAAAAATGTCTTTACCAAAAGAGTTTTCACGCACTGGGAAGTATTTGAGTCACCGTCCCTGGAGTTATTTTAAAGATGGGTAGTTGGAGCACTTAGGATCATGGTTTCATGGTAGATTTGTCAGTGCTGGGTTAACGGTTGAACTTGATGATTTTAAAAGTCTTTTCCATGTGAACGATTTTATGATTCTAAATTTGGGTCAAGAGTCTTACTCTTATCATCTCCAAACTCCTTTCTCTCTCTATCCTTATTTAGAAGTGTTCAACACTGTATTAATTGCTGTTTCTTAAATACACAGTGTGTGCCTTTTGGCTGTAGTTGCTTAAGTTTCATAGTTATTGTTGTTGGTACTATTTATTATAAATTCTTATTTCAAATATAAATAGGAAAATTACCATATTGTCTTCCAGGTTTGTGACTTGTTGTTTGGGATACTGGAATTTCCAGGGTCTGATTTCAGCACCATCTGCCTGTTGAATGGCTGGAAAATGGGAATGATGGTTCCTTTGGAGATCAGTAACCCTTCTGAGTCTACAAAAGACACTGCCTTGGCCCCACCCAAATCAAAACTTCAGTTTCCTACCCAGCAATGCTCCAGGACACAGGTTGCCAGGACTGCCTCATGCTTCTCTGCAAGGCTGGTGCAAACAAAAAGTTCTTTTGCAGAAGGTGTCCTGTGGCTGAAGACCTGTGTTTCCAGGTGAGGGAGTTACAGGAGGAAGTGAATAGGCTATGTAGTATCTGGGGGAACGAGCAAGACTGGTTAACTACTATTTGTCATCTAAATTGCATATTTTCTAAAAATATTTAATGCTATGAAGATTAACTTTTCCCATCTAATAAGATGAATATTCTATAAAGGTATGAACACCTTTTTACAAAACTACTGACTGGCATCTTGCTGGTACTGAAATGCTTGAAGTCTCTTTCTTTCTCTTAATGTTAGAATAAAGTTAATAAGCAGCCAGTGACATAGAGTGTAGCTTCTGAAGCTAAACTTCTAAGTAATCTTAAAGGGAAGGAGAAAGATTGTTCCTGACAAGCTGAAATTACATTATAAAGCCTCCCATATTTTGAAGAGCCATGACTTGTCCCAGGCATGAAGCTTATTTCAGTGTTTAGCAAAACTTGTTTATAAAGAAAATATCTCCCCCAATATCAGTTTTCCGAAAGCATGCCCTTTAACCCCTGCTTTTTGTTTCTATTCATTGTTGGCATGGAGACGAAGAGGCACTCCACTAGATTGATCAATGCATGGTAACATCAACACAACATTTTCAGTCAGGTTCCCAGGAGCCTTCCTCCTGAATCTGTCATTTTGATTCAGATAACTAAATCAGGCTAAGCACTGCAATGATAACGGATGACTTGCCTCATTAGCTGTCTCCTGCTGCTTTACTCTGTCAGGAACCACCACAGTGGCTGTCTGGAGTTCCTGTGAGAGAGAACTTGTTTCCCTTATAGTATTTTGGTATACATATACTTTTCTCATTTCTATCCATTCTTTTGTATATACTCATGTACATAGAGAGAAATGCAAGCAGTGTTTAACGGATATTTCATTAAGAGCAAATAGAGCTGAAAAATTCTTTATCAAGGTCCAAAATTTAATAATATAAAAATATACATTTCATAGCATTGTGATAATATATTCACTGTCTCAAACTCTGTTTCCTTTTAAATGGATCCTCTTTTGTTAAGGCACTTTGCTTATCTGAACATTCAAGGAATCAATTACCCTAATTGCACTAACATACAATAATTAAAATCTTAAGAATCATTCCTAGATGAGTAGTTAGAATTTTAAATATGCTGTTGAATAAATAAACTGCATAAAAGAAAACCTGCAAAAGATAGAACAGATTTTCAGTTGTAGCTATTAAAAAGACCATAGGCACATCCCAGTATGAATACCAGGTAAAGAAAATGAATCCAAATGTATATTTAGCCAAGTTGCCAATGTACACATGAAGATAGTAGTAGCTGCATTTGTTTCTTTCCAATTGTGCTTATGGGCAGGTGTTTAAATACAGAAAAAACCCCAAAACTTACATTTATTAAATAAGTCACAAAACATGGTCTTCTAACCTGTCACTACTTTATTCTTCATATATTTGCGCCATATACTGACCATAAATTAATCCTAATTACTGAAACAATAATATGCTAAAAATACAGTCTCTGTTATATCTCTAGTTAAAAATAGACAAGTTCCTTCGAATTTCAAAGGCAGAGATTTATTTTATTAGCTGAGAAGTCTTGCCCTGGCATTGAAATAACACCATTCTGTGAATGTCAGCTAAGCATCTCAACTACCTTGAGCTGGCAAGCTGGTTATACAAGAAATGAGAAAATGTTGGCATCAGCCATTTAACTCCCATCCCTGGCACTTCAGCTTTTAAACTCAAACAAAGAGGTTCAATAAAATAGTTAAGTTGGGTTAGAGAAACCCAGTTTCTTTTCCATGTTCAATCATGGGATGCTTGCACATTCTTGTCATGGCACCTGTGTTAGATTGACTGGTCAGACACAGAGGGTTACACTGCAGTATTTGGAGGACTCTGTCCTTGCCTGCCAGAGCACTCACAGAATTCTCTGTCACCTGAGTAAATATGAGCCAGAAATGCATAAGGAAGTCTCTGCATTTCTCTTCCATTGCTGTCTAGCTCTTGATATCACCTGCCAGCATGATATATACATACTAAAAATCCAGTGGGATTCGTAAAGGGCCTAATCCCTGGCTACCTCAGCCAAAAAGCTCAATAAAGATTTTGCAGAGTATACTTAATATTTAGGGTGGAAAAAAAGGGAAACTCTCAGTGTTTGGTGTAACTCAATAATTTCTTCTTCACTAAGCACTTTTTCCCTTTTGCAATGTCTCCCGAGTTATAAATTATTCCTTGAATTATTTATGAGAATACAACGAAGTGGTTCAGGCTGGTATCATTTTATATGTCTGTCCTGGTTTTGGCCAAGGACAGGGTTAATTTTTCCAGTGGCCTTGAGGGGGCGGAGTCTGGATTCATGTCGGCAGGGCCAAAATCCTAATGTTATTTGATACCATCTTACATCATTGCCAGGAATAGGGGAAAGAGACTCACTCTTGCTTATGGAAAGAAAGGAGGTTCTTTTCCAGTGGTGGGAAAGCATGGTGGTTGGAGGGTCTGTCCGCCTTTTTTCTTTCATCTCCTGGGTTTGGTGAGCATTTTGCATGAAAATCACCCGCTCTTTGCACATCTTTTGTCCTTAGTATTGTTGCTGTAAGTCTTCATTTTCTTATATCATTACTGTTTCCAGTAAATTGTTCTTATCTCAACCCATGATCTTTGCCTTTTGTGCCTCCAACTCTCATCACCATCCACGGGAAGGCAGAAGTGGGTGGGGTGGGGAGGGGGAGGGACGGGAGTGGCAGCACAGGTTGGGTGGGAGCACTAAACTCGGGAATACTTCTCCTGAACCGCAACAGTGGCAGAACAAATAGAATGCATTACTGCTAGGTTTAAATCTCTTTCTAGCTTTCAATCATTAAATGCCCCTAATTAAAATCAATACAGAAAGAAACCATGAGCCAAAGACAACTTTCTGTAATTTTTAGGGGGAGAAAGTAGAAAGAAACACATTTTCTTCAATTTTTTTGCTGGATAGGAATGAATTACTTGAATTATGTGATGTGTATGATTCACATCTAAAAATATTTGAACATTTAAAAACTACCTCACAGAATAGTCTGATAAGTTATTTATGGTTAGGGATGAAAGGTGCTTGATTATAAATATTCTGGACTTTTAGGTATCTGTGAGTGCTGTGCCATTTCCCCTTCAAATTACTCTTATATAGAGTAGAATAGAAATTAATCCTCTTTCAACTATTTCACTTGAGGATACAGAAAACATGGGGCAAAATTGTGTAAAGATCTATATGTAGGTTTTTATTCATTATATATTAGATTGTGTATCTCAGTCATTATTGAATCATAATATAAAACATTACTAAGATGGTTTTTAGAGGAAAAAAAATTGTAAAGCTGAGTTTTTGAGACACAAAAGCATCCTTCTCAGCAAACTTTGTGTAGAGTTTTATGACTTTTTATCTTTAGCATGTTAAAAGTTTTACCATTTCCTCTCTGATCAACTCCATACTAGGAGCATACTTTGGGAGATAGAAAAAAATTTTCTTGAAAAAACGTGACTTCAGGGATTGGAACTGTATAAACAATGGCAGCACCAATTGTCTCTACATCATTCAGGTGGAGACATGCAAATCAGGTCTGGGGGCTCTTTTTTCCAGTTGTTGTATCAGTGTTTTACATTTTTAAAGTCTGGTTTTGTGTCTTCCTGTCCTCTTTTCCCTTGTTCAGACTACACTGTTCAGAGTCTTCTGTTCTCTCATTCTAGAACAAAATTATTAGAGACCTCAGATCATTCTCACTGCTCTCCTCTGGAAGCTCTTCAAGGGATCTTACTTTTTCTAGACGTGAGATGTTCTAATCTGTTTGCAATACATTTGCTGGGGTACTTCCAGTGCTGCATAAAACAAAGAACTATGTCACGTGTCATGCAGGCTTGATTCCTGCCACAAATACTTTTGTCAGATTAGCACATTTATTGACTCTTCTTTTATGATCAGACTTGACTTTCTCATTCAATACTTAAACAGCCTTTATTTTTTTCATTCTCAAATGCTTTGCACTTGTCCCCATTTTTCTGTATTTTATTTCTATTCTTTGGGTTTTTGTTTGTTTTTCCAGGACATTTGACTTATTTGTCACGAATACATGTATCTAATCAGATCTCTTCACTTTTCATACTGACTTAATACAAAAAAGTATTGTCTATGTTCTATCATATAGATTATTTATGGAACATTGCATAGGTCAAGACCGAGGTGAGATCTCTGCTGAATTGCATTCAACACACCTCTACATTTTGCTAATGATTCTAACTTCTCTCTGCACAGTTCATCAACCACGTTTGCATTCTCTGTTCAAAAGCAGCCCATAGTAAGGCCAAGATACAGAATATTATTCCTTCTCCACATATCAACTGCTTCCTTTAGCACACAGAAGGAACTTTGATTGTTTAATATAATACTACTTCAAACTGCTGTAGCAGAGGTAGATCAGAGCTGAAGGCTGTATAAATTTGTGCTCCACTTCACCTGTGTATATAAGCTGTTTTGCAATGAGTTTGCATCTGCATGTTTACACTGACATGTCCTAAGGTAGTTTCTTCTAGGATTTCTTGGTGTAATAAAACCCTGACTTCATAATTCTGCCATGATGTTTAATGGTCCATTTCTTCCCTTGTCTGGTGTTTGAAATCTGATGCTCCTTCCCCTTTGAAAGAGAATTATTAGGTGTGACACAGAAGTCATTTGCTAGACTGTGTGTGTGTGTGAGAAGTTACCAGCTTCCTCACTGTTGATAGACAGCAATATTTCCTTTCCCAATCAAGGTATCCCTGTATCACTCTTCCAATCTGACCTACATTTTAACATGCTGAAACGTCTTCCTGACTGCCTGTGAGTTTATCACGAGTGTAAGCATACAGCTGACACACTAGTTCCTAACACTGCCAAACCCTGAGTTTGGACCTCTTGAAGCCAGGAGTTTGATTTTTAAATTAATGAGGTTTGAAATAGTAAATGGTAAACCTCCATACCTATTTTTGAACTTGAATATTGTTCTGGCTTCCCTTGAAGGTAGGAAAGATCAATATATACTCATTTTTAAAAATGAAGGCTGAGATGTTTCTCTAATCTCTTTAATTCAGCAACCAGGGTTTTAAGAGGTACTGTCTCCATCATGAAACTAGTCATGTAACAGAACCAAGTTCATATTTTCACAGTGAATCTTTCTCTGTGTGGTTAGAGCAGTTTCCTAGCTAAAAAACCTATTTTCCATTAAAAAAAAAAAAAATAATCCCCAAGCTGTCATCCTCCCACCACTGGATTTACCAGCATAGAGTAGAGGATTTCTTGCACAATATTCTGAGCAATTCCTGGAACCGATATTTTGCAATTGCTTTAACCTCTCTACAAAGTGACTTCTTAATGCATATTTCCTCCACATATTCACATAAGATTAGTATTCTCTTTTAGCTAAAGAAAGATTAAGATAATCACTGTCTTAAAGTCTTTGGTTCCTTCTTTTCAGCTGTAGTTCCTCCTACAGTAAATAATACTTAGTGAATTGAATAAAGCCCCATTATTCTTTGTCAAGATACCATAGTAAATTGAGCCACAGTCATTTTCTTGACTCAAAACACCTGTTACTTATATCCTGTGCAAACTGGGAAATGCCTATACTTAGAAAGACACTATCTCTCAAACAGGAGGTGTTATAATTCTGGTGTCTCCTTCCAAATTTACTCAGAGCAAAAAAAGTAAAGCCTTTTACTGTGCAGGGGTTATGAAACATCTGCGCTTTTTTGTCTAACACATATTTAGAATAGAATAGAGTAGAATAGAATAGAATAGACTACTAGACTAGACTAGAAATATAGAATAGAATAGAATAGAATAGAATAGAATAGAATAGAATAGAATAGAATAGAATAGAATGGCATAGAAATTTCTGTTCCCATGCTGCTTTTAAATTCAACAGCTCGTACAATGTTTCATTTAAGGTGCTTTTCTTTAATGAAATCTCTGTCTATATAGGCATAGGCCTGCTAGTTAAAATATATCTATTATTTTAGAAATTACTTAATATATCTCCCCATGTGATTATTTAGTATCCATCTCAAAATATCAATATGATGGTGTGTGCTTCAGAATAATCTACTGACTGCTGGCTTTATAGTGCCAACTCTATTTTGTCTTCCCAAATAATTGACTCTAAACTCCAAAATTATACTGTGTGGTAAATGGCTCATATTCCTGCAACTCACATGCTATTTGAGTCAAATATTTGTAGCATAGAAATGTATGTGTGTGCGCTATAAACAGAAAGAGTGCATTTTTGTTTTCAAATAAAATAGAAATTGTAGCTGGAATGCTTGAGACAGTTCTAAGCTTGTACTTCCAAGTGTTCGTAGTCTGAAAACAGGCTCCTATTCTAAATCCAATTCTGTTTTTTTCTTCCATCCTAAAATTGCCAACCTTTGTCTCTGTCCTCAAAGACATTGCATTAGAAATTCTGTGAAAAGTTTCTTGGGCTTGTTACCAAGGGCATGGATATATAGTCATTATTAAAATCACTTTTGTAACTAATTCTTTCGCAATAAGGGCAGCGACCTAGCTGATGGCAAAAACCTGGAACTGCATAGAGAAAAAAACCTGTCACTAGCATGTCATTCAATTGAATTAAAATTGCTTTTCAGTTTGGCTGGACTGGGAGATTTGCTGTTCTGGGCAAGATCTGCAGGAGTCACATTTTCCTCTACATATTTTGGAAGTGTGCTTTAGACTGCGATTACCAGAGTCGAATATTGAAAAGCAACAGCAACTGCAGAACGGTTTGCAACATTTGCAAGACTCTGTAGACTGTGAGGAGGAATACTTAGATTATTTCATTTGTATACTTTGAATCACTGTATATTAAACGAGAACAATTTGGAGAATTCAAGGAGAACTATGATAATAGGTTTTCTGAAGGGCTCAAACAGTTCCTTAGAGATATAGGCAAGCTTAATTCAAAATCCAGTGGTGAAAGGAAAGAGGTATGGAAGTTCATACAGGACAAAAATGAATACTGTGAATAATTTTGCCCTCTTAAACACATACTTTTATAGTCTTTGTTTCAGTCTTCAACTCCTTCATATCTAGAAATGGTGAAGACACATGAAAGGTAAAATTATTTCAATGTTTTTGTTCAGATAAGCTTCCAAAAAATGTTTTAGTTATTTCTTCCTTTATTCAAAACTCTTTTGCCCAAGTTTGATGCAAATTAAAACAGCAAAGTATATGTTATAAATAAGTAAAAAACAGTTATTTTGAATATGCATACCATATGTCTATATGGCCTTGCACTCTCCCCCTGAATACTGGAATAATATTTCAAATTAAAGGTCACAAAAACAATTTACATGTAAAGTTTTGTAGTGGTATTTATTAAATATATTGAGTACAGAAAATAAACATTGAACACGTGATCATGGGTGAAAGTTCTTCCCAATGCTTTCAAGCCCAGTATAAGCAGGACCATGTATGTATCATACATTCTTTGTCTCAAAATGCTTTCACTAGCCAGCGAAGTTAAATTCTACTTTCCTTAACCTGCGCCACAGCAGAACTAGACTGAGACCGTGTACTCTTACTCCTTTAATTATTTTTTTAAGATTGATATCCATGTGGTGCTCCACTTGCTGTATCATGTATTAACTCTACTCCTTTATCACTTCTGAATGCAGAGCAGAACGCAAGGCAGAATTGTGCCTGCAAGTACCTAAGGTTTGACAGGGTTATGTTCGAGGCCTCTTAGTTGCTTACAGATAATTGAGATATTTTGTAAAATTTAAATATAAATAATTTCTTCCCTACATCAGAATTTCTGCACAAATTCAGAGAAGGGAAACAGCCTGTGGAAATATCCATTAAGCAATTAAGAAATTCTTCCTGAGACTAAAGTGGGCCTAGAAAGCAAGGAACCTCCATGATAAGCCAAACTTAGCAAAACCCTTGGCGGTATGATTGCACATGTTTGTAGACACATATTTTCAGGGACAAAGATCACCACTGCTTTCATATTTTCTATTTTTTCTGTATTAATATTTTTGTTTGTTTGTTTTCAGGAGGGGAACATTGGTAATTGATATAAAGAGATAAGATGATAAAGTGAAAGGAGGGAAGAGTGGGTGAGTGTAGAGTTATAAATTCGCTAAAACTGATTATTTTCTTCCCTAGAAACACACTGCTAACAGAGTGTTAATGGCAACTAGATTATAAGAAAAATTATTCAAAAGATATTTATTACTAACCTGCTGCTTAATAATCTATTACCTCCTTAACCTTCTGTTCTTTAGACCATACTTAGTTGCTTCAAGAACAAGGGGTCTAGGACAACATAGAAGTTACCTTTCCTTTTGTATCGCATAGCACTCTCTTGAGCATGTATGGAAAAATAAAAAATACAGTGTGCCTAGTTTGCTGTCTTTACAATCCCAACAAACTGTGTGAACTTTTTTTAAAGGAAGAACATTAAAGATGAATGGATTTCCCTTCAGAGATTTGCAGGTATTTTATTTGCCAGTAAAGCTAATCAATAAATCAAAAACCAGGAGAATAGTAAAGAGAAAAAAGTATTAGCATTTGCCTTTTACCTTAAAATTATTTTGTAGTTTGTAAACCTATGCAAAGCAAATTGCTGTGGCAGTAAGATCTCTAAGGATTCATAGGACTGTACTAATTTTATACTACTTCATCTCAAAAGACCTCATTTTCCTGAGAGTTTGAGGCTAGACACAAACACTAGAACATCAGAAAGTCTGAGCTGTGGGTAACATGCATCTAAACATTAATTTATCCAATTTTGAGCTTCCAAACATCAATTCTAATAATATATATATAGATAATATTGTATTTATATAGACGTGTACATATATACATACTCATATATACGTATATGTGCATGGTATGGGTCACATATACGTGTGTGTGTGTGTATGTGTATTTTACACAATAAAAAATTTTTGAACATTTTCTCAGTGAGGGTTGGGGTTACTTGGTTAGCAATGCTTGATTTAAGACCTTGTCCCGGATGACATTTTACGAGCAACAGAATTTTGTCAAAATACTCTGTTTGAAAACAGAAGATTTTATATTCTGTAATCAAATATATGCAGTTTAGTAGTCATTCTGAACTGTAGAGATGCAAATATATAAGGGCTGAAATACTTTATTTGATAGTTGGTCATAATAAACTAAGATACCAATCAAATATTATTCTTTGTGTAGGTTGATAATACTAATGATTTTTCTCGTTTGTTTTTGAGATATTGCTGCAACATTCAACCACAAAACTATATTATTTTTGGAACACATGAAAAAAAAGTCAGAAAGCCAGCAGTATTTCTTTTAATAGCCCATGTGCTTTATAATTTGGCACATAGAGGCTAAAATGGAGATAAGTCTGTAATTCTTTGCTGCTTGGTCTGTAGCTAATTAAGTTTCTTCTTGCTCATAATTATTAATCTATTTTCTTGCAGCTCTCAGAACTTTCTATCCACTTGGATCCATACCATATGTAATTCTTCTTGCTTTATACCCTCAGTTATAGAATGGAGATTCATGTTTCAGTCAGTCTTTATTTTCTCTACCTGTTTGGCCTTCTTTCCTTTTAATAGGAATAAAATAAGTTTGTTCTTTTGTCTGTGACCTTATGTGTATGCTTGTTTTCCCATTTTAAAGCTTAAAAAGCAATGTGATTACACGCTTTTTTCCATGCAAGCGCATGTTTATTTGTTGTTTGAGAAGAGCCTGTGTGTCCTGGATGATATCATCTCTAGCAGTAGCTGCAGCAACATCAGTTTTGTAGGACAGACACATGCTAGCTTGTCACTTGTCTTAGCCCTGGTATCCCTTGGGGGTATTTTGGATCATATTGACGTTTATTTCAGGTGCTCATTCTGATCATCTTTAACAAGGTCATAAATAACTGAGTTACTCAGCTGTCTGACTCCTGTTTCAATTGCATTCACTTGCAGATAAAGTTTGTTTTTTTTTTTAAATGCTTTGGCCTTTCTTTTTTAATACTGTCTTTTTTGCTCTCCTGTATCATGCTGTATTTGTATACATTTTTGACAAAACTGAATTGTTTTCTATTCTCCTATATTTCTCCATAATTATACTCTTGTACTAAACAAATTGGAAGTGTACAAATAATGGATGGAAACTAGCTACATAAGCCCCCTGTGCTGAAAGATATTGTACTGTAAAGGTCTTTATTATTATGTGTAATTGGATTCTAACATTCAGAATAAATGTTAGACATTAAAAGGATGTTATTTAACACAATGAATAATTATGATTTCCATTTCTTTTTCTATGGACATTTGAGAAGAGATAGTATTGCTCATGCATTTAACTTTGTTCCTCTGTTGCTCTCTGGGGCTTGTTCCATGAAAAGAAATGAATAGACAAATGAGTCAAGTATAAAACCACACGATAATGCTCAAAGCTTGTTCAACAAACATGTAAGTGAAAATAAGGCTATCCATTGCTTTTACTCGGCAAATACCAGGGCTTTAGATAGCACTTTTCTTAAAAAGCTTCACTGTGCTCTAAAAATACCATCAGTCTTTGCAGTACTGATGCAAAATATCTTTGGTATGTATTGTTCCTGTTTGGCAAAATAGAACATTTTTGCAGAAATGCCAACTATATTTGAAAAAAAATTAATCTGACATCTCCCAGAAATTTATATGTCACTGAATAGCAACATTTGTCCTCAGCAATTCAAAACAGGTTACAAAGCACGGATGAAAGGAAAGAATTACGAGCTGAAAAATGAATTTACATAGATGTCATAAACATTATCTATTGCATTTGGTGAAAAGCATATGTTGCAACAGACATTGGGAATCCTCTCCAGAAGCTCAATTTAGGTGCTCTGGATAAGTTCATTCTTGTCAAACTTTTTATGAGGTAGGAACTATTTTGTCATCAAGCTAGACTTGAACTCCACCCTTCATTTCTACCTACACTCAAGCTACTGTTGCATGGATTGCTTCAATACTACTATTTCCAGAATTAAAACATTTAAAAAATTTAAAAGAATCTCCATCCTCCTGAAGATATAATGACGATTTCAGATGCTGTTTACAAAGGGCAACCTCCAGAAGAGAAGCTAAATACTTGCAAAAAGCATCTTTAGCTAAACAAATTTTTAGGCTTTTTGTTTTCCTTATCTCAGCTGTAAGCTTCATCCTTGATTGCCTGATGAATATATACAATGCATTCAGCCTGAATTTTTGAGAGTTGAAGTTCCATTTTCCCATGCCACAGCACTCAGTTTTACGTAGCAGAAACTATGCAAAGGACAAGATATCAAGACTTCAAATCATATCTTGAGGGAAGGGAGCACAGTGACTTGACAAATAAATATCTTTATTGTAACTTTTCTCTTGTTCTCTCTTTTCATCTTTTAACCTTAGGTATTATCAGTTATTGAAAATAGCAAAAGCCTTACATCTTATCATCTTCTGATTACAGAAGGCTTCACAGTCCATTGTGGCACCACATTAAATTTATAACATCTTTCAAAATAACTTTAATCCCTAATTTGGTTATCTACTTCACTCGTTCTATATACCAAAATGCATAAAAGCATGATTTTAAGAAGTAATTTGTAAATAACAGTCCAGAACCATTTTCAGGTGTACTCTTAATGATTAGCAAAAGTGGTGACTAAAATTCCTGATAAATAAGGGCAAGAATTTAATTCAATATTACTAAAAATTTAGTGTAGTTCATACTAAGTGCCACATTTGAACTTCTCTCCTATTAACTTTAAATAAGAATACAGAGTCCATTAAAGCACATTTCAAATATAGGCTTTGAATCTAGAATCCAAAATATGTATCTCATTACCCTATTATACACAATGGCACATGAAAAATAAGATTCTCTTTGTGTTTCTCCTGTGAAGATGTGCCCCCAGACTTCCTTTGAAAACAGTTGAATATTACCGTTAATCTAATGAAACAGGTTAATCTTTGAGACAGTCTCATAAGAATCTCAAGAGAAGATAAGAAGATGATCATATTTGACATATGATGATTTCTCCTTTAAAAATACCAATTGATTGATGTCACATTATCTCACTATCTGTGGAAATTCTTAATGAAATTTTGGTTGAATTTTGTTTCACAGTGTTCCAACTGATGCATTAGCATTTTTTTGTTTTAAAACTATTTTTGTGTTATTTGAATAATTATATTTTACATATAAAAGAAATAAACCAATAAATCATTTTTAAGAGTAAAATCAAAATTTAACTTAATTAAATTCTCAAATAAAAAGTTATTTTATACTAAGCTATAGTTTGTCTAAAGAGAAAATATATTTCCAAAATGAAAATATGTTTTCTAATACAATTTTTTTTAAGGGAACATCTTTTGAAATGTTCACATTTTGAAATTTTAATTGCTTCTGAGAAGAAAATACTTACACAGCTCTCAGTTTGTTCTTGAGCATATGCTTAAACTAGAAACTCCTCGTAGTAGGAACAGTGAAAACCCAATCTTGGACAGTAAAAAGCAATTGCTTGCTGCTTTTTTACTTATCTGGTCACATTAATAACTTTGATGTTATATAAGTACTAAGAGAACAAATAGCTTTAATCTCCTTTTTCATTGGTTCAGTATTTGTTTTAGTGAAAAAATACCGTTGTTTGCTGATTTTATAGTCATTTTGTAAATCTTGTTTCTCAGTTTTTTCTTCATTTTCACACTTAATTTTCCTCAGCCTACTTGTAGTGTGATTTAGGAGGGCACTATTGACAGTATTATGCTTTCCTCAACATGAAAAGACTATCATACATATTTGTGAGTTTTTAATTGTTTATATGTTTTACTAAGCAGATGCTCTTGAATGGGAAATAAAGTGCTACAGTACTGAATTTTGAAGACACTGGAAATGGCAATTTTCAGATTAAAAAATAAAAGGTTGTTCAGATATGCCCTTGGACTTCACAATAATTTAAGTTTTTGAGGCACTTTTTAGACTTGAAAGAGAATTCTCGACTCCTTGAAGCAATGGCAGTTGTCACCTGCAAATGAGTCCCTGCAATGCATTCATAGTTCTCTCCATTAGTTAGCCTGTAGAATTTAGATCGTTATTTTGGAATATATGAACATAAAGTCCCTCAATGGCCATCCTTCAGATATTTGTCCAGTGCCTCATGGATCTGCCTGAATGTGCTCTTTACTGAAATTCTATACATATTACTGTCACACCAGAGAAATCTGTAGTTTAAATCAGAGACTCCAATACCTGGATACTGCAGGAATGACAGGATTTGTGGCTACAGCAGATAACCTGCTAGATTAAGGCCTGAAATCTGAGAGGCACATGCAGTTCATTATACACGGAACAGTTGAGAAATGATCACCATCAGTGAGAGCAAACAAAATAGTGCCTTGAAGCTAAGTTGGAAAGATAGCAGTGCTGTTAATAATTAATTCTCCCTGTTGAGTCTGGCATCCTGCCTATGATAGCAAAAAAATCCAATAGGATATTGCTATATCCCCCAGCTCATACAAATCCACCAGGGGTGCACTATGGCTGATCTGTTGTTGCCCAACAGTACAAAATTAAATCAAGAAGTGCTCTCAGAGACATCCTCCCTCATCTCATAGAAAGCAATTGAATGTGGGAGATGGGCAAGTGTTGAAAGCCCTAGACTAAAGTTGGAAAAATCTATCTATTGCAGCAAGCCTGCTAGCGATTGTTAAATCATTCCAGATAGAAACATAGCTATGCCTTGCCCTTGAACTTTCATCCTTTTCTGTTCTGGCTTTGTTTGTTTGTTTTTCATTTAAATCAAATTTATCCCAAGACCTTTTCAAATGGAGGGTCAGGCTGTACCACAGTCCTGCTAAAACAATCATATATCCAAAAGCAGAAAAATGTAATCTGTTCACATAGCTTGCATCCTTTGATCTTTTTCTCTAAAAGTTTACGTGAAGTGTTATTTCAATGGAAATACTGCATAACATACTGATATGGCCCCACTCTCCTTTAAGTTAAGTTCTTCATGATCTTTAATGTGTTTAGATCTACAATGTGTATCTTAGTTAAATGCTGTTATCAAGATTTTCAGGAGCACATTAGAGAAGAAATCACAGAAATCATACGTGACAGTAAAAAATTTTGTAGAGTCATAGAACCATGTAATAGTTTGTGTCCGAAAGAACCTTTAAAGATCGCCTATTCCAAACACCCTGCCTTGGGCAGGAAGATCTTTTACTGGACCAGATTGCTCAAAGCCCCATCCAGCCTGAACTTGAACACTTCCTGGAATGAGGCATCCAGAATTTCTCTGGGCAACTTGCTCTAATGCCTCACCATTCTTTTCATAAAAAATGTCTGCCGTATGTCCAATGTCTATCTGCCCTCTTTATGCTTAAAACAGTTATCCCTTGTCCTGTTACTACAGGCCTTGGTAGAAAGTGTCTCTCCAGATGACAGAATTTTTAAAAGTTTTCATCTATAGAATATGCATCAAAGACTCTGAAACAATTTCTCATTTACTGTTATACTCCTTTCAAGTTTACTTCAAATATGTAGTCTTTTAAAGGACTGATACCTAATGTCTTGGGCATAGGAAGGTTGGGTGTTTCAAGTTACTGCATCAAATTTTATCCCTGAGCTGAACATTATCAAAAATTGCTGGTATCAGAAATGTCACTTACTCTCTTTGTGTGGTTTAATTTCAAATTGATTATGAATCTTCTTCTTCTAATCCCTAATCCATCATAATTCAATTTAAGGAATTAGTTCCAAAATTTAATACTACCCAAAAATCATTGTTACACTGTATTGATTTTTCCAAAAATTACACATTTTTATTGTCTTTTTAAATTCTGCAACTGTCCTGTTATAGAAACCTTCTTTCTCTGTGAGTCCACTTTTATATAACAAAATTTATTTATTACTAGGTGCTAATCAACTTTCCTCTGCCTAGGATCAATAGCCAGTGATTGCTACTTTCTTCCTGGAAAACAAATACCTGCTTTCCATTACTTACGCTCCATTGCTTTCATTACTTTCCTGAAAAGTTTCTAGTCAATATTACTTACATAGATTAATATCGAAGCCTTATGCTAATAGAAGAAAACATATTAGTCAAACATTGAAAATAATTGCTGTATACAACATAACACAAGTGATACATAAAGATGTTTATGCCTTATGAAATCAGTTTTATCATAGTAATTCCAATTTTGAAAATTTGAAATAATAAGCCTGTACAGATCAATTTCAGGTTGGATATTTTTTCATATTTCTATCTTTGAACAGGTACTTGATGCATTTTATTTTATTTAGAGTCATGAAACTATCCCAGTAGCAGTCACATACATTTTTTTCTTTTATATTGCTTGGAAAATCCTTAAAAGTGTGTGCAATACAAAAACAGTTTAAAATAATTTAAGGAAGAAATACTGCAAACTGTTCTGGTACTCTTCAAGACTGACAGGTGCAATTAGTCCTATGCTGTATAGTGCTATTAAGAGTACAAACATCTAATATATAAAAATATGCATATTTTTCTGTAACTATTATAAAATTCACAGTTATTCAGGGTGCTTCTCTTACTGCATATGAAGAAGATACTTGAAACTGACTTCTTGATAATTTTTTGAACACAATTTTTTTGTGCAGATAATTTTTCCTTGAAAAAAATTGCTCACTTGTCAGATTTAATCTCATGATTTTATTGTATTGCCTGGACTGGAGTGTGCATTGAACACTCAAAAGGTTGCCAGATACAGCACTGAGAGTGAATGAAAATGCTGTGCCTATTCAGGTAGGTGCAAGTTGATATTGCAGCATGCTACGCTCTAGTTGTCTTTAGTAGTTATTGTTAAATGAAGGAAATCAAGCCACTCAGCTGTGGCCTTCCTCTAAGCTGAGTGAGCACGAGCACAGTGTATAAAACATGTACACCAGTTTCTGACCGTGAGTACAGAAATCTGAATTCTTAAAATGCATTTTTAATTTTGAAAGAGATACTGAAATTTGATGTTTTCCTTCAATTGCATTTAAAATTCAGGGTTCTTAGAATCACGCAGTAGTGTTCAGAATCTTGCAGGATTGTCCCCTAATTTATAAGGTGAAAGTCCCAATTAAAAACACCTATTAATAATAAAGAGCAAATCATTTGTATATGGAGCTCAGGCACGAGGTCAGTGAAGTTTCATGTCTTAGAATTAAGAGATACCTCCTATTTCTTGTGATTTTTTTTAGTAATCTCATCAATTAGTTATCTGGTATTTCCAGAAGACTCAACAGATGAGTTTCCAAAGCATCAGTGCTGCTTCATCTGGTAAATTTTTCAGATTAAACATTCTGTTTAATAAGTACAGTATCATGTGGGTTCTGTAGCTTTTTAAAGAATGATAGGCTTAGTTGACATTAGCTTTCACATATGTGTTCTCTGAATCTTCTTATTTTTTAAACACAACTTTCTCTTAATTAATAGCATGCCTCTTGTTTGACTCTCCTTGAAAATTTCTTTACAAAACATTTTCTTAGCTGTATTAAATCCATAAACCCCTCTGAAACCCTGACACCTACCTTTTATTTAAAAAGTACATGATACTCTCATTTCCAAAGATTTTTTTTTTTATAATTGTTGGTTGACAATCATTTTCTGTAATGACAACATGATAATTGTGTATGAAAATGCAATTGTAAATTGCTTCTTTGCCTGAAGTTCTACCTTAGTGAAAACCTTAGTTGGATTTTAAGACACAGTATCTGCAATAATTTAAATCGGACACTGTTTTGTAACGTACATGATGTCATCACATACACGAGGAACTACCCTGAAAAAAATATTGCTAAATTCAGTAACGCACTGTTATTTTTTTCACTAGTACCTTTCTTTGGAAAGTTTCTCTTCTGAAACAATACTGCATGCAATACAGAATAAAGTACTTTTTGTCACCATTCTTTACTAAGCAGAGCTATTTTGGTTTTTTTGTTTTTGTTTTTTTTTTTAGTTTTTCAATTTCCTCTTTCCATCAGTGTGTACATTATCTTTTTGTTTGTTTAATTAATTTTACTGCTGTTTTTTCCTGTCATCCTGCCTCTAATTCACATGTTTTGGGAAGAACAACACTGCCCATTTATCACTACCAGTGTAAAAGAAATCTTATTCTTACATGAGTGATGAAGTCTTTGTGTCTCTAATCCTTTTCCTTTTTTAGAAAGAAAAAGGCTGACCTAGGATAATCATTAGACTGAATATTACCTCTGATACCTAGCTCTGCAGCAAAAACTTACAGGGCCTTAAAATTCTCTCTCTGCTTTCTGTATGTTTATTTTATGTTGAATTGCCAGTTTTATCAGAATTTATCAAGAGCCCAATGGATTATCAGAGTGGTAAGTTCTCTCTCCATCCACACTTTTTCCATAGGACTCAATACCTGGACACGCCAACCCTTGTCTTTGACAAGCCGAAGGTCTAGAAAACTTGACACAGTAATTCAGCTTGGGAAGTTCCTCATGACTGCTGCTGTGAAAAGCATCTTTTATTTTTTCCAGGCATCCTCTAATGACCCTCTAATGACAGTATGGTGGTGCTGCAGTGGTCTGTTTGGGAAGTCCTTGAGGAGGTGAAACACATTTGGCAGTGTTATCGTTCTTGGTCTACGCTAACTATGTTGTTACATCATATAAGAATCAAATATTTTTGTATCTTCTCAAATTCGCTTTCTTTAGGTCTCTCTTTGTGGATCCCCAATGTGATCTATTAACTTACAAAATGACAGGAGTCAAGAGCTTGCGCTGAACTAGAGTTTACAGTTAGGTTCAGGGATTCTGACATTCAGAGTATTTTTGCTTCTCTAGAACTCCTCAGATATCTTTAGGCTGTCTTTGTGTGCAACACTAAGATAGTAAGATTACATTAATTTTATTGTCAGTGGACAGTAAGACAGTGTTCAGCTTCCTTCAAGCCTTTTCCCACGTCCATGCCAGCACCCCTGAAATAAATGCATCCTTTTCCTCTTAAAACCCTGTAAAGTTAAAGACCACATGACTACCCAGTTTCTGAACTAAGGTCATTTGTTTCCAGACAGAATGCCAGTTGGGAAACCTCGAAAGAGTTGCTACCTGCCTGAGAAAACATACCAATAAGCATATGTACAGGCAGTGAAGTTCAGTTTCCCTTTGGGCATAGAGGTGATCAGACATCTAGGAAGGCCACGACACAGAGGAGAGAGACAAATTTCAGAATTGTATCCTGAAGTCCCAGAATTAATCCAATTTCTAGGAAACATGTCTCTGTTTCCCTCAGTAATTTCATTAAGAATTCATTTGCCTAATGTCCAAGATTTTGTTGCCATAGCCACTGTATAAAAATTGGAATTTCTTTGCTTTTTGTAGATTCAGCTTGCAGGGACAAGTTTGAGTTTCTAGCTGCTGGAGTCATTAGGAAACCTTCTGTTCTGCACAAGTTTTTCTTCTGTGTAAGGTAACGTGGGCAGCTAACAGCTATGAATACGATAACTTTTGTCTGATGGTGAACTATTTCTCTTTCATTTGAGTTGTTGTTGCTGTTATTGTTAAGTGACAATGTGATTACTGACAGATGAGTTTGTTTAACAGTCATCTTAAAAATTGTGAGTGAATTGACAGAGTGGGCAAGAAGAGGATAAAAATTATTTAAGAAACCTAAGAATATTACACAGAGCAGATTAGAAGAATATTTTGAAGACGCCCTTGAAGTGAATTCACAGACATAACATCTTGCCTGGGTGATGATGCCTAAAACGTGTCTAAGATTTTGGCCATGTATAGAGCAACCTTCTGAAAAACTCTCTCTAACTGAGGAAGGAACTTGGAGAACGGGTGTCTTTGGGATCTGCAGGCAATGCTGTCTACAGGAGTTTGACATCAAAGTTTGCCCAGTTTGTGTGTGTGTGTCCATCATATATACAGGATTTTTTTAAAAATGGGTTAGAACCTTTCCTGTCTTTGCAATGCCTGAGGGATTTGCATATGTTCAGGCTTCTACAAAAATACCAGAGTATTTACTGCTAGTTAACTGGGTAGAATTTGCACAACCTTAGAGCTAAATGCCAGTGCACTCATTTACTTTCAAAACAGAAAGAAGACATTAAAAGAAAAAAAAACAACAAAAAGAAAATTATATCACACATTAAAGGTTATGCAAAGCTTGAAAGAAGAGACGAATTATCTACTGCTTAATGCAGAAATTATGTCTTACATGTTTAGGTAAGGAACAATTTTTACTCCTATTGAATCAGTCTGTCATGTCTTAACTCACAGCATCATATTTTGTTTGTACTTTCTTTGTTCCTCAAAATATTTTCTAGCTACAGTACTTCCTATGCTGGTTCTAAGCCACAATAATAGATTTTTTCCTCTGGTCTGACATGAAAATCAGGAATTGTCACAAGACTGTAAAGCACATGGCCAAGAAAATTATCAGGTGCTCAGTGTACAGAGTATGTCAAGAAAAACACAAGCAAAGGTTGCTTTCTGTTTCCTGGTAGAATGCGCTTTAGTCACTTTCCTGCATGGAGCCAGTTTATTACAGCTATTAAGAAACATTGCATGAGATGCTGAAGTTGTAAAGAAGATGAAATGAAATGGTGCTGTAGAAGCCAGATGTATTTGTAGAGACATTCCAAGTCCTAAATACCAATCTTCTGTATGGCAAAGGCCATTTATATGTGTATATGGTTCAAAGAAAAGATATTGACAAAACAAAAATACTGGTAATTTTATATTATTATATACCCAGTTCTTGTGAGACAATGAAATAATTTTATGCTCTCACTTTTACTTTAGATACTAAAAATCTCATCAGGGCCTAGACAATCATTGTTTGACCTCCTGCTTCTGATTCAGGGACAATCATACATAGAACATTCTCTGACAGTGCAGTTCCAAGGACTGGGAAGAATATTTGGTGTTGAGACCCACACTTATCTGTCCAAATACATCACCCTCATTTTGCTTCTGTTTTCCACTGCATTAGAAAGGTTTGCAGTGCTTAGATTGGGAATAATTTCAGATTTTTTGTGGGGTTTTTTTTTCCAGATGATAGTAATAAATGCTTTTTGTCTAAGGGGTTGTTGTGGTTTAACCATAACTGTCACTCAGCCCCACACATCGACTCACTCACTCTCCTTTGGTGGGATGGAGAAGAGAACCAGAAGAGTAGAAGTGAGAAAAGTCATGAGTTGAGATAGGGAAAGCAAAAGCCATGCATGAAAGCAAAAAGCAAAATGAAGCAAGTAAATTACTCAGGGAGACATAACACCATCACCTCTTCCTTCTTCTTCCTCCAGCTTTATATGCTGAGCATGGCATCATACGGTATGGGATCAGCTGTCCTGACTGTGTCTCTTCCCAATTTCTTGTGCACGCCCAGCATCCTGCTGGTGGAATGGTGTGAGAGGCAGAAAAGGCCTTGACATTGTGCGAACGCTGCTCAGCAGTAATGAAAACATCTCTGAAAAATCCACACAATTTTCAGTACAATTCTAAAACATAGCCCCATACCAGCTACTCTGAAGAAAATTAACTATCCCAGCCCAAACTAGCACAAGGGTTTCCTTTGTTCTTTTCTACAGCATCTGGGGCAGAAAGAGAACATAGCCTTCTTATATGTTTACTCCTCCAAAAGTAATAAATGTCTTGAATACAGTACTGCTTTCTTAAAAGATTATCCATAAGTATTTAAAAAAAAATGCTGCTGTTCTTCTAATACCCAATTTGTGTGTTTTTCATGTGCAGTTTACTTGCACAACAGTTAATACTTGGATATTTGGTGTGCATAAGCAGCTGCTTATCACTGTTCTGTCAGAGAGGGATTGGCACTGTATAGTGTGAAATTCTGTTTCCACTGACTTAGCAGAAACTTTTATCACTTCTTGAAGTAGATCCTAACTTCACCTATGTGTCTTGCACCTTGGATAAATTTTGCCGTTTCATTGAGGAAGCTAGCATATACAATATCTAGATGTTTCATTCATCTCTGAACCTCCTTTCCAGATTTAAACCACAAATTCTCCTTGCTTTTGCATGGCATAGTTTAAATGAGAAAGTACTCAAGGAAGAGACCACTTATATGTTATGTTGAGAAGGTCTGTACTAAGCTGTTCCACTTCCAAAATCTCTTGATTTTCTAGGACGTTGTTGAACTAAATATAAACTGCCCCAGAATAACTGTGTGAGGACACGAATAATACATTGCACATAGCAGTAGTCTTGCTGTGATGAATTTTGAAAATCAGCGCAGGGTAGAGGTCTGGTCCAGCATGGACACAAGACCTACATTCTGATGTTCCTGTATATGTTCATTTTCCAGAAATCTTTTTCTGTGATCAAACATGTGCAAGTTACCTTAATCTATACAGTCCTTTAAGTCATCTGGGTCTTATCTTTTTCATGCATTTTCCATTACCAGAATCAATGCTTTCCTTTTGGTATTTTTGATTTCATGAATGAGTAGAAAATTATTCTGTCTCCAACAAGTACAAGTTATTGCATTATTTATGGCAGTTTTTCTCTCCCATCACTTCTCTTAAGACTTAGTTCACTTCAGATCCCATTTCATATTTTTTTTGGCAATGTGCATGAGATGCTTTCTGTATATTATAATTTTTTTTCCCAATAAAAATAGGTGGGATTTGGTGGGTTTTTTGGGTTTTTTTTTTTTGTACTATTAGCCATAGAATAGTAATGCAAAAAAAAAAAAAAAAAAAAAAAAAAAAAAAAAAAAAAAAAAAAAAAAAAAAAAAAAAAAAGAAAAGAACTGAGAAAACCACCAGTGCATTATTAGAATTAAGTAAATAATTTCTGGTTTGTAGAAAATTCTTTGAAGTATTGTGTTCTATTATGAACCCTTTAGTTGTCTATATGTGTACACCTATATTTAATTTTATTCAGATAAAAGTTTGGTGTAAGGCTGTATGGGTGTCTTTGGAGCACATTCCTACTATCTGATTGACTGACTGCCTCTTATAGATTAGCTCAGTTGGTGAGAGCATGGTGCTAAAAGCTCCAGGGTGTTGGGTTCAATCCCTGTATGGGCCATTCAATTAAGAGTTGGACTTGATGATCCTCGTGTCCCTTCAACTAACAATAATCTGTGATTCTATATTTTAAGACCCAACTTTTTGCTACATTTCAAATTTTCTGTTCTTACTCGGTAGTGCATACTTAGAGTTGCCATGATTTGTATAATTCCTGAATCTTTCAAATTTAAGTGAGGAATTTATCCTGCTGCTTCATAACCCCTTGTGAATGCTCTGTTCCATCAAAATTTCCGTACCCTCCTCAGTGTAAATATAGCCTTAATTCTAGTGCTGTTTGAAAACAAGGCAAATGGGATTTTTTTTTTGATGTCTTACTCACATATGATAAATTCCTCTGCAGCTTCTGTGAGAATATAGATTCCGTTGTGCAATTGTATGTGTGTACCACTACACAGATGATACAAATGTATTGGACATCTGTTTCATGAACAATGTCTTGTGCTTGACAGAATGCAATATTATGGACGTATTCCTTCAAATAGCTTCAAAGTAAAAATAAAATTCAGCAAGGAATGAAGACTGTCTTTAGTTCATTAATCTTCTGCCTCTACGCCCTTGTGGATTAATCTCGAGCTGTGAGCTTGGATAAATATGCCTGGCAAGAAAATGTTCTCGCTCACTCTTTCTTGCTTTCATTTCTTCTTTTATTTATTTTTTTTTAACTTTTAAGCGCTCCAGACTCTGCTGCCTAGAGTGCAAAGACTAAAGTGCACATAGTTATTTTCAATGGAGGACTCTCCAGTGAGATCCTCAAGTTCCATATGCAATTAGATTTGCTGGCGGTTCTGTCAGTCATGCATTGGCAGTATATACTTTTAATTTACTCACGGTATGGAAGTCTGATTTGCAAAGTTAATTCAAATGCAACTTTTATTTATCAAATTTTCTGGTAAATGGGGAAATATTTTGGTCATTTTAGGGAATGGGGCTCAGTCATGACAAATAGAAAATTGCATTTGCTGTTCATTCACTTTGTTTTTATCTGAGCTGATTGTTGACTGTAATACATGCCCTTAACTCTAAAGTGGATGCTGTCTGGTACATATCACATCATCACTATTTTCAGACATGATTTCCCACACATGCATGGTCACTTATAAGGAACTGATGCAAACAGAATCACAGGGTCACAGAATGACACATACCTACAAGTCAGGATAAACACTTCAGTTGTTCACCCTACTGTGCATGAGAGAAGTCTCCCTCATCCTAATATCCACCAGCTAAACAGAGCACCTAAATACTGGTAATGCCTCCAGATGGACAAAAAATTAAAAGATAGTTAAAAGGGATTAATCATTATGTTTGCTTTTCTGAGTGTGTGACAGGCATTTTCATTAATCTTCAAGGAATGCAGTACTTACGTATGGAGGTAGATCATAAAGAATACATTTAAATTTAAATACATACATTTTCAGACCTGCTATGGAAATTTCCTATGAAATAAGACATTGTTGCATGTAGATTAACTTATAGTGTTCAAATGTGAATTCAAAACGGATGATTGCTTGGACAACAAAGAAGACTGTATTTGGTGCAGCTTAACAAAGGAAAGTAATGTGAAAAAGAAATGTGAAAATCATGTTTCTCTTCCTACCTTTTCTGAATCAATTAGAGCTCTTTGGCTTTGTCAAGAGCTGAAGATTACTGAGCCAGCATTTCCATTAAGAAGGAAATCATAGCCTCTTTTAAGGAAGATGGGGGGTATATATAAACATTTTCCTTAAGAGAAATAATGTAGGTTTTTCTAGGCTCAGAGCACTTCATTTCTTATATAGTTTTCTGTTTTCTCCAGAATATCTCTACACATATCATGTTGTTTCAGTTTTCTTTTTTTCAGCCCCCCAAAGCAGCCCTTATATTCAAGAAATTTATACTAGTTTTGTATCAGATGAACCTTTCATCCTGAAATTGTAACACTTTTTGAATTAAACGATAAAAAATTATGGCAATTAGGTGAAAAAATCATATTATCAAACATCTGTTTAATATCCAAATTAAATTATGGAATAATTGCAGCACGATAAAAACCTACAGAGTTTAAAACAGAAAGCTTTCCTTTATTCCACAGTGAAATGGAATAAGGGGTATGTTTTTTTTCTATTTGTGGACATTTCACAAAGAGGAAAATGAGGTTGAATTCATGGAATAAGTTATTCACTTCTAATTATACACTGTTCTAGCATCAATGGAAAAATCAACCACGAATGTACTGCAATAACTTAGCAACGTGAATGGGAAGTGTAGCTGTTCGATGATGCACATGAATACAAGATGCTAAATTGTATGAAAATGGCCTCAGGATATTGTTTCAGATTCTGTATTGGTTTCTGTATGAATAACACTGCTGCAGTGGAAAACAAAAGAAAACAAACAACTCAGAGTTTTTCTACTGGTAAAAAATATATCAGATAAAATCCAATATTCTTAGTTCAGGATCAGGAGTTCAAGTTAAATTATAAAAATTCACTTGGGCAGTTGCTTTCTTTTTTGCTCTATTATCCTGGATATTTGTTTGCTTGGCAAAAAAAAAAAAAAGCTTCACATCTCACTTCTCTTTTTGCTTTGATCCTTCAAGTGGGCCTAATCCCATGTTTGTAATAGCCTAATCCTCCGCTATGGAAATTAATGTGGTGTCACACATATTCAGTGTTATGTAGTTCCAGTGCCAGAAGGGACAATGAGCCTTGAAAAGAGCAAGATATTCTAAAAATAAAATAAATAATAATAATATTTAAAATAATAATAATAAATAATACCAAAGGAGACAAATAAGTAATCTTTTCAATAAATGTGTAACATGTGGCCAAAATTGCATAATGTTACTGAGAGAATAATTGGCTCCTTTGGGTTTGAAGGATCACACTTATTTTTCCTTTCTTGGGCTAATCACAAAGGCATATATTTTGATTTCAGAGCATTAAAAAGGCATAATCTTCTCAGTGAAAAAATATCAAGGGATGGATTTTTTCCTAAAATAGTCACATGAATCTTTGGAAGGCTTTTTGGAAACAAATCCTAACATTTCCAACAGCTCGTTCCACCGGGAAAACACATAAGAGAAGGAGAGAGCGATGGAAATGCCTCTTATCTTTTTGGAGGATGGGGCGAAGTTCTCAGGCAAATCCCATAGTAGATTCACCACTTCCAAAACTTGTGCAAATGTGAAGGGGTAGCCGTCTCTGACTCATCAAAGGCCCCTTGGACGCTTCACAGGTTCATAGGTTTCAAGTCACAGATGTATTTCTGGAGACCTTTTGACTTAGGCTAGCTGTTAGGTTAGTAGTCCCAATATCTCTCTTGAAAATGATTTTCCACTGTGCATGTTTGCCTCTAGATGTTCCATACATCCTCATGAAACTCTTTTGTTTTCCTTTATGCTTTTCTTTTCCTTGTGAATAAAATATTATTTTTTTTCTACTCACCCCTGTCTTAAATGCTGCTACTGAGGGAAAATAAAAACAGAGAAAAAACCACCCAAATCCCCAATCTTTTAATGTGCATTCCATTTGAGAAAAGTGTCGGTAATTGTTTTGCTGATACTGTAAATCTGCAAAGGAATTGAAAGTAACTTTAAGATTCATTTTCATGGGGATGCTCAGGGGAACTGAACTGTAAAATCATTGTCTGTAGGTCCATTTAAGAACTTGTCCCTTCATTCCACATCTCTCTTTCCCAACAGCACTTAGAAATGTGTTTTTAATTATCTTGAACATCTGATTAATTTCTACATTGCAAACTGCAGTCCTGGTGGGAAGATACTTGTCAAGACATAGCAGGAATAAAATACATCTTGTCTGAGAAGTATGGAATATGGTTAGTCCAGTTTTCAACTCTTTCATTACTGTTCTTAAGCTTAATTTTTTAAAGCATTAATCTCAAAATATCGCTGGCAAACAGTTTATTTGGTAGTTCATTATACTGCCCAGCAGGCAGTGAAATCAGCAAGAGCAAGGGCTTGTTGGGCTGCTCCATATGTTTATTTGCTAGCATGTACAGAAAACAGTCTCTCACAAAGATCCTGAAAATGCTGAATCCAGCCAGAATAGACAGAGAGGCTGGAAGAGAGGGGGTGGAGGATGGGGACTGAAGTGCAGATGGGAAGTTTTTCGCCTTACAGAGGAGAAAAGACATCAGGGCCCTGAATGTACCCACAAGTGTTATTGGACCAGCCCTACCAGAGTCCCCTTAAGCCACCCTCTCCTTCTGGCATGGAGGTGCCACTTCAGCCTTGGTTGGGGTTTGGCCCCCAGTCTGTCCCACAACTGTAGGCTAACCTCCAAACCCACAGAGACCTGAGGTAACAATACTGAAAGACAAGTCAGCCCTGCAGCCTTCTCTAACACTCCAGCACTCCAGCATCCAAAGCAGCCCCTGCCCCCCTGCTTCCCACACTGCTCAGTGGGATAAGGGGAAGAGACGGGATTTTCTGGATGACAAGATGACTGTGTCCTTTCTAAGACTCCTTATGCCCATTCAGTTCCACCTCAGAGATCAATTTTATCAGTACAAAAGAGGCAAAAAGATGATGAGCACTGCCAGAGTGGAGGAGTCATATGGGAAGGTTTCTAATACCATGTATATTGTGACTATTTTGGTTTTATTTCATTTTCAGAGGGCAGCTTCAGGGGGTTCCCTTTGTTGAATCAAGGATATAATCCTTCATGTTATACAAACACAGAAGAGAATAGCTGAGCTAAAGTTTCTAGTCTCAGAATCCACATGAAAAGCCTCCAGGCAGCTCTTCTGCCAGACAAAGTGATCAATTAGAGGATGTTTCAGCCCCAACAGGTAGCTTTGGATTTCACTGCTGTTATTTTTCTCATACTGAATATCATAGACCATCGCAGCAGTACATTGAGCAACATGATGGACCTCTGTAGCTTTAGTTGTTCTCCTGAGCTCCTTCAAGTAAAGAAAACCTTGTTCAATGAAGCGTGTTGCTGTGGTAGGACCTTTTAATATGTTTGCAGAAGAATTCAGGTATACCTTGTGCTTAGAAGGGATTGGTAGGGACTACAGTAGGTCCATGATGGCCCTAAATTCCCAGAAGGTTTCATTAGTAATCTTGCACTGACTCCAGAAAATTTTTGACTCCTAAACACATGGGCTTTTTATGCAAGTGGCAAATAAAGAAAAAGGAAGAAACCAGGTTTTTAGAAACCCATAAAAAGCTATGGGAAATTATCTGTCTAAAGTACAAATTCCCAGAAAAACACAGCATTAGTAAATACTGCAAAAGAATCTAAAGAGACATTTAACTACTAATAGAAACACTGAGATTATCTCTCTCTTGAATTTATCCCTCAAATTCCTCCAATGAAGAGGACACATTTGTAAGAAAATTTCAGTTGAAAACCTTCCTTTAGCAAAACACGTAACCTGGAGACTTACGCCTTCATATTTAGAAATTTCTAGTGCTTTGGTATGCTAGTGGTAGAGTACTAAAATATTTTACTAACTAATAATCATCCTGTAAAATGGAGTTCATTGCCTGTGATATCCTACCCAAATGGCTCTGGCTGTTGTTAGAGTAAAATATTTATGTGCATACAGAAATTCAGGAACCTCAAAAAACTTAGGACATCAGCAAATAGTAAAGGCAACTTGTAACACCTTGATATTCTAAAGCCTTTAAACTGGCATATTTTTTGGCATAACTCAAGGAATTATTTGGTGTAATAGGTGCTTGAAGACACAGACTAGTCACATGTGTCATAAAGTTTATTCTCCCCGAAATACTTAAAGGAAAATTAAAAAATTTCCATTATACTTTCTCAGTACCAGATATAGGTCTTGAAAAGTTTTCTGAATCTGTAACAGATATTATAGCCAATTATGCTATTTTATTCCATAGGTGATTCCACTAACTTCAGATGATTTTATAGACTAGAGTAATACTGAGGTTAAAAATGAAAATTCTCTTTTTTACTCTCCTGTATTGTAGATGTCAGCCCAACCTTTGAATATGCCACAAATTAAAATAAGTCCCATTACTTAAATTCCTCAATCAAACTTTTTAAAGTAGCTTTCTCTGTGAATTGGCTGCTACCAATTAAATCTAAATGATAGAACACTGAAAATAAATCCTACATTTTTGTACAACTCCCCATTCATCTAAATTGCAGAGGAGGACAGGCTGCTTTTCATACAGGGCAGGACAAATGAAATCAGATACATTATTTCACAAAAATAATTTGAGCAAAATAAATAATTCAATATTACTAGATTATTGTAGAATAGCTCCTATGAAACTATTGGAAAGAACAGACTTGTGTGAAGTCAGTTCTGGCACTTAGTTTAATTCATGGAGGTCAGGAAGACAAGTCTATCTGCTTGGATAGTACATCATTCTTGCGCACTACAGAAGAGTCTTTGAAGAAATGGGTGCTGAGCACAAAGGTTTAATACTCCTATGTTCTTTCAAATACAGCCCAGTGTCAGTTTGACTATTTGAATGTGCCTGTGCCTGTAATTGTTCTGCCTAGCAACATATGAAAGTATGTAAGACTAAAGTAGATTAGAAGAAACCGTCTGTAACTTTCATGCTACCCTATACCCTGAGCGACCAGATCCAGTTGTGTGGCATCCCTGCCCACGACAGGGGGGTTGGAACTAGATGATGTTTAAAGTTCCCCACCAAACCAAACCATTCTATGGTACTCTAGAAATGCCAATCCAAGCAAGATAGCAGTTAAGGTTTCTATGAAATTTGCTGTAAACCAAAAAGTGTAACGTTTATACCTACTATTTCCTTTACATCCAGATTGAAAAAGAAGTTAATTCCTCAGGAAGCAATGACATTTCATGTCAGCTCTGTCCTGCCGCAATGTAGGATATCTTCTAAAAATAGTACAGTGCACTACAACATAATATCAAAATTATGCATTCTAGTACCTAATTTCTCTCTTCCAAGATAAGCAAAAGCAAGACTGATAGAAGATGCTGCTTTAGCAAAGCACCAATGTCAGCAGCAGGAAAGATGCTCAAAGGAAAGAATAATTCTCAATTTCATAAGAAGTGTTAAAAAATTAAGCTGAATTCTTGAAAGATATTGCAGGAAAGAGATGGAGATGCTTCAATCAGTCAGAATAACCCTCAGTAGCTGTTATTTAGATTCACAGCTGGTTTTATTGAACAATTCTTTATGCTCTTTTTCCAGATAGTTCATTGTTTCAATTGTGCAATTGGTCATTACTAGTAAATCACAATAAAGGAACACCCATGATAGAATAAGGACAAAGATGTCAAAATGACATAGACCTCTGAGCCTTTTTGAATATTCGACTGTGTTTACCTCTCATTACAAATAAAGAGAAATTAAAGAAAATGTTAAATACAACTATCCCATGGGTTCGGAATATTTTTCCTCTTTTGTAATTCTTTAGCTCAACAGTGCATAAAAATCTCACTAATAATGCAGAGTATTTTATTCACACTCAATATCCTTAGCCTAATAAAAGACACTGTCTCATGTTTTTAAAGGAAGTTTGTCTGCTTTAACATGGATATTGAATTAAAGAGCCCTAAAAGGAGGCTGTTTCAAAGGGCAGACAATTACTCTTTCTGAGAATTGGTCCTCTTTTGCATGCCACAGATTTACTAGTCATATTAGGAAAAATTTGACCCTGGGTCTCTAAATGTTTTCAGAACGAGTGTTGCTGATTCCATTGTCTACGTTTATTAATCCTAGCTATGATTATTAGCCCCATATAAGGTAAGCATTTTCAGACTATGATTTTAATAATAGTAATTCTGGGTGAGGCTTTAGCTAAACTGTCCAACTGAAATGAAGGTTATGATCCTTTCATAGCTGAGGTTAATACTGTAAATACCAGTTATGACCCTTGCTGAAGGACTGCTTCAGTAATTCACTGGAGTGAAATTACCTCAGTCTCTGGAAATGAAGATCCTCTAAAGGTTCTGGCAAGAAAGCATATAAAGCAATAATCGGGAGTCAGTGCCACAGAATGGGATAATTTAATCTTCAGTCTTACTTAATTTTGGGATTATAAAGATTTCTTCCTTTCCAAAAATTCATATTAACGGGAGAAGTAAATTTTGTAATTTACACCTCTGACATTAAGCTGAAAAGCAGCACTGCAGACACCTGCTTCAGAATTGTCATTGTTTCCATGGTGCTACTTTCCATCACCTATTTTTAATAGTTTACACAACAAGATCAAGGGTGTCCCAGCTGTTACTGCCACTGTTGCTAAGCAACCTTTAAATCAGAGTTCAAGAAGACAAAGAATCATGCTTGAAAAATTTCTCAAGTGTCTGCTTTCTCCTTTCTTCTTCTGTCTACACTATTTTTCAGATGCCATGTTTTCTGTTCCTTTTTTTTTTCCCCTTTCAAATTCTGTGTGAATCAATTGTAGTCTCCAAAAAGAATAAGCCACCTTCTAGCTATAACAGCCACTGTTTTATGCCAGAGAGGAAGCTGGGGCATTAAATAAAGGGCTTAAAACATTTACTTTTTTTTTTTTTTTCAATTAAATAATTAAATCCAAATATTTTTAGGGCTCTGCAACCTGCTGCTGCTGTTGTGTAACATCTGTGCATGACTGCATCATGGACTGACACGCCGATCAGTGGAGAGAGATTCAAAGCTTGCAGGGAATTTCAATGCCCCCCCTTGTGCCTTCTGGAATCTTAATGCTGTCACCTGCAAAAGCCTCAGAGGTCGAAAACACACAGCAAGAAGGAAAAGTTAGCATGGGTGAATCTGGAGAACTCTGGGGATGGATCTCTGTCCTGGAATGTCATTATTTTTCGAACTTTGTTACTCAGCCATTAGCACCCCTCCCCCTGCACTACTAATTGTATGACAAACAGCAGCATGTCTTTTTAGTTAGATACATTAGCTGTGCTAATGTTGGAAGTAAAGCAGTGCTGTGGAATGTACGGATCAAGCAAAATCCTGTATTTCATTTACAATCTTTGGCTCAATAGCCTTCCTCTTATTTAACCCATCCAAACTTTTATGTATCCAAGTAATTTTTTTCTATTGTTTCCTAGTCCTCCCTTTTCTACTCTTCCAATTCTAAATGCTTCATCCCATTTCATACCTGCTTGATCTCTTTCCCTTCTTTGCACCTCTCACTACAAGCCACTAGGACAGTGTTTATTCTTTCTTACCTTGTTCTCTTGCAAATTTATTCTACAGGATTTCTTTTCTTCACTGCCTGAATAAATTCTCTTTCAAATTCTGCAGATGAGATACACTTTCTGGAACTGCTCAACACTTTTTCACACTTCCAAAGCCACCATTCTCACAAATTATGCTGTTTCTGGGTTTTTAATCTTCACACTAGTCCATAGTTTTCCAATCAGGTAAACAATTCACTAATGTCATATAAGCATTTCAAATAGCTCTTTTCAACCATTTATAAATTTTTTTTCTGCTCAGTTTCCAGTTTGAAAAAAATTTCCTTGCAAATTCAATGTTCATAAAATTTGTTGGTCATAGAGACAGGATTGTGGGCAGCTCCATCACCTTCCCTGCCCCACTGCTGCCTCAAAACCAATACTCAACTTCAGAAGCTGTCTAGAAGGTAAAATACCTTTTTCAGTGTGTTTCTTCAGCCCTCAGCCTTACTGTTTGACATCTTTACAGAGACTTCCTCATCAAGACTGCCAGTTGTGATGGCACTACTTTATTTATTTTTGTTTATTTGCTTGCTTATTTTCAGGAAACAGAAACAGTGGGAGAACATCTTTAAGAGATGTTGCTGACCTGCTGGATGATGCAACATTTGGTCTCTCACTTCTTGGTCAGACACTGAAGCTGCCACACAGAAATAAGTTACTCAATCTGTGAAAACATTTGACCTTTATTTTCATTTCATCTATGTTGGTGTAAATTAGGAGGAATCTCATAACAGTTACAGAATGGCCAGCAATGTAAAATTGCTGTAAATAGAAGAGTTGACATTTAGAGTTTTATCCAAAAAGTAACTCCACTGCCAATGTTTAATGTGCTCTCTAAACTTGGTACCACTATTCTGAGTAAATTAATAGATCGTGTTTCAGATTTATTTCATTGATTTCTGTGAATCCTGCCAAGGAAAGATAGTCTCTTAAAACTCCTAGGTAGAAACTTACAGATGGCAGTATATCTGTCCTCACTAATAGTCTGAAAATACTTTATGGTTTTGTCTGTATCCTAAACTCTAGATTTTGCTATCCCAAAATTCTGAAGGGATATACTCCATTTAAATGAATGCTGTTACAATATTATTTCCTATATGAAGCCCAAAGCTGTGAATAGGAAATCTGGCAGGCTCATTTGGAAGCTGTGAAGTCTGCCTTTTTGAAGAAGAAATATGGGAGCTGCAGCTCCTTATTATTATTCTGCAAGGTGTTTTTAACACCTTAGCAGTTAAATATCTTTTTCAGAGTGTCTGTGTTTAGCAGAATTTTCTTTACAACCATTTAATGAACAAGCTAATATAAGAATGGCAGCAGAATATAGGCCCAGGTCTGTGACCCTGCCATCTGACTTCGGGGCTGAAGGCACACGAGCCCTGAGGACTGAGGAAGAAAGATTAAAAGTGTGATTAAGACATACTTGCTGCAAGATTCTGTGCCTTCAGAGGGGAGCACAGTTTTATAGCCTGCAGCTGGATGTCGACATGGAAAGCCAGTGCCCGGGCACCAGCAGCTGCCACCCCTGCCAGAGCAGGAGCCTCTCCGGCAGCGGCACAGTGCAGCAGGCGCGGAATTGCTCCTGAACAGCTCCCAAGAGCTGTTAGCGTGGTTGTCTCAATAGTCAGCTGCATGGCAGTAATTCCTCAGGATTCAAATTATTGATCAGGGCCTCTCTGGGCTAAGCGCTGTGCAAGAACACAATGAGAGCAGGGTTATTTTTTTTCCCTGAATAGCTGTGTAGGTTCCCGCAACACACACTCACATGAGCATTTCTCATTCTGAGGGAACATCCCCTCACACTAACAAGAGGTCACAGGGAATATTGCTGCAAATACGTGTGCTATGCTTTCCTGCTTCGAATCCTGTGTAAATTAGGATCCAAATCATGTAATGAGAAATTAAATTTACAGTGCAGCACAAGATAAACAGATGAATCAAGGGCGATTTAATCAAATACTGCACCATTTTACATGCTCAAAACAGTTCAGCACAGCTATCACTCCTGGCATTTCAATTTCTGTCACTGTGTAAGACTAAATCAATATTAGCAACACTGGCATAATACAAATGATAATAGCTTAAAATTCATATTTTCCTGCCAGAATTAAAATTTGTTCTCATGATTTGGGTTGCAAAGGTTTTTCCTAGTCTGTTAGTTGCACTGTGTGCCAGACGCAATACTCTTCAACGCCTACTCTTTTCGTGTTTATGTAAACAAAAAGAAAATTATTATATTAGAATACAGGTGTATCTCAAAAGCACTTCAAAGATCAGGACAAAGAATCTGAAGACTTCAGGCCTCTCATGGGTCAAATACTTATTAATATTATAAGTCTGCAATTTCATTGATGGGCTTCAGCTTTTTTCATTTAGCAAATCTTCTGTTATGGAACCATCAAAGAGTAATTTATAAGCATTTGTTCAACTCTTCATGAATCACAAGTCATCACCTTAAAGAACTCTGAAAAAGATATTTTTATGACTAGACAGGATTGCAATATAATTAGGAGAATCAAAGAATTTTAAAAGTGGTCCTGAAGCAACTAAAAGGTAGCTAGCACAAATAAACGGAGAAATGTTAAAACAGTAAACAAAGAAGATACAATTACTTGCTCTTTTCAAAGATATCATATTGCATTCTTTATTCTAATTCTGGAAAACAAGCCACTGATGACCAGGAACAATTGATTTTCCTTCACAGCTGTTTTCTAATTACTTCTGAACACTGAAAATTCCAGCGTTGTCACTCAGTTGTGCAAGGAGTCTCTTCAATTGCTTTTCTTTTTACAGCAAGTGCCCTGTTGTCCTGCTGCCCACACATGTATCAAAGGTCTGGGGTGCTCTCATTGTGGTGCTGTCTTTTAGGTATGTTGAACGAGTCAGACATTTTACATTGCAACAGACTGGAATGAAATGCACAAGCCATTAGCACAGATGCACTTGCAGGACTTTTTCTTCCCTGCACCGTTTGGTTCAGTATTCCTAAATTGTAGTTGTCATTCATTAACTGCTGAGAGCTTCAATTTACTATATATTCATATGAATATACTTACACATACATACCTATGTGTATACTTTAGAGAGAGACAAATGCACATGTGCATTAATACCTATATATGCTGTAAGGCCAAGGATTCACAAATCACATTAAGAATGACTGAGGGAATCTGATCACTTCCTGTCCTGGCTACCTTTTAAGTAGAACATATGAAAAATTGATGGGGAGGGCCACACCTAAAGCTCAGAAAAGGAGCCTTGGAGCTACTATGGACTTCTTCAGGTATTACATACAATTACGAAACAAGAGTAGCAAGGAGGGTTGTTTGGTTCTGCATTTTTCTTACTTGTGTCTCTTTAATTATGGCGATTTAACAAATATTTTGTGCTCATAGATATTTTACCCTTTTACTCAGGTAGAGAGTAATGCCATGTCTCTGCAGTTTCATATGTACTGTATCTTATATTCTGTATGCCAATCATGGTATCCAAACAGTAAAATTCTATTTTTATTTCGACCTACTTCCACAACCCTTAAATTATATAGAAATACCTGATGAATTAGATAGAAATATAAAGACTCAGATCTCATTTTATAGTAAACTATTCCTGAGATCTTGAAGAAGCAGCTTCCAGCAGATTCTCAAAAGCTCAGGCTGCACTGAGCGGATTACCTACAGTTCAGGAATGCACTGGGGTGAGGGTTGAGGCACATAGTTTTAAAGCCCAGGGTTCAGCTGGAGTGAGATGAGAAAGGACCTGCCAAAGAAAAGTGTTAGGATTCTCAGAGCTTTATTCTATTAATTCTACCTGAAAAAAAGGAAAGAATATATTTTTTGCCAGCTAATGAGCAATTATATTTCTCTTGGCCACAATGCTAAGTGCTGCGTTTTGTGAAATTTTGGATTTAAATACAATTATTTTATTATTTGTTGACCCATAACAGAGGAAAGGCTAAACAGACATACTCTTGTTTTCTTGTACATACAATAAGGAATAAAACTGTTATCAGAAATGTTATGTTGTGCTAGATGTTGGAATTTTTTTAATACCAGGTGAGTAATATGGGTAACAATATTGCAGAAACTTCCTCTTTCTCTAAGTTCTATGTAAGTTTAAGAGTGAATTTGTGGTAATACATTCAACTTTCTACCAAATACTGGATTTAATAAACTGGATTTAAAATTTAGCAATAACTTTATGCCTTGTTTGACTCTTTTTTCTTTTTCTTCTAGAAACAAGCATACCTCCAAATGCAGCTCCTAACCCAACATGTGAAGTAATCCTCTATTCCAGTCCTTACTCCATATGATATATGGTACTTTGACAGCATTTGTAATTTCTTGTAGTCTTTTGTCATCTATTCAGTACATGCCATTGCAAGGATCAAATAAATGCTGATCTTGCTTCTTCTCAACCATATGGTTCAAATAAAGGCATGCATTTCAGTCAAGGGAAACATTTGTTCTTCTTAGTCCTCGTTGGATTTGAGCAAATAGTCTATATTTCCACAAAAAAGGCTTTCCTTCAGAAGACAACACAGAATTTTGATTTCTATCCCCACTGCCTACTTCCAATTGAATTTCATTTCTTTTTACCCCTCTTTCTTTGCAGTCAAAAATAGACCAGAAAGTTCCAAAGATCCAAACAATCTATTTTGTTACTTGAATCTGCTGTGTTTAATGACCAGGGACTGGAAGCTCTCAGGCCTCTCTCATTTGGCTGTACCAAGCAGCTACTTTGAGTCTGACAGGATCAGCCAGCTAAAAGTGAAGGTGGGACTGAAGTCTATTTGAGTATGGAGGCAAATTTCATTGAATGCTATTGCAAACCTCTAAAGAACTAGAGGAATTTGAACCAAGCATTCCGGATTAATGTTGCAGTAGGAGCTTTGAACAAGACCTTTAAAATCAGTTTCTAGATTGGCACATGGATTAAAGTAAAGCCTTAAATTAAATGAGTTCAGAAAATACATTGAATATATTGAATGTATTGAATGCAATGAATTTCAATTTCTAATGAGTAGAAAAATGACAAACCTAGTCAAATCAAAGTGACTATTTGGTATTGTCCACAATACTCTATAGAGGAAATTGAAGTTGTAACTTTGTTCTGTATGACAGAATATCTCTGCTTCAATCCTTTTCTCTTTGTGCTCATTCTGAGCTCTATAGTGAGTCACTTACACTTATATAATGTAAATATTTCAATCATCTAACTATGATTATTTTTGGAGCCATTGCTGAAATAGAAACGAGTATCTCCCAGCACTGTGTATTCCTATCAGGCTCTTATAATCAGGATGATCGCTTAATTAGCATGTTTGTTTCCACTAGGGTATACCAATTAAGAGATATAACCACACTGCTGTACATTCCTATTAATGCTTTTCTACATTTAAAGTAAGATCACACATTTCAGCAGGTGTAGCTTTTAATGGTAACAGAAGATTTTCCAAAGGATATTGAGCTATTTTGCCATCTGTTTCTTATGCTGATATTCTTAAATTACTAGAAACTAGACATTAGGTGGGGGGATTTTTTAGAGCTTCCAGAATATTAACTTTATTTTATAGTTTTCACAGATGCATTCAAGCTAATATTTTAATAAAAATACAGCTGTCCTGACTAATGATTCCTCAGAAGTGCTACTTCCACAAATCTGACATCCCAAGTAATTTTGTATGCATATTGTGCTAGGTAGTTACAGTAAGAATATGTTTTCTGAAAAATTAATATGTTGCATCCTTTGCTTCTCTCTACTCTGAACATAAAGCTCAAAGCTTCTTCTGCCTTTTCTATTTTTAATTCTGTAAAACATGTTTGATTCTGTTCATTATGACCTTGCTAAAAAAAGAGACAAGTAATGCAAAGTTTACATTTATTTCCAATGAATATTGAGCAGAGCAGAGTTATCTAAAATTGTTATGCTGTCTTCACTGCTATTTAAACTTATTGTGTCACATTCTTATATCTCACTTTAAAATCTGTTTCATATTGTGAGACTTAGTTCTCTTCTAGAAGGACAAAATTTCAAAAAAGGAGGCTTTAAACACTCTAAAGCGTTTAATACATAAAGTATTCACAAAAGTGTCCATTAACAATGTCTAATTATTCTGTAATTTGCATTAACAAAAATAACTGGAATATATTTAAATATTGCTTTTAAATATGTGTGTACATTTTCCCAGTGTAGCACTGTAAAGAGTCTCCATGATTTTCAACTAGATTTCTGCTAATTGATCTGTTATACACCTAATTAATTCATTCATATTAAGTCTAAAGAAGACACTATTAGAAACACAATATTGCAAGTCTCAAGCACAATTTCTGCAATATCTGCATGTCTCATGTGTCTCCCACTTTAGGTCTGAGTCTTGAGCAATCACAGTATGTTTTATAGTCTTATTTTTTAGCAATTGCGGTGTTACAACTGCTAGAAGGCTTTCCAAAGCATTCTCTTCAATAATAACAGCTTAGTTATGGGCAGTTCTGACCACTCTTCTATTTTTATAATGGGTGTAATGCTGAGTTAAAGGAAGTAGTCATTTTCACAAATTCGCAACTCCAGGAGTTGATATTTCAAGAAGAAACATGAAATAAAGAATTGTGTGACACAAGTGATTCTGTTTCTCTTTTCATAGTAGATTTTGACTGAAACAGATTTATAAAAATTAAATTCCCCTTCCCATCCCATTTCCCAATGGCTTTTAATTTATTTCACTCTTTTTATGACGTACATATATGTACTGATGACTATATAGTAATTTTTCTGCAAAGCCTGTCACTGTAAAACTGTTTTCGCTTGCTGTTTTGCCAAACTAAAAGTATTAATTTTGGAGCAGGAGAAGTTTTCCCTTAAACCTGGCTTACGTTGATTTCTTCCAGATATAAAAAAAGGAATGTGAGTTCTCAGAACAAAATGGAGTGAAAGGTTTTTTGGGGTTTTTTGAGGCGAGTTGGGGGCTTTTGGGTTTTTAGTTTTGTTTGGTTTCTTTTGTGCAAGAATTTCACCAAAACATTCTAGTACAGATATAGAAGCATAGGCTTACTATTTTGTTGGGGGAAATACTAAAACCAAGGTGTACCTTCTGCATCAGATCTGACTCTCTCCAAACAGAGAGGGATTTTCTTTCCAAAATATTCACATGTGAATGCTCACTTGGGCCTTGACACAATTAGGCAGGCTAACCCCATGAGGTTTCCTTTTCTCAGAGCTGCAAGACCTGGTTAAGACTTTACCTACAGATAAAGCTCAGTCAATCTTCTGTCTACTTCCCAATCCCTGACTCCATACAGAAAACATTTTGGGACTCAATGAAGAAATTAGTATGTGTCAAATACATTTCACATTTTACACATTTAATCTAAACAGACTGGTGCTTTCAGGGCAGTAGTGATTTGAATTGGTATTAATTTCCAAATCAAGAATCCTAAATGCAGGCATTTTTTTGTAAGGATGTACATGTGCATTAAGTGATTGACCTTCAGTTAATGGAATTAACAGCGATCTAGGGCTCAGCTCAGTTGCTTAGGCATTGTCATCTGATGCCAGTAGAAGCAGACCCCGTTATCCCAATAAGCATCCAAATCCCACAGCCACAGAGCTATGAAACTTTCTTAAATCCTGTGTTATCACTCTCATCCTCATATCAAATATTGCTGTCAATTGAATGGTGCCTCTGATCTTTATGTGTGTCACAGCATGTGTGATTCAGGTCACCTAAAGTAAACACCAAGCATCAGCCTGTTTAAGCTCAGGCTTGCCCTAGTTCTTAGTTTCTACTTCTCCAGGATACATTGTCATGCAAATAATTCTATTTTAAACATCAGGCACAGAATCCGTTGTAGTTATGCCTCATTCAATTGCTGCTCATCATGTCAAACATAGGCCAGAAAATGTAGGATAACAGACACTAAATGGGAAAGAACCAGCATATGTTTTCTAGGAAGAATGGATTCAACAGCATGCACAGTAAAAAGAAAACAAACAAACAAACAAACAAAAAGGCATAAAACACCATCCTTGCAGACAAATAATCTGTTATGGGCTTATAGTAATAATTTTTTTTCTGCAATTTTTAAGAATGGTTTTCAAATGAAATTTGTAATGAAAATACACAGGAAGATGTGTTAATTTTGATGGTTTCAAGGTGATCCAATCCTGAAGTTCTCAGAAATCGTACATGAGTCAGTCTTCAAAAAAGCCCAAACCAAAGCCACACAGATAAAGCATGCTGGATCACAGAATAGTTTATAGTATTTAATAATACATAGGAAAGAAACACAAGTGGCTTCTGTTCCTAAATTAGGTGAGAATCTGAGTTCTACAGCTTCAGTTTCCCACAAGTCTAATTCCTCTCATTACAAAATTTTTGGGATAAGAGACTCAATATGAGCAGAAATAATATGTTGAATGTAAGATAATATCTCCAGCTAAAGACTGAAACTGGAAGACTGATACAAAGATTCAGTGTGGACATATTGCATTGGAAAATTCTCCAACTCTCTTTACCCTACTCTGGTGTGACTTTGCTCTCATAAAAAGCACTGGTATCTTCATTGCTGCTGGAAATTTCTGAGGAGTCAATGTTTAAAGGTAAGACCAAAAAATATGAGAATATAAGCTTTTCAGAAGATAAGGTCCCAGAAGAAGAGAGGCACCAGCTGACTGGAAGCTGGCAAATGTGGTCCCGATTTTCAAGAACAGCAAGAAGGACAACACCAGAAACTACAGGGCTGTCAGTCTCACTTCAGTGCCTAGTAAACTCATGGAAAAGATTATTCTGGGAGGTATTGAAAAACACCTGAAGAGCAACACAGTCACTGGTCCCAGCCAGAATATCTTTGTGAGGGGAAAATTCCTGGTTGTCAAACCTGATTTCTTTCTACAAGAGGGTAACCCACCTGGTTGATCTACGCAAGCTAGTAGATGTCATCTTTTTGGACTTCAGTAAGGCTTTTGATACTGTCCATCACAGGATCCTTCTGGACAAAGTGTCCAGCACTCAGCTGAATAACCGTGTTACGTGATGGGCGAGGAACCGGCTCACGGGTTGGGCACAAAGGATTATAGGGAATGAGGTGACATCAGGCTAATGACTTGTCACTACTGGGGTTCTGCAGGGCTCCATCCTTGTGCTCTTCAACATCTTCATTAATGATCTGGATGCAGGACTCGAAGGAACATTTAAGCAAGTTTGTCAATAACACTAAATTGGGCATAGCTGTCAACTTCCTCAAGGGCAGAGAGGCCTTGAGAAGTTAGAGACGTGGGCAGTCACCAACTGTTTCAATTTTAACACGGGCAAGTGCTGGATTCTGATCCTGGGATGGGGCGACCCTGGGTGTACAGACAGGCTGGGGAATGAAATGTTGGAGAACAGGGCTGCCAAAAGAGACCTGGGGGTCCTGGTCAATGGCAAATTGAATCTGAGTCGTTGTGCCCTGTCAGCCAGGAGGGCCAACCCTGTCCTGGGAGGGATCAAGCACAGCATCACCAGCCGGGCAAGGGAGGGGATTGTCCTGCTCTGCACGGACGTGGCCTCATCTTGAGCCCTGTGCAGTTTTGGGTGCCACAGTATAAAAAAGACATTAAGCTATTAGAGAGTGTCCAAAGGAGGGCCATGAAGATGGTGAAGGGCCCTGGGGGAAGCTGTGTGAGGAGTAGCTGAGGTCACTACAACAGCTATTAAATATTTTGCCTTGTTTCTTATTTGAATGGCTGGTTTCAGCTTCTAGGTACTAACTCTGGATATAAGAAAACCAAATGCCTTCATCTATTAGGGAACCTGATAATCCCTGCTACTTCTTTCCCATGGAAATACAGCTACACTGTAATCAGCTGACATCTCCATCTTCCTCTTACAAGCACTGAAGCCTGCTTTGCAAAAACTTGAAGAATTCCACCATTCATAGGTTTTTTTTGTGGCACTTTGCTGAATTCTGTGCAAATGGTTCAGTTTTGCATCATTATTTCAAAAAGTGGGAACACGGGAATTGTGAATGTCATTCCAATATTAAAACCTCTCTAAATCTTACAAGAAAAATTCAATGTCTTGCTTCGGCTCTTCCTATTAGTCTTTTTGCCACAGCATCTCACTGACAAGAGACATTAAGTCGTTTGTCCACTACGGCTCTTATTTCCTCTCTGGAATCTTGATTTTTATTAGACAGCTCTGTCTTCTGTATAAATTTCCTGCACCACTTGCTACAAGACATTTGACTTCTCATTTGATTCTTTTGAATCTGGCTATGTGTAAGACGGTCCCATTTTACTCAGAAATCATGCGTCAACTCCACTTCTGCATCTTCATCCTTATTACTAATCGCATTTTTATTACTAATTGTTCAACATCCATTGGTTTTATCCATGATTTCTGTTTTTTTTCTGAACCATTTCTAGGTATGCTGCATAAAAGCTGGATGTCAAACAACCTAATATTTGTGGAGTTCCACTGGAAAAACAAATTGCTTGTTCCCCAATGACACATGCTTTTTTGAGATCCATCTGTTGGATCAATTTCTTATGTGATCTGCTGATATTGTGTAGTGTTAATCAGAGTTCTGGGTCACACTGTGTCCTATGCCTATCATGGTCAGAGTATGAAATATATGCTCTTTTACCTTTTCTAGAAAATTTTTTATATCTCATCAAACACCAGAATCAGGTTTATTTGACTAGATCTAAATTATGTAAAATTATTTTGGCTAGCATTAATTGTATTCCTATCACTGAATTTCTTATCAGTGAATTTTATACCAGCATTTCCACTATTGCTTAGGACTGATATAAGGCTTACCAGCTACTGTCTATGGCAGATTAACAATTCTTCAAGCTGCTGGAATTTTCTTGTTTGGAGATTTATTAAAATGAACATCAGAGAAGCAGACATTTCCTCAGCCAATTTTTAAGGACTCTTGAATATTATCTTAATTGAATATATTTATTCATGGTAGATGATGCTTGAAGTTTAACAGCATGGAGTGCTGTGATTTTCCATCACTTTTATATCCTAAAATGTAAAATATTCTCTCATTTTTTTTTCTGAGAAATGAAGTCACTACCTCACAGGGAGACAAGATAAAGGCATCAGGTCCTCAGCAGGAACCAGGCTCTGTTGCTGCCACAAAGATGAGAATTTAACTTGACTGGAGTAGGACAGCAGTTTTAAGTTACTCTGAAAGAATCTCTGGAAATAACAAGAAGTCTCAGTTTTTCAGCAGTATCTTTTTCAGAATTACCATTTTTCTTAGTTTGGAACCATAACCTCCCTCCCTTTCCTCACTTGGCTCTTTGTGAATTGATTATAGACAGTCCCTAACATTTTGCTATCACTGCAGAGCTAGTTTATCCTTCATTTTTCATGTTTCATTTTCTTGGTTGGTAAACTGAGCAGAAGTACTTATAATGAATATATTCTCTTTTTCATTACTGAATAATTCTTAGTAATGATTTTGTCATATCTAGCTTGCAATGAATATTGCTTTAAGATGGTTCTCTCAGTCAAAGAATTATTCTAGTATCCTTACATTTCCTTTTCAGTTTTCCAAATTTCATCTTATCTAATTATTATTTTGCTGGCTGTTTTCTGTTCTCATCTATGTTTCTCATCTATATCATAAATATATGTGAAGATAAAATCATATTTATGTTGATCTAATATCGTAGGTCTATAAAAGACAGATAGATAGAGAGATATATAGTTTCTATTTCTGTCTCCTGTCTTGCCTTGTTTCACTAATGAACTTTTACAAAACATTGTTCCTCATGACTATGGAAACATACTTTTTGTATGCCAACTAACATGCCAACTTTCCAAAAACTCCCTATATTCATTCATATTTCTCTCACAATCTATCATCTTTTACTTCCTTACAGACAATTCCCACCATACTTTTCATATTCTTTAAAAAACAATCTATTCATAGTGTCTGTCAGAAGATCTTGAATGCTGAAAGGTGATCATATCAAAACAGTAGTACTACTAACAGTATAAACTATTATCTTCTTTCCTCTGGAGTACAGCTCCCAACGTCACTGAAAGGTGTAATTTCTGAAGAAAACCCCCAAAACACAATTTGAGGGAAAGATGTTCTCCTGCTTTTGTAAGTTTATGTGCAAAATAATAAATAAATAAATAGACAGATATTTTGGACTGGGAACCTCAAGCAACCAAGACTTTATTTCAGCTTTATGACACGATGCAGGCCCTGATGAGCTGTTTGCACTCTGGCTTCTCTGTTACATAGTGCATCAAATGATAAAGGCGCAAGTGCAAGAGCTCAACAACTCGCAGTTTTGCAAAAAAAACCTAAATTCTTGATTTTTCCAAGTTTTAGTAAATTGGAGGAGGAAAATAATATGGAAAAGAGTAAAAAGTGGCACTAGCTGGATTTATTAACAAAATTTATGGGTTTGGAAAACTAAGCAATTTTACTCTTTTTGTCAATGTATTGCCAACTGAGAAAAAAATTTGATATGGACTGTCCTTTCTTTGAGGGGCTGATTCTAATGATGGAAATAAGTTTAGTTTTTCAGAAGTATTGTGCTGTTGACTAACTGGTTTACATTTTGTTTAAGTAATAAAGAAATCAGTTTTACATGGGTTTGTGTGGATATATTTAGAATAGAATATATAACCTTGACGGCTATTTAGGAAAATGTAATCAAGTTGTTACATTCAGATCATTTTCTGTACTGAATTGATGGATCAGTAGATAAAGCTTCAATTACAGTCACAGAATTGTAATTTTAATTGGAAAATTGCATAGGCAGTGTTCACTATGACCAGAAAAAATTAGACTAATGAAAGCAACAACTAAGCCATTTTTGAGATTATGCACGTGTATTAATTAAAGAAAACATCTTTTCCATTATAGATGTTAAAATGTCTTTCAGGGGCAGCATTATAAAGACTGGCTTTTGATGGTCTGGGAAATATAACCTAGAGGCAGGAAGCTACCATTTGGCCCACATTCTGGGTTGTATCTATTATTCGACATGGGAATTTTAGTACTATCAGCTAGTGAGCATGACTGCTTGAGTTAGATGCTTTACAAATTTAGGAGAGCAGAACTTTAATGCCTTAAAGCAATAATGAATATTTGAACACTGTAGAGGTAATAAAAAAGGTTTAGATTTTCCAAAAATGTCTAAGGATTTTGTAAACCAACTCCCATAAAAGTTGGTGCCGCTAGGCAGCTTTGAAGAATATCCAGCATAGTAGTGGTATTATGTCTTTTAGAACTTTTAAGATAAAATGAGACGCACTAAAACAAGCAGGATCCTCTTACAGCATTTTGATTGGTTACCTGTGCTTACAGGTTTAGCATAACCCAACTACCTCAAGACTTTTTGCAGTCTTTAAGAGATCACTTTTGTAATTTTAGCACTTACAGTAAAAAAATTGGAGCTTGGGAAGCTGTAAATGTTGGCAACTTGATCTAAAATTATAAAAGATATAGGTGACTTTGGTGACCTCATTCAATGTAATGCCTCAGCAGAAATTACATTGTCTTTGGTGAAACAGTTACACATACGCATTTCAAATCGTATAATATTGATATAAGTCAAATCATACTCCAAAACTTGGATTCTGGGAGGAAAGATGAAAATAAGATGACATTTAGAGACGTATGGTATTTCCATTTGGAAACCTTTATGTTTTGGGAATATTTTTATTTAAGAAAAAATCTGAAATACAAACAGAAGATGAATAAAAGATGGCAAATGCATCTTAAAATTGGGAAACCAGGTGAGACTTTCTCCCTACCAAGGAGGTAAGGAACCCTGAATAGTACCTCCCTGTTGATACCATGTTAGCTTCATAGTTAGTGTTATAATTTAAGCTGTGTAGTCAACTGCTTACTTTTTCTTGCTCAGATTGGGTCTGTATCTGGCTTTCTGAACAGAAGGTAAAATAAGGTTGTGATCCACAGAGCACCTAGTTACACTTTATACGTTTTCAACACTGCAATCATTAGTTGCTACAGACCTATGTGTATCTGCTCTTTAACATGCAAAGAATGTCAGCAACACGGTGTAGACAGACAGTTAATGATAATTGTAGCAGTAAAGGCGTTTAATACTGAAAGGTTCCTGGAAGGAGATTCCATTTTAGTACAAAAACACTGCTAGATGGATGTTCAGGAGATATGGAGTCGTAAGAGGCAGGTTTTCCATACTGAAAATGTGAAGAATGCATTCCTCGTGTTCTTGCAATAAGAGAAAGAAGGTTCTGCTTTTTTGAGTGTCTGTGGAAGTAGCTTCTTTCTGTGTGCTTCTCGTTCCTGTTCTGTCTACCTATCATTTACGACAACAATCATAATGGACCTTGTAAGCTTATAATTTCCTTTTTTACCATTTGTCTTGGTTTGAAAAGACAGGAGTCTGCTAAGGAAGGCAGGAGCCTCCCTTGGAAGAGAAAATGCACCCCCCTTCCCTCCGAATTAATATAATTCTGAAATTGAGGAGTTTTTAGGCAATGATATGAGAAAAAAGAATAACAATTCTTTATTAATATAAACAACAACAGTAACCACTGACAGAGTCAGAATACAACCTGCCACCCTGTTCAGGGTGGTGGTAGCAGTCCAGATGAAAATGGTTCTCTGAAGCGCTGATCAGGTAGAAAGAAAGGTCCTGATGGTCCAGTGAAGGCTCCTGTCCTCTGGAAATCCAGTGGGCCGGAGCTACTGTACAGTCCCAGAGTCCAGCTTACATTCAGGTGGGAACGCTTGGCTCCTCCCCCTTGGGTGGAGCCTCTTACAATGGGATGAGATGACTCATGAGTCATGTGGTGAGTTCTTAATGGCCCATTAGCAGAGATAATGGGCCCCCGGATAGCAGGAGATAGCAGTGCCCCAGCTGTTTTAACGGCTGTGGAGGTGGTAATAGAAGAAACCTATTTTTAACCTAGGACACCATTCTATTTTCGGCATCCTGGAGTTCATGAAGCTCCTCTTGGAAATAGAGTATTTGTACTTTTTAATTTTCTCATCTTCACCTCAGCCTAGCAGTTGTTCCCTGTGATATTCTAGAATTGCTATGAGTAGGACTTTGTCATAGGAATTCTTCCCCTTACACTACTTACTGTGTAAATAGAAAGCAAGAATTCTAGGAAAAGAAAGTATGATTTATGGTTTAGACAGCTAGAACTGCCTACAGGAAATTAGTTTATCCACATCTACATGAGAATGTCCTAACATAGTGTTAGATAAGTCACCTAGAGCTTTCAAATGATTGTTTTATTTTTAGTCTCCACAAAAATTTCATATCTGTTTTTCAGAAATACCATGTCTCTACATCTGTTATTGAATTGCATGCAAGTTGAGCTTTGGATAAATAATGCCGTGATGCAAAAAGTTGTGAAACAAATCAGGCCATCTTCAGTTGGGCATTCAAAGTGACAGGAATCTTCAAAAAAAAAAAACAAACCACAAACATAGATCTTACTTCTTTGTCTATTAAAAGTGAATAATTCTATTTCATGTCACAAAAATACCAAGATGAATAAATTATTCCTTTGATACATTCAAATACTATAGCAGTGTCATGGAAAAACTCATGAGAATATTAATAATTCTGTATTCATAGACTCAATTAAATCATATGCAGTAAAAAAAGCATGGTGCTGAACCCTGAACAAAGGGAATGGAATGAGAGCCTGAGCTGTTTCTCATATGCTGAGCATGAGCTTTCCCAAGCAATAAAAAATCTGGGAGACGGTCAGAAATAGTACAGTGTTTAATGAACAAATGATGTATATCCTGAATTAAGTATTATCAGCATTAATTCTGACATTTCCTAAGTTTAGACTTCTTGGCTTTTAACCCCAGTATTCTCTAATACATTTTTGGATGCATTCTATCAAAGTCATCTTGAATGCTTCAGTCAGTGTAGTCCTATTGTACCAGGCTGCACAAAAACACTAAGACAATGACTGCCCTTAAGATGTTTTCTGTATAAATAGGTGCAGTTTTTTGAGAGTGCTTTCCATATTTAGGATTTTTTTTAAAAATAAGAACAACTTTGGTTTTTTTTTTTTTCTTGCTAAGGCTTTCAAAGTGGCATAGAGACGAGGGCAGCCAAGTGTCTCCACCAAAACAGCTTTCTAAAGGATTGGCTTACAGAGGGGTTCTCAGCCAGAGGTCAGGGTGTTACAGCCACCCTGCCCTGATCATGTTGCTGAAAGGGAAATGAGTCTCCTCTAAATCCTAGATAGACAGGGCAGGCTCCTGGCAGTGGAAGGGAAAGTTCTGGTATAAAAAAGATTATGATTTTCTGAGCTATAAACAATTGAATCTCACATGTTTTAGTGCAGACATTTGAATGTAGCTGGAGAAATATTTTCTGTAGGATTCAGAAATTCCACGTAGCCTTTACAGACAGCCCTTAGCCGAATATTTTGTGCACACAAACTGAGCAGTCTTATTCTTGCTGATTGATTTTCAAATTTATATTGACTTTCCAATTCACATTCCCCTCACTGAGTACCTTCCATTCATCCATCTATCGTATTTCTAGCATGCTCATCACTGTAGCCCATCAAGGCCTTACATAAATTGTCTGAGGCATAATCATATGTCAGATACCTATGCAAATGATAATTCTGTTTGCCAATCCCTATAATTTACTAACTTTCAAAAGCACAAAAAACTGTAATCCCTTCCTTTCTCTTGGCACTTTGCTATACAATCTATTCATCTTGATCTATTTGCTTATTTTAACCTTCCTGTTTTCTTTACTGGGGATAAAAACCACACTTTAGCTGAAACAGAGGTGATGGACATTATAACAGTCCTCATGAAATCCAAAGCAAAACATCATGTGTTACAATACTGTACTGCAGAGCAATATACAGAACCGTGCATCTTGACTGAACTTATATAATTCAGCTTAAAATATGCTTTTGGAAAAAAAATACAAAACAGAATAAAACAACAAAACAACCCACCACTTCTGTTCCATACTTTCAGTTACTAATAATTTTTCCCGTAAGAATGAATTAAACTTGCAACAAAAAGAATGCCATGTTATCACAGTATTTGTGGTAAATTGCTACAGATTCAATTTCAAGAAGAAAACATAAAAGATACAAGAAAAACATTTATGATTGATCTTGAATTATGGTGTATCTCTTACATTAGAATGACACTAAAAATGGAATTAAGTATTTTATGGTGTGGAAGAATTTTACTGAGCATTTTTTTTGTTTATGAACTAAAAATAATAAATAAATAAAAACATTCATTTGAAAAATAAAAACAACTAGTTAAGAAAAATATCCTTTTTCTCAATATGATAGGTAACCATGAATATTTGGTATTTTTCTGGTTTTTTAACAAAGAAATGTTACATTTTAATACAGATATTTTTCTTACAATGTCACTTCTTTCTTTTGGAGAAAAAAGAAGTGTGTCCCAGTGATTCATTTTGTCCATTTTTGGCAGAATTTTCACACCAAATTGTTCAAGTTTTAAATTTCAATTAGTATGTATTTTAAATTATTTTCCTGGGCCAGAGGGTACTCCTGAGTATTTTCTACTACAAGGAAATTTAACAAACATTTCAGAAAACTCAGAGCACTTTTTGCAAACAGGGACAAAGAGCCGCTAGTATAAAAGAAAGTGTGTGGATTTAAACATTACCATTTAAAATTCTGTTGTGTTGTCTTATCCTTATAAAAGGAGCACATCTTAAAAATAAAGTAAGCTATAGCAGTCATAGTTGTATTAGTCAACAAAAAAATGGAATTGAAATTATATTTAATAGTCACCTAAGCTTGGAAAAAAAAAGGTAGCAAGAAAGAAAGGAAAGGAGAGAAAACACATCATATCTACTTAATTATTTTCATTGCTAAATTTACTAACACGAAGTAACCAGAATACCTACAGATGTCCTGAAACTGATTCTTCAGTCAGAACATGAAAGCTCAAAAATTCCTTCATTTTTTAACTGTTTGTCAAGTTTGTAACGAAAGGTGGTGGGTTTTTGATCATATATCAAATAACCATCAAATAACCATTCTGTTACCCAATAGTAGAACATTTGAAACATTGTTAAAAATTTTATTTTCTATCACAGACAGAAATATCTAGTCTGATATATATTTTTTGTTTCAGTTAAAGGTAGAGTCATTCTTATGTTATACACATAACAGGCCTCATCTTCAGAGGATACCTGGAGGATACTGGTTGCATGAGTCCTAGAGATACAGTAAAAAGCCATTGTCTAATTAATTAACAACCGTTACAGCAACAAAATGATCACTGTTCGTCCATCTGCTTTGCCTTTCACCAAACTCTAAAATTAGGCGGGGTCATGCTTCTGCCTCTCAGATGGACTGGGGTGTGGGGGAAAGTGACTGCCCCTGTAAAAGAGAAGGACTGGTACAGGACAGAGAGACTGCCCTTAGAAGGGTCAGTCTCTGGTCTCTGCCCTGGGAATTATCCCTGATTGCTTTAATCTGCCAATTCCCAGCACCAACAGGAGTCAGTGGGAAGGGAAACCTGCCCTGTGTGGCACATCTGTTCTTTCTCTTTTCATTTATATCACAGAATCAACCCTGACTTGGCTTTTCATTCTGAAGTGGAAAAATTCCATTTTCTCCTACATTTCTGCTAAATTTTAACGAAGAGAACTCGGTTAAACTCAGGAAATAACTGTTTCTCCAGGAACTGAAGGTATAAAGTTTTCAGACATTTCTTCTTAGAGCTTTATCATCTAGGAGAGCCATACTTGCCTCACACTCAGCAGCCTGATCTTTCCATTCCTGATTTTAGGTGTGTAATTTCTCTTGTACTTTTTTAAGGGGGGTATATAAGTCTTCACAAGGGCCTTGAGTCCTGTCTCAAGTTGGATGTCTTCATCCTTGAGTAGACCTCAGTTGTACAGACTAGCTATATCAAAACGAACCAGCGATGGATAAAGTGCTCATATAACAGCCATGTTTACTAACTTCTAATAAAAGTATTCATTCAACTACAGCCAGTTCTACCTGACTACCCAGTGGGCCTTCTCTGAGGGTGTACTTAAGGCTCTGCAAGATCCGGACTCACACCTTCAGGAAATGAGTGAAATTCTCCTCCTGATGACACAGGGCATTTTTCGGAAAATGTTTTGTTAGTTGCAAGTTCAAGTATTTTTATTTCTGTCTTGGTGCATTTTTAATATTTGTCACTTTCGTTCCAGTTGAAGGACACTTCTTCGATGATGTTGCTAAACTTGTTAGGTGGGTGCATTTTTGATATGTGGTATTCTTGTGTATAGTAATTTTATCTATATTCAGTGCAGATTTCTAACATGCAGCATCACAGATACTGACAAATGATTGATTAGATTTGACAGAGGAAAATGAAGTATACTTGATATAAAGCATCTATACTGCACTGTCAATACTTTTCTGTGCAGCTGGGAAGATACTTTATCTATTTTCAACCTTCTTCATTTATTTCCCATTTACAATTATAAATAAACCTCAAATGTTTCTCTTTGTTTTGCTTCACCTTGCTCTGTTCCTACCATTGCCATCCTGCCTTGCTCTGCACTGCGTTTTTGAAATATACGTTCAGGAACACTCAGATTTTACTAACCCTGCCCAAAATTTATTCCCTAATACAGTCAGAAATGGAAACTATTTAGTTAAGCTCCAAAATATTCACCATTTCATGAATAAAGAAAAAAATCTAGCTGAAAAAAAATTCACAATATTTGTAAGCATCCTACTTAAAGGAGCAAGAATATTTGTATCATACATGTTCACGAACAGATAGGTTCAGCAGGATGTTAGACACCTATACAGGTTCAACACGCAAATGTGGTAGGTACATTTTAAAGCAGAATTCTTTTGATAGATAAACATTAACTTTGTGTCAGACACTGCACAATATTACACCTATGGAAGTGAACTCCTCAAGACAATATTTTGTCAAGAATTACAACCAATATTAATAGGCAAAGAGTGCGTATGCGCTAGGAACTTAAAGTACATTGTATTTCTCTCCGAATTTCCCAAGTTTATTGCAGAAACAGTACCTCACACCTTGTTTTTTTGGCAAGTTCTGTTGCAGAGCATAATTAAATCAATTAGTATATGGGCATGACACAATATTCTAGTAAGTTTCAAGCTGAGGAAATGTAAATTGACTGCAAGCTATTTGCAGAAAAAGAGAAAACTTTTCTTAAGGACACAATTCTCATAGCCTCAAAAGCTATCACCAATTTTATCTTGGGTGTGGATGGCTGCATCTGTAATGGTTTACTAGCTTCAAGAAAGACCCTAAGGTTTAGATTTCTGGCTGTAAATATTTAAAACAGAGCCATTCCCATTTTTGCATCAAAATAAATAGGTTTAGATTTTTCTTCTTTTTTTTTTTTCCTTTTTTTTTTTTTTTTTGTAGAGAGAGTTTAATTGTAAGGCCTTTTTTTCTTTACTTTTTTGGGGGGGGTTAGTCTTTTTTTCTGCTTTTCTTTTTTAATGCATACAATCTTTCATGAGATGTTTCTCAGGCATGACATGACAAGATTTAGATGCAGAACCGCCACTAAGCTAGTGGGAATTGCCAGTTAAATCTAAGGCATAATATTGAGAGTCTATGTATCTAAGCACAGCTTCAAGTGTTTCCATATGGTGGAAAAACCTCCCTGAACCTGAGTGATATTTAAATTTGTACAATATAGCACCAGGAAAATACAGATAAAACTTTGTTGCTTTATATAGAACATCATTATCCCCGGCAGGATGACTGCCTGTTCTCTTGGGACCGGAGTTTAAGATCAAGCCTGAGCATTCAGCTTTCCTAGGTAAACGGAGCTCATGTATAATTGATGTTGATAGCATTAAATGAAGCACTCATTGTTTCTTTTTTTTTTTACTACCTGACTTCAGAATCACACTGACTGCAAACAATGAGAAAATCGAGCAACCAACTCCCCTCGACTGATTGATTGCTTCAAAGGAGGATGTGAATGGAAAAGTAAAGGCACTTCCAGTAGCATTAACATATCTAATATAGGTTGGCACCAACTGGAAATAGTAATTTGACAAAATTAAGACCTTTTTCACTGTAAAAGCAAAAATTCCCGTGTATCCATCCAGAGGATTAGTCCCAAGAAATTCAACAGCAAGTCTGATAGGCGCTTGCCATAACAAAATTACTGAAGTTTGCAGTTGACTTGGATTTCTGTGAAAACCAAAAAATGCTTACAATTCTTTTTTGTTGGATAAATATTTCAGGACATCAGGGAAAATAGCTGATAGCCCTAAAGAAAAGTCAGTTTGAATTAATTTCTATTATTCACATTTTTTTGGAATTGTCGAAAAGTTTCATTTGACAATTTTAAAAAGGAATTCTGATATTCCATTTTTTGAAACAATTTTAGCTTAGAAACTGTGGTATAACCATTGGTAATAAGTGGTGTGGGATAAAATGTTTCAGAATTATTTAGATTCTGACAATTTTTTTTTTTTTTTACTTTCTATTACACCTCAGTTAGAAAAAGTTTCAATACCCTTCTCTTTTCACTGGATGGAAAATTGTTTCCTTGTAATTCGGTATTCAGTGACAGCAGCCGAATATAAACTAAAAGCATTTTCAAAAAATGTTACATTACCTTCAGATCAGCATTTCCAGTCCCTGTTAATGGCAAACCCATAAAAATACATTATCAGCTGCAAACTAATTTAAGCGTTATTCAATATGAAACTGTGCTAAGTCCAAAAGGACTACCAGAATGAAGATTTTTGGACATATCACAGCATAAAATTAAACTGAGGAAGCCTCTTCAGGTTTCCACGTAAAAAGAATCATTAAATAGGCAATCACTAAGGAAGTTTCTTCTCCCAGCCATTCCTACTTGAATACTAAAAGAAGAAAATTTTCTTGTATGTCTCTACATACTTAATGCATAGAGTACCAATGTGGCAAGTAAATCTTACATCTTTTTGTACTGCAGAGAATTCCTGTTAATTACACACAGTTCAAGTGTTAATTGAAGTACTTGAGTGCTTCATTTGTACTCTAGAGTCTCCGACTACATCCATTTGAACGCCTTGTCTACTTAAGCGGAAGCATTGAAGCCTTCAATGAAAACTAGATGTCTAGAGGTAAGACAAGAAACAAATAGTAAAGAAAAGGAAAGGAAAAGAAAAAGAAAAGGGTTGTGAAAAAAGGCAAATGAAAGACTAAAAAACAAATTGGTAAAAAGTGTGCCCTGGTCTCTTTAGTTTTTGAAAACTTTGGAATCTGTCAGTAGCTAGGAAGTTAAACCTCAAACTCTGATCATGAAATATCAAAGCAGGAAAGTTACCACTCAAGATACCACAACAGAATTATTGTATCCTCAGCTGTAATGAATACTACTTTCAATTAGACTAAAATGAATAGATGGAAAAAATGAATGTTTTGAGAAGCTTCTTCAAATTGTCTTTTCTTCCAGCTATGCCAATAGATTCATTAAATAATTTTTAAAAATTACCTCCACCTATATGCTTTGCCTTGACCCTGTTCTTAGACTACCACAGCTACAAACACACTGCTGCTACTGAAGGACAGCAGTAAGAAATGTGAGCCAAGACTCCCTCTAATTCCAGTGGTACCACTTATAATATAAAGCACAAGATATTAAAAATGCAACTATATCAGAAGTTCAGAAAATCAGTTTTATTTAAATGTAAATTAACAAACTCTTCTTTCCTCCAATCTAACAGAACTGCATAGTCCACTGATTTTAATTAAGATGGGAAAACTGTTTTGAGAAAAGAAGAAATGACCCCAACATGTGCCCAAAACTTCAAATGAAACTACATATGAATAGAAGAGAAAAATTATAGCTAAAGTTAACTTTTCCTCTATGCTGTTTTTATACTTTTTTCTCTTTCTTTCCTTTCTTCTTTCCTTTTTTTTCTTTTGGTATTTATGAACCAGAAAGCCCAAACTTCTCTAAATCTTCTTCTATGAGTATGAATATCGAGAGTATAAGTATACAAAATCATAGAAAGATTAATTGTAGATAAAGATTGTTTTCTGACTGCTTTGAATGAACATTTCATCCAAAATTACACTTAGCACATACAAAAACAAAACCCCAAAGACACATCTTACTGTAATCCAGCCATTTCTGTTCAAGAGCTCTAAATAATCAAGAAGGCGAACAGCTACATGGAGTAGTTGATAAGCAACCCCAAAATACTCAGAATTTAAGCAAAGATGTTTCAACATAGTTTTCCCAGGAATAACTGAATACACCCAGGGCTTCAGCAGTCAGACTTCTTGATTACCAAGATCTTAACACATGCTCTGGATATATTAGGGCAATCTAGACCATAGACATCTTTGCTGCTGTTCCTCAGATTTTTCAAACTATCTGAGAAAGTTTTGCTTTAACTTTATTGGGTTGTGATTTTTTTTTTTCACTCAGAAAAACATCCCATAAGAGAAAATAGCAACTTAAAATACTTTTGAGGATAATGGCCACAGAGACAATGGCATTCTGCCTATGCAGGTGATGACTCAGATAAAAATACAAACTTTTCCCTTTCCTTTGTATACACTTCATGTCAGCACATGTGTATTTTTATTAGAATAATTAAATACTACATTTTTAAGAAATATATGGAAAAACAAACTACATTTTAAGTGAGTCGATCAGCAGAAAGAGGTCTGGATGTGAAAGACATACATAGCTGCATAATTTGGAATGACAGTGGATAATATTCTCTGCCTATCACAAGGGGGAGAAACACAGATCTTACTTTCCTAATATATTTATGAGTAGTGAAATTGTAGAAGCCTGCATTATCAGGGATGAATTCAAGTACAAAGGTCTTACTGAAAATATACACACTCGTATAGATTGTACTTGAAAATATTGTGGTATGTACTTCCTAGAAATTGATTTAATGATCCATTTTCATAAGATCCAAAACAAGTATCAGATAACTACCTACTTTAGCAAATGACTACAGTGTCCAAGATTTCACTAATGGTAGCTGCAGTATAATGCAACTAGTGTTGTATATAAATCTATTAAAATGCTAATTACTTCATCAAGCTATTAGTATCACTAGTTGCCTCTGCCAATACAACATTATCATCTCTATTTGAGTCTTTCTTAGAAAAAGGGAGTCAATTATAATACCCTTAACATCCATCAAAGGTAATTGAATGAGGTATATTTAATTGGCATATATTCTGAAGAACATAAAAGTATACTGGGATTCTGGTTTTTAGGAATCTGTTTTCTTTGGATTGAACTTTGCCCTTTTGAGGTGTCTCTAAAGGTGTTTCCTTGGGAAAGCCTTGCGCAGAATAAGAATGTAGTACAGTCTTCTACAGTGTCTGCAGTCTCCAGGACTCAGTGATGTGTATCCAAATCTCTCTAACACTCATTCTGTACAGTCACTGATGTATTTGCAGTTCTGTACAGCAGCTGCTGACACATAACCAGTTATTTCATAATGAAACCTATAATAACAGTTTCTTTCCCAGTGAAATTTTGTCAAAACTGGCACCTAGATACTGTGATTGCTGTGATACAAACAGCTGAGAGAGGGAAAACTAGCCTGAGCACGACATTCATTCTTCTGTAGAAGTGTGTGTGCAAAAGCATGAATGGCTAAAGTCATGGCAGTTTCTCACATATTTTAATTTTTCTTTTTAAATCCTGAGCAGTGTTACATCATTTCACACTTCAGTCTTTTCTGATCTAATACCAAATGACTTTTCTCTAAAAAGCAGGGTAAGTAGACTACAACTACATGCTTTAACCTCATCAAGAAAGCTTAATGTAAACACAAATGTTGGCTGAAAGCATATGCTGAACTTCAGTGAAGTAACTGCATTCTCCTGTTATTGCAACTCTTCTGCAGTTTATTGCGCTCAGTGAATTTGCCATGTCTGAAATAGCTGTATAATTTGTGCACGTGCATCTTTGAACCAGAAGCATAACCTGTGGCTGCACATTTTGAATAGATGGATCTGTTACAGAACATAATTTCAGACTGAGTATTTTAAGCAAATAAGAACATACTGTGCCTGTACTACCAAATAGATACTCTTTTTGACATTAGATTTGCTCCAAATGCAGGCTTATATACATTCTCTTTGGTGAGAATGCAACCAAACCCATGATCTTAATGAAAAAACATCTAAAACTGGGAAGAATAAACTACAGTGGGAGCTTTTAAACTGGAAAAAAACCAAAAACATTTTAAAGGCCTCAAAAGCTCTCTTACCAGATAGTGGGAACAAGATAAATGATGATAACTAAGTGACTTCCTAACTCTGAACTTTGTGGACACAGTAATGTGGTTTGCGACTGGGCAACAAAACATTATTGCCTTGGAGTGTTTTTCAACTAGAAGTTCGATGATAAGAAATGTTCTGGTTCATAGGAAGTACTGAAAGTTGAAAAACATAAGCTATACAAAACATTTGGGAACACAGCTATTTTCTCTGCATGAATGTTTCCTTTGCTTATATGTTCTCCATCACTTACTCAATTCCTGTAGTGCTGGCCAAGATCAGAAGGACTAAACATTACCCAAGTCTCAACATGTAGTTCTTCCTCATGCCTGCACAGCTCTACAAGGCTATTTACAGCCATCTGCAGCTTTTAATACTTTTTCTTCAGTCCTGGTCATTTACATTCCTTGAGGATTTTTCAGTCCATTAAATATGACCTTCAAATGTTCTGTTGGAGTTTTATAATACAGTTAATGCATGACTTTGTCCTCAGGGACAAAGTGTATGGAAGCAGCCCATGTGCTACCAAAACCAATGTTTTTCTCTGCTTTAACTGGAATGATATTAAACAGTGGCTCAGTAACTAAAGGTACTACGACTGTTTGTTTCAAGAAGCTTTACAGCTATTCAGGACTCAATACCCAAATCTGAGGCTTTATTCTCCTCAAACACAGCATTTTCCTCTAAACAGTTGTTTATGAGTAAATTGTCACTTCGTACTTCCACTACCATGGATAATATTTCTTGTTCTAATATCAGTAAAAAGCAATTACAAATAATAACACTGATTATAACAGAGATTATATCAATCAATATATGTTAAATATGAGGTTATATCTGTAGTATTTGAGTAACTGGAAGAATGCTTATGGCTTGGCACCAGAGATAATAGCAAGGGATGCAGAAAGAAGCAGTGAAGCTCACAGGGAAGTGTTGTTTATACTTCACTGCCTGCTTGGCTGGTGTGGTTTTTGGAAATGCGTATTTAAGAAAAAGTTGTCTACAAACCCTTTCTGTAAGGACTGTGTTGACTTATTGAGCCCACTTATATGGATGATAATTTTCCACAAAATGAAAACATAAGTCACCCATGACTGCACCTGATTCTAAATTTTTGGAATTTTTCACATAGTAGGGCAATCTTTTGAAATATTTCACATAGCAGGGCAATCTTTCTTTTCAGAATCTGACATCAAAGACCCTGATAAAATTCAGAAGTTTCCCTAATTTGCAAGACAGAAGATCAAAAGCAAACAGACAACAGTTTCTCCTGGAAAAGAATAAAAGCTAATTGTTTCTATCTTCTGTGTCCAGTGTAATTTATCCGATTTAAAAAGTTGTCCTTGATTTAAGGCCCTGGACAATGTCTGTGAAATGCAGCCTGTAGGCTAAGCAGGAGAACATCTGTCTCCCGGGAGAGCTGGGCAGGATGCTAACTGCAAAGTGCAAGTTGTACTCGGTGTACCTTCAGCTGGGTGCATTGTGCCAGCAGCAAACTCCTGGGAGCTGGAACAGTGTGTGAGTCAACTGCCATAATTTTTTTTCTCCTTTTTTAATCTTGCTGTCTCCTACTGTTCTTCTATGCATAATAACCCTTCCTTAAGCTCTTGGCTCTGCCTGACAGCAGTGGCTGCATGGCTCACAGATGGCTCATGGAGACTTTAGCCCCCTGTTTCTGTTGACTCTTGCAGGCACTGAGAGTTTTGTCTGTGACTAAGCAAATTTAAAAGTAACTTTCTTTATATGAGGTGTTGTCAAAGATATTCATTTGTTTCTGAGCCGCTGCAGAATGTTTTCCCAACTACCTCAATTGGGAACAGCTAGGAGAGCAATTCCTTCTCATTTCCAGTAGCGGGATCATACTTACTCTGCAGAAAAGAGAAGCGCTGACTCTGTGAGTGGCTGGATTGGCAACAGTTGTCCAATAAGCACAGTTCAGCACTGCATTTCGTAGTGCCAGGTCTGTAACTAGAACAGTTGATGCCAGAGAAATGTATTGACTAGGTCAGGACATTCTTTTCCTTTGCACAAAAAGAACTACATAAACATTATGTCCAGAATGCAGAAAGCAATTCCTGATTTAATGGCTGTGCATGTCTACAATATGCTGCTGCTACTGACAACAAGAGGGACAAGGTAGAACTGCATGTCTGAAAGATGCCGTGATGTTTCAGTAGGTCCCAGTAGGCAGAGCATGATCCACATGTGGTGTTCTATGAAGCTTGCAAATGTCTCCGAAACGTCATGTTGGTGATATGTCTGGTTTCTGAATGAACAAATAAGCAGAAATTCAATATGGATGTAGAGTCAAGTACTTATTAATAACCATAGTTATCTCAAATATGAAAGGGCAGCTGCAAATGTTGTTGTTAAAGAGTTGCCTGTTTTTATCCATTAAAGAAGCAAATCTCTTTCCAGTGCCGTTTTTTACATGAGTCACATTGTGTCTCGTTAGATCAGCCTGTGTTGTATCAAAAATGCACACTGTGTGTGCTGACAAAGCCCAAAGCAATACAGTACAGGATACATTTTCAGCCTAATAAGTGGGAAGCAACAGCTGTGTCTTCTACCAACAATGACACGGATTGTATTTGCTTTCCAACATGCAGCTTTTCACTACGGGCTAAATGTGCTGTAGGCAGAAGTTACCTGAGTAGAATGCAATAAGCCTTGCAAACAAGTGTGTTGCCTCAAACCTGTAATATGGTCAGTAGAAATTACATATCCTCATTGTATTCAGTGTTGGTATAATTATTATAGGTGTTCAATGTACTATTTTGTCACAGTGATCCTGATGTAGCCATTAGATTCTTGCAAGCTCTCTGATACAGGAAGGTACCAGGTTTAAGAGCTGGAATTGTCGCATACTAGATAACATTGTAAATCCCGCTCCAGAAATAATTCTTAGTTAATGTGATTGAGGAGGGACATAGTTCAGTGTACTCCAGCCACAAAAGGTGGTTTATTCCCACCTGTTTATACATGTGTTCTCCCCCTACCTCTCCCACAAATCTCCTTTCTCCTATGCTGTATCTAATAAATAATGTCAAATAGTTCTTGTCCTACTACAAACGCTCCACTTGTCTTCCAAACCATAGGTCTCAAACACAGGTTTCTGAGGTCAGAAGCACTAAGAGACACTCCCATACAGGCATGGCTTAATTAGAGTATGCATCTAGGAAGAAGCTGCCAGGACCTTCTAACACTTCTACAGAATCCGGTGAAAGATGGAGATAGCCCTGAATGATGGCAAAGCAAACTGCGAAATGCAGCACACATACACCTGTAAGAAAACACACATAGATGCACGCAGCTGCTTTTGCACCTCTTGTGATCAAAGAATACTTATCATTGCTTTAGAAAGCAGCCCTTTGGATGGCTCTTCCCTAAGCAAATCCAGTACTAAGTGTCATTTAGGAAGACAGCTTTTGTGCAGAATAACTTTGTGTGGTATAGAATTCCAAACTTTTTCTGTACATTTTCAGGCAATTTCTGAAACATTTGTTTTCTTCATCATCAGGATATCTTCCACCTAGAAAGGAGAAATTTCAGCATGTGAAAGAGTGAAACGTTGGCCATCCATATGAATTTGCAACCTTTATGCTAATTGTCAGGTAAAGACAACATAATCCCTTGATCCATATTAAACAAGTGTTCTCAGCAAACAAAGCCTTTTCATCTCAAAAAATGGACACATTTGTGAGGCTTATAGTGTACAAATGTCCTTTCCTGGTCTTCATGAAAAACAATATTTTTTTTTAGTATGAACTTCTTAGTTGTTATTAAAAACATTATTTTGTTTAAAAGCTGCAGCAATTTCATTTTAAAAATAGCACAATTCTTGCAACATGTTGTATTTGGAAAATTTTGTCATCATATTCCAATTTCTGAGAATTAATATGAATAAATTAAATCTGTCACTGTAAGACTATTTTTTTCCTTCCAAGAGGGGAAAAAAATCCTGAATGTATATTTATGACTATATTTGAACTTGCTTTGTGAAATTTCTTTACATGAATGCCTAATTATTTCTGGATTATGCAGGCCAGTAGTTAGAAAGGAAATCAGATTTTAAGAGACTGTAACACTTCTGCTAAGTTTCATTAGAACACCTGCACTCTCTGTGAAGAAGAGCAGTCAATAAAATCAATGACATCTATCTTTAAATAAAATAGAAAGGCAAAATGAATTCATGATGTACCCGATAAAGGTCATGTGCTAGGGACGTTCAATATTTTAAAACCATAGAATAAGAGGAAAAAGTCACTCTCAGAAGAAAAATCAAGACCTGTTTCTTCTTCTATACCATGGTGTCCTTTCTCTGTCTTTACTGACCTTGATGTTATTTTTCATTGTTACATGTAGTTTCCTGTATTCGAGGAGGTTTCTGCACAGCATCACAACTATGCAAGATTAGTAGATGCCATTTTTCTGTCTCTAAAAGACAGACGTGCATTTGCTTGTGATACTGAGGCTTGTTTTCAGTAACTCTGCTTTGCACTCAAAACTAGAGCTACTTGGAATCTATAAATCAAGTTAGTATGAGGAAGAATTGAGAAGGAAACGGATAGGCACTATGAGCCTGTATAATTTTTGTCCAAATACTTGTTCTTCTTTTGCACAAGAGGATTTTGTCACAGGTGTAAAGTAGTGCGATCCAATCATCTGCAAGATGAATACAGCACATTGCTTTTTCTTTAAGAGGAGAAAAGAACAGCCTTTGGATCAGCAGATGCTGCAGGAACAGGAAAGTATTACCTTCTACTCACCAGAACTTCCTGTGGGAGGTGCAGAAACCAGTGTGTTTGGCAGCTGCTGCTCTGTGAGAAGGGAGAGAGCACTGTTGGATGGAGACAGGTAGAGCAGTCCCAAACCCCAGGTGTAACCTCATTTACTGTTTTGTTTGGATCACCCATGCTTTGGAGGCATGACACCAATTTCTCACAGTGCAAGAGAAACACAATCATTGTTGAAATAGCTCAATACACAGTGAAAGCAAATTAATCTATGCATTTGGGAAACTAGTAGAGAAGGAAATGGCTTCCTCTCCCTCGGTGGAAAGTTAACCTAAAACACTAGCTATGTTTATTGGCACAAGAAGAATGTTTCCAATAATATAAAATCTGAGGTCTGGAAAAGCAAAGACTTATTTTTAATTATAAGGCAGCTGTCCCTTCCCAAATTAATTGTAGCATCAAAGGTAGTCAACTCAATCAAGGCATAAAGTATCTTGGTTTCACTTGTAACATATGTTCTGCCAAGATATCACAGTATAAAATGCATAGACTTTTGTTTGTGATTACATTGCCTTAGTATTGTACAGTGGTGTCTTTTTGGTTCTTTTTTTCGAGAGGTAGTTATTTCTTATGAACAGTGGTCCATGCTGGAATAAATTAGGGACATGGTTTAGTGGTGGACTTGGCAGTGCTAAGTTAAGAGTTGAACTCCATGATTTTAGAGGTCTTTTCTAATCTAAATGGTTCTATCATCCAATATTGTGCAAAACGGCTAAGATGTTAGGAGTGAAGAGTCAAATGATAGTTATTAAATTAAAGTGCTCTCCAGGTCAATTTTTTTGCAGATAACTATATGTAAATCATCTTTATTTGAAGTTATAGAATCACAGGATCATGGAATCATTCAAGCTGGAAGTGACCTTCAGCAATCTCTATTCCAATCCCCTGCTCAAAACAGGGTCATCTGCTCAGGTAGCTCAGGATTTCATCCAGTTAAATTTTGAACACCCCTGAGGGTGGAGAATGCAAAATCTGTTCTGCTGCTTGATTCCTGTCGTGGTGAAAAAAGTGTTTTCTGACATCCAGTCAAGCCTGTGTTTTCAACTCCAGTCTGTTGTCTCTTACCCTCCAACCAAGCCCCACTGTAAAGGGCTCAACACTGTCTTCTTTCTGAACCTCCTTCCCAACCCCCTCCCAGATTCTGGGGGTTGCCGTAAGGTCCTTCTGAATCTGTCTTTGCCCTAGACTGAACCACCTCTGGTCCCTCAGCCCCTCCTCGACAGCTGCGTGCTCCATCCCTGAACTTCTTGATAAACCTTGCTTTAGTTTACCAAAGCCTTTCCTTTACCAGGGCACCTAAAACTGGACCAGTCTTCCAGATGCAGTTTAACTAAGTAGAGTGGGATGTAGCAAAAAACAAAAATATTGCCAGGCTGTGGTTACAAGCACTGTGCCAAGGCTATCCCTATTTCTGACTGGTCAGCACACAGATAAGATAATTAAGCTAATAAAATTTTGGCTCACTTTCTAAAACCGAATCTCTCACCCTTAAAATATCTACTTTCATAATTGTTCTGGACAATCAAGCACTTCACTTCTGCTTTGCTACAATACAGATTCTGAAAACAAGGTAAAAAATAACGAATGAAAAATTAAGCTTTGCAATAATGACCTAACTGAGAGGGAAACAGAGCATTGTTGTTACTATTCAGAGAGAACTTACCATGCTGAAGGTGTAGGGTGTTTCCCTGGTAATTCAGATACTCAAGATTTATTCTTTCTTTCTACAAGACCCACCCAATCCCTGGAAGCACATCTACAAATACTGTTTTAATAAACCCTTGTTCCTGAACATTTGTGTCATTATATAATATCTTCAGTTAAAAAGAAAAAGTAATTTGACCTAAAACATGAACAATCTTAAGTTTATATAAATGTATGATATTTATATAACGAGAAGTTAAATAAGCACTGAGTTTAGATGCTGATATTTTTGTGAAGTAGGCTCCTGCACTTATAGACAGAGACACACACAGATATTATAGCTTTCTGGAAAAATTATACAATTCACAAAATTGCTGTGGATCTCTATGTACTGTAAATATCCCTGTCTAGTGATAAAATTTGATTCCAAAATTTTAGTACCTCCACTGTGGACAATAAATGAGGAAATAATTTTAGCTATGAAGAGAGTAAAAAATTCTCTGACTTGTGGGTATGTAGCCATTTTTGGTGGGGAGTGTCTAGTTATTGAATGGAAGACAAAAGTTCTTATACAAAACTCTTTCCAGTGCTGAAAAAGGCTCTAGCAATTCACAGGTTTTAAAAATTGTCTTTCACACTTGGTCTTAAAACTACTGAAGATATTTCTGCAGCTTCAAAATTTGATTAAAAATTTAATTTATGGTTAATGAATCTAAATTATTTTGGTGCCCGTATTCCACTTTTTCACTTACAAATTCCTCTCAATTATAATTTGATACAATCTAAATAATATTCTATAGATATTCAGCTTCTAAGTTTGTATTAAGATGTTCTTATATCATAAATTAGCTGTATTTAAAAACAGTATAGCATATCATGCTCAGATACCTTGACAGACAAAAGGGTTAATTTGGTCAGCTTTAAAATATACGTGTGCACTTGTGTTTTTCAGGCAGTTTTATCACACCACAACTAAATAAGAATTTAATTTCTTATTAAACACATGAAATGTGGCAAAAAAAAAAAAAAATCAATGAGCAATAACAACCAATAGTGACAAATGAAAAACGACAGCCTCCTCTAGAATCTTCCTCCAAACTGATTTCCCCAAAAATTCTGTATCTAACTACTCTTTGGACACTCTTTGTTTGTTTTTTATGTTGTACTTATGATTGGAATCAACTGCTTCCAGAAGGTATCAAATAAAAGAATGCAAATTTTTCATTGTCCTTAGTCTTCTAAGGCCATTCTCATTCTTCACACATGGCAACACGTCTTACTCAGGATGTTGCCAAAGATTAAGAAGATTAAGGTGACATCTTGATAATGGAGGTGATTATTGGCCTATCAGTTTGGGGAACACACGTGTGTAGAACAGCATGAGGGGGGCCACAGCTAAAGGCTCCTTGTTTAGCTACAGATAAAGATCTTGTATAGGTAAAGGATTCAGATTGGAGAAGGACACAGCTCTTAGTCAAACCTATGACTCCAGTGTCTGCAATGGTCTCTCTATAAAATGGTGGTGACCCTCCAAGAGTGCATCATGCAGAGAGTAAAACATGCCACTGACTGCTTGTGCACAAGCAAAGTAAAAGTGCTGGAGAACCCCAGGACTGCCTGATCAGCCCAAATGACAGAACAGCCCGAGGTAGTTTTGGTCTGTGAACTACCACTCACCTAAACTACTCCTGGGTACATTTGGGAGTGAGCATGCCCAGGCAGCAGGATCACCTGTAAAATACTTGGGTATGTTTGATAATTATCAAAATTAAAATCAGAGATATGCTTTGCTCATGCCATGTCTGATGGCTTTTCCTAAACTCTGACCCTTTAGGAACTATTAGTTTCTCTGTAAAAACTTATGCTTTGGATTTGTGCTAGTGTGTGTTCAAGTGATTTACTGTAGATTAATTAGATAATTTAATTGACACAATTAGCAGCAATATTTGTGGAAACAGCACATAATGCCTCACTTCTTGTGTCCTTGTTTTTGTCATGCCAATTATGCTCTGCTTTTCTAATCAAATTATTTTATAGGAGACTCACAATGAGATACAGAATGTGACATGAGACTTTTCTTTATCATTAAAGACGAAAATTCAACTCCTTGCTTTTCAAGGAGGTATTTTGAGACTAATCACCCTTTCTTATGCAAATCGTTTATTACACGATCCTGGCACATAGAACCCCTTGTGAGTTTTTTTAGTTTAAAAGGAAATGCCTAGTGTTCATCAGAAAGGGAGATGCTGATAGTACTGAATAGAGAGAACAATAGTGCAGCAGGTACTCTGGAAGATTCCCCACTGGGCTCTGCTGATAGAGTTGAAGTTTGACCTGCAATGCCCTCTGTTATTTTATTGTCACTGGATGCCAATTAAGTTCATCACTAAAACTGCAACAACCTGTTCACCACAGTTTGATATCTCTGCTGAACAAACCATCTCATTCCCATACAGTAGCTCACGAATGAGCGGCCCAATATTCACCTGTTCAGCACACAATAAAATTGATTTTGAAATCAAGTAGCTGTATCTTTTATCAGCAAAGTCCATTTGTTCTATAAATGGAAACTAATACATCTGCTTAAGCTGATGTGACAGTCAGAATATGATGCCATCCCAAAATGTTTGTGCACTGAACAGGTTTTCTAGGATAGAAATAGACATCTTGAGGCAGGAGCAGCCCAGCTTTGGCATGTAAGCTGGTGCTTGCTCCTATTGTATGTGGTTTTCAGAGTTCTCCTCTGCAATAAGCCTACACATCTGGCAATGACACTGGGAGTGGTGAGTATGCACACAGCTGGTCATGTGATAGTTCAAGCATTTATGGATTTGGAAAATATCATGAGAGGGAAGGTGTTGTATATCTACTCATGATATTTCTGCAATGCACATGTGTACACCAGATCATGAGGCAAGGGTATGACAAATTGCTGGGGAGAAATTACAGCATGAGACACTGACATGGTCCCATCACAGACTCTGTGGCTAGCACTGCCTGAAAGACTAGGCATCTCTGTTTTGAGTTGATTCTCATAAGGAAGCAGAGCACTGAATACACAATACACAAATTCTTCCCTCACCACAAAGATTTTATTCTTATGGGAAAATAGTTGAGATGATGAAGCTAAATGCATCTTATTTTGTACTACTGATTTTCTACTACTGATTTTGTAACACAGGACTAACTCTTAGTGTGCACCATATAACACAACTGTAAAATAGAAATTCTAAATTCTATAACACCCTTCAAGTAAAAGAACTAAAATTTATTAGTTTTGTTTAAAAGTAAAACCAAAATTCTTTTATGTCCATGTGTTTTCTTTTCAACATCTGGACCTCAATTAAGAAGAGAAAATAATGTGTTTATAAGTCTGCAGAGTTTTCTTTATGTTTTTTTTCCTGTGCTGCTGCAGTACTTTTCAGTTGTAGCAGCTATTTTATGAACTCATGAGCTAAGCAGTTCCAAATTGGAAATGTACCAACCACTCCTACTATTCAACAAAATGTTTTCAAGAGCAGTTAAAAATACCAAGGAGAAAAAATATCCAACCCTCATTCTACATCAGATTCAAGCTTAGTAGTAACAAAAATAATCCTTTTGGTATCTAAGTTGTCAAATAATAAGTTTAGCATTCTAAACCCACAGTCTGCTCTTGTTTACACTGAGAATTTCTAAGAAAAAAATTTTGATGGCTCTGCTGTCCTGGTATTGTCATTGGTGAGGGAGCACACGTTGGCAAGAGTCCACTATCCACATCTATTGTTACCACCATCTTTCACCTTCCTATGCATCTGGATCTGGTGGTAAAACCAGACTTGTTGGAAGGAACCTAGTTTTCAACGTGGTTCATTTTCAAGCAAGTATAGAGGGTGACTAAACTAGTCTAAGCAGTTTTTATGTTTTCTACCTTTTTATGTTTTCCAGATCAGACACAAGGACAACAACTTTTAGATTAAGTCTCCAGCTGCTGCTGGAGATGGAAGACTGTAATGACACTGGTGAAAGTGACCTTTCCCACACCTGACCAAATCTTTAGGCAATAAAGTTTTTTGCTGTGATGCTACTAGTTGTTTGATGGTGAAACACACAAAAATGAAACCAATTTGGTCACCTCTTACAGAAAGTTTGTAGGTCTGCACTGGGTCTTTAGTTTGATTTTCTCTGAGACAGATACTTACAGTTCATACCTGTGTAGTAAGTACATGAGAAAAAAAAGATGGTGGGACTGAGGGACAGTACTATTTTAACACTCTTTTAACTCTTTCATAGTTGTCTCCACCTCAGGGTCTGAATTATGTGTCTAATATTAACACACTCTTTCAGGCCCACAGCATTTTTGTGCTGTGATAACTATGATCCCCATCACAGAATACCCACCCACATCTTAGAGAGAATGGTGTTACAGATACCAGGACTATGTTTTACCTTTCCCTCTTGTCTGAAACTTATTCAACATTCTGAAATTCACAGCAGCATCCCTATGCTAATGTAGTTGGTGTCCTACTTAAATTCATTAACTGTAATAAACAACAAAGTTATAGCCCTAGGTCCAATACAGGACTTCAGCATCTCTAAAGAGAGAAACAGCAATGTCTTTCAGGCACTGCTATCCAATTTGGTGTCCACGAGGATTTGTGCAGCATACAGTGCAATGTGATCTCTCCCAAAATTACCAGGTATCACTGAAAAACACTAAGCAAGGGAAATTTCAGCTCCTGTGCTTCCTTTGGACAAAAGAAATCTGACTCCATGAAATGTTTGCTTTCATGTACCTTTGGAAGAGCAGAGTTCACTGCATTGCTTTTCGAAGCCAGATGATTTATAAGACTTGTGCCCACCATCAATAGAGCAGTTTAGTTGTCAGAGAATTCACCTGGAAACTCAGAGACCTGCTTAGGCTTGGGTAACAAAAGGTGGAAAGAGGGCTGAGGTTTTCCCCACTAAAGTGCCCTAAGCTGTAGGCTGATACATACTAGTTCTGTGCAGAATGGCAGTAAAAACCAAAACTCTGTATAAAAGTAGGTATCTCACCCACCTAAAGATGGGAATTAGATATCCTCTTTTCTAAATGAATCTTCAAGCAGTTAAGCCAGGAATGTCCAACCTACTTAGCTGTACATAAAAAAAACCAACCAAACAAACAAACAAAAAACCAAAATTAAACAAAAAAAAAAACCACAAAAAAAAAAAAAACAAAAAAAAAAAAAAAACCCAAACCAAACAAAACAAACAAAAAACAACTTCATTTGGTCAAAAGCCATACAATAACTTAGAGAGCCAAGGAAGCCACCCCAGGAGTGGCTATGAACAGGAGGTGACAAGTACTTGTCAGGGGAGACACTGTCCCACTGCAGCTCAGACCTGGTCCTAGCAGTTTCCACTGGCCAGAACTGAGATATACCAAAAATCCTCATACCCACTTAATCTGATGCCACTAAAATTGTCCTCTCACTTAGAATATTATACTAAGTGGCCACAGGTGCAATCTCTTACTCTTTTTAAAACCTGAAGTAAATAAAAGTTTATTGTTAAGACCAGATCCTGTCAATGTAAGTTGTCCACACTTAAATAAATTGAACAAATTGTGACTTTCTGCAGCATTCTACCTATCTTAAATTCCCACCGGGTTTTAAGCAAGAATTGTTTATCTAAGCCCCCAAGCCAAAACAGTACAAGTAAGCACCTGGAGAATGAAATAGAAGACTGATCTGAGCTTTCAGGGTTCTTGTTCTTAGGATACATTTGCAGTATCATATTTAAGCATCACCATTTGAGGCCTAGACAGAATTTCAGATTCTGCCTAAATCATGTTTTAGCATATATATTGTTTTTTGTTTTCTTGATATTTTTATGCTGTTCCTTTCAGCCAGATCATCTTCTGTTTTAAGTAAGTCTATTATTCTTCCTAAATATTTAGAGAAAGCCAAGAGGGGAAGAGGATAATTCCTGTCCTCTGTCTTCCTCTTCTTGAAAACTCCTTCTCTATTACGTCTTTTGGGAAGTCAGATGTTGCACTGAGGACAAAATCTGATCTTAGTCAAATCAAATGGAGGTTTGCATTGACTTCTCTGGAAATAGTATCGAGTCCTTAACATGATTTAACCCAGAAAGAACAGCTTTCTGAATCTGATTAAGCACATTCTGTAATAATTGTTCTGACAACTTGTACCTTCCTTTCAATGAGCTGACACTGAGCTCTGGGGTAATGTGGCTCCCAGTTAGATAGAGATTAAGTGATGCAGGAGATGTTATCTCATCTTTGACCTTCAGTACCACCTCCATAGTGAGATACATTACTCTGATCTCTGGAAGGGGAAATCAGTCATGTTTTGCTGACTAAAACTGCCTTTTTCTTAGCAAAATTACAAAAATACCTCAAGGAAAAAGTGTGTGTTATTGCTTTACACCAGAGTTGGCAAAACTGCACATTTTGCCTGTTTGGATTTGAGATTTAACACACATCTCTGCACAGCCCTCCCCCTCCTCAGTGTTCTTCTGAACAGAATATCAATGTCACCAGAGAGGAGTCATCTTTCCCTTTTTTTTATTTCTCCTTTTCTGCTGTTACTCCTCAGTGAGTTTAAATTTCATTTTCTTTGGCAAGAGGGCTGTTGGGGTTTTTTTTTTCCCTTTAAAAGTTTTAATCCACCTTGTAACACCACCCAAAAAGAAGCGAAATTAAGCTGCAGTGTGTACTAGGAGAGAAAACCTACTTTATTTATCACCCAGTCCTACTTCACCATACACTGACCTAATTACAGCCCACACCACGCGGGGTAGGAGGAGCAGCAGAAGGAGCGCTTCTGCCACCTAGTGATTCCTGTCCCTCCGCAGTCCCCAGCAGCATCCCTTTGTGGGACTGGCTTTTTCCTGTCCCTAGCGCCCGACAGCGAATGACCTTCCCCAGCCTGCCTGCCTGGATGCCGGGCTTATCTGCGCACTGCTCTCTTCTCCTCTTTTACTGCTCCAAAACAGCTTCCACGGGTGAATTCTGAGCTACAGCTGGCAACACTCAGTAAGGCAGGTGGGGGTTTAAAAAATCACTTGGAATGATGTAAAGTACAGCAAAAAAAAAAAAAAAACCCAGAATGTTCGCACAGTGCTAATATATGTCTGAAAACAGAAGATATTTTGTATGCACAGATGTAGACTGGGGTTTTCGAAAGGAGCACGGGGAGATGGGTGCCACAGTGGCTGTCACAAATTGGATGCACAAATGATTTGGGTCCTAAGCACTTGTACAAGATTTTGCTTCTCCCTCTCCTGAAATTATATTTTTGGTAATTTTAATCCTGTAAAATGACAGGTGATCATGCACCAATTAGCCTTTTTATTTACAATGACATTTTCAGCATGACTGTCTTGGACTGAAAATGAAAAACATAAATATTTTCCTATTGCTGTAGACATAAAAAGCATTACAGAGCAGACCCAAATTTGACTGTTGGAAAATTAAGGTATTTTTTTTCCATTATTTTTCTTTCAAAGCATGTCAATATTTTTGTTCGGAGCCGCTCTAAAAGTCATTTTTCTTAGTTGGGGTGTTTCTGTTAAATTAAATGTACACCATTGGCACCACTTGCTATGCATAAGCGAGAGTATGTGAGCTCTTAAGGATTCCCGTAAGCAAATTTGAATGCTCTTCCCCAACATGTGCAGATCAAGTGCAAATATCAGCTATTATTTGAAACTCTGTTTATATAAAAACTGTCATCTTTTTCCTAATGTTCTAGTGAAGGGGTCCAATAAAACCAATTTTTATACTTTACTTATATTTTCATGTAAATTCTAATGAATGAAAATTAAGGTTTCAGGATGCAGCAATAAAAAATAAAAAAATACCCTGACAATTGCCTCCACAATTTCTAGCCATTTCCAGTCATATTTTTTGGGCATCCAAGGCAGTATGTCCAGGGGTCTTTTAAAAGCTGTGGAATACATTCTACAAATTTGCCTTCTCATTGTAAGGAATAGTATCCCTATCTTTCACAAAGATTTCGTAGTGAGCCACTGATGTTAAACAGGGGATTAATAACATTCACTCTGCTCTCATGGATGCTCAGGTTGTCCAGAAAGGTGCCAAGTTTGAATGTGACATGGTTTCCTTCCAGACTGCTGCCTCCCCAGAGCGGCCAGGATGCTGAGGCAAGGAGGGAAAGAAGGCTCTTGCCACAGAGCCGAAGTACAGCCAAAGGGCTCGTGTGTCCCCACTGGTACAGACACTCTTTGCCTGTCTTCTCTGTATCCATCTCCACCTTGGGATCTGCTTTGCAGAAATGCTGAGCACTCTTGTTTGTAACCAAAGCTGTGCTTCATGTTTAAATAGACTCCTATGTCACACCTTAAGATGCAAATGATCACATTTTAAACATCTCAGATTAGCCACTCCACATTCAAGTACACTTTTCACCTTTACCTCTCTGTTCCTCAGCTCTCTGTGCATAAAAAAGAGGCAATGCTCTCAACAGAGGTGTTGTGACAATAAAGGAATTGTTTATGAAGCACTCATATATATCAGTGGTAAGCACTGTAGAAAAAATAACATGAGGAACAGGTCAAAATTGTGTGCAGTAGATAACTAGCAGGAATATGCACTGAACAGGAACAGAAAGATGTTGAAAAATGTTGGCTAAGGGAGCATTATGCGTTCTGTACATTGACTGGAACAGAAATACTATAGAAATATATAACGTAAATGATACATCTGTTCACTATATAATATTCACACCATAGGAAACCTACCCAAAATGATTAAAACTGTAGAAATGGTTTCACTTCTGTCCCCCATAGTTACAGATCTTACTAACATGCTAGGACCTTAAACATGTTTCTGGGTGTCTCCTATGCTGCTTGTCATACCATAACCACTGTTGTGATCTTACAGGTCCAGTAGGATCAGAATCTTCTTGCTCTTTCTATAGAAATCAATGGATAGAGATTATTTGGTAATGCAGTCTAAAAATCTTCCTTTGATACATTTTTGAATGCCTTAATATGCATAATTCTGACAGTCTTTATTTCCCTGGAATCTTAGTTCTTTTTAGAATATATTTTTGACATTTGATTTGGGTTATCTGGTATGACAGGGTCGGGCACTGGCTGATCTGTCTATGATGCCAGACATTTTATAACTATATCAGAAAATAAATAAAACATCTCCTCTCACCCATAGAGGTTAGATCAAGAATGTTTCCCCTTGTTGGGTTTTGAACATCCTGTATTAAGGAAAGGTAGCTTGGTAAAAGTTGAAAGGGGTGATATTCTCTATTGTGTTATGAAGGCAGCCAAAGAGAAAGTTACTCCAAAATTATTTGAGAACCATCCATGGCTCTTAACCTGTTCTTGGAAAGGGTTATTTCTTGGTTTTGTTTACACGATGGTTCAGTGCAAGTCCTGAAATGCATCTAGGTTGGAAATTACATTCTCAGCACAAATCATTTTACTCTGCTTGCTATTTTAGACAGATACCAACTACCTGTCCATACAGTTCTTATTGGTTTTGATATTTTTTCTTTAGTGGAAAAAATATCTATAATTTTCCAAGTACCTAGAGATGTTTTTAGAAATCAGGAAAGGCTTCAAACCCAATTTGATATTTGACATAAAAAAAAGGGAGGGAACAAAATGAAGTAAGTTTTTAAGTCATAGGATAAAGCAAATATTTGAGAGGGAAATTAAAACCTGTCTGTCACAGAAATTCAAATTTAACTGGAATTTGAGCCTCAAAGATTCAAATATTTATGGCTGATTTCTTCCCATATTACCTAAAATTTTCTGATTTCTGTTGGGGTCATTACTTTGTACAAAATACATATTAGATATAAATATATATGTGTATATATATATTTGCTATATTTATATTTATATTTATATTTGTATTTGTATTTGTATGTCTATATATACATATGTGTGTATATATATATATATATGTATATATATGTATATATATATATATAACAGTTATTTGGGAAAAGCAATTTCCCTTATCCCAAAAGTGTCATAGGTATAATCAATAAAAGACTTCAGTGCTTATAAATTAGTCACAGTAAAGTCTTCCAGAACACCTGCTGGTGACCATCAGCACGAGTATATCTTGCCAAAATGCAGAAATACAATGGCAGCATCCTCAACAAAAGCAATTTTTTCTAGGCCCACGGCAGGGAATTCGCTCTAGGGAGCAAAAAAGTCCATAGACAGAAAAAAAAAAGAAAGAAAAAACGGCAGGTAGCTGTGCTAAGTGTCTGAAAACACAACAGCTGAGAAGGAGAGCTTGTAAGTGAACTCATTGGAGAGCATGTCTTGTGTAGGAAGAGGTCTGCTGATTGCTGGCCCAGATGTGCAAAGGGATGTTGCCTTCAGATAGGAAACTAGATGTAAAGCAAAAGTCCTAATCTAATTACTCCTCAAAAAAAAAAAAAAA